>CM021101.1:92387648-92802757 GCA_007115665.2 Sequoiadendron giganteum | reverse complement strand
TATTGGAACATGATGTCATTTGGGTTGAAGAACGCTGGAGCCACCTATCAAAGGGCCATGAATCTCATTTTTCATGACATGATCCACATATATATATATAAGACTATGAGGATGACATACTGGCCAAATCAAGGAAGTGCCAAGATCACATAGCAACACTAAGTTCCATCTTTAATAGATTGGAGAAATACAAGGTAAGACTTAACCCTAAGAAATGTGTCTTCAACATATAATCATGAAGGCTTCTGGGGTATATAGTATTAATAAGAGGGATCCAGATAGACCCAACCAAAGTCAAAGAAATTCTCGAAATGGAGGCGCCAAGGACATTAAAATAGTTTGGGGGTTTACAAGGAAGACTCCAATCCATCTGTAGGTTCATAGCGCAGTTGGCAGACAAGACTGTCCCTTATTCTCATCTACTCCACAAGGGGGTAGCATACAGGTGGGATGAGAAGTGCAATCAAGAATTCAACAAAATCAAAGAATAATTGTTGACACCACCAATACTCCTTCCATCGATCTAGAATAAGCCACTGATCTTGTACATATCGACAACAACAATAGCACTTAGGGATTTATTAGTACAGCATGATGAGACAGGGAAGGAAAGAGCCATAAACTATATCAGTTGAACCATGGTAGGGTATGAGTTAAACTATACATTCATTGAAAAGGCTTGCCTAGCAATAGTGTTTGCCTCACAAAAATTCAGGCACTACATGTTAGCTCATCAAATAAAACTCATTGCCAAAATAGACCCCCTCAAGTGTTTACTTTCCAAGGAAACCCTTACGGGGCGATTGCTAAGTGGGTTATGATCCTCTCAAAATATGACATTGAATATGTGGAAAGAAAATTTGTTAAGGGACAATTGATTTCAGATCATTTAGCAAAAGGACCCATCTATTCAGAGAACCCACTTATATCAGAATTCCTAGATGAGTCTGTGTTCAACCTCAGTGTCACAGATCATTGGAAGGTTTATTTTTATGGGTCATATACACAGCATGGATCAGGAGCAGTTGTTTTCTTCATCATACCACAAGGGGATTGTATTCCTAAATCCTACAAGTTATCTTTCCCTTGCACTAACAACATTGTTGAATATGAAGCCCTTGTGATTGGACTCAGAATTGCAATACAATGGAAAATCATGGCACTTAAAGTCTATGGAGACTCACAACTAATCATCAACCAAGTCAACAACGAGTACCAAACAAAGGATGGCAAACTAACCCCATACAAGAAATTGGTGGAGGACCTCAAGGAATTCTTCATTGACATCATTTTTGAGCAAATACCAAGGTAAAACAATAGAGCAACAGACACCATGGCAACAATCGGATCATTGTTGGATATCCCATGCAACGTCCCTAATCATGAATTCCTAATAGAGAAGCTTCTCATACCAGCTTTTGAGGTACCAGAGTCTGAATTTATGTGTGAAATCGTTGGTTTCAGTAACCTATTGTATCATGACATATACACCTACCTAAGAATAGGAATCCTCCTTGTCGATATCACTCTGAACCTTAAAAGAACCTTTGTCAAGAATTCATCCCACTTTGTTGTCTTAGGTGACACCCTGTACCGTAGGAGTATTGAAGGAACCCTTTTATGATGCCTAAATGTTGAGGAAGCTTTGATTGCTTTAACTGAGGTACACAATGGTATTTGTGGTTCACATTCGAGTGGTATGACCTTAGCTAAGAAACTATTGAGAATAGGGTACTACTAACTGACAATAGAGAAGGAATCTCACGAATATGTCAAGAAGTGCTTGCCATGTCAATAACATGGGGACCTCATCCATGCACTATCTCAAGAGCTCCAACCAATTATAATACCTTGGCCCTTTTCACAACAGGGGCTCAATCTCATCTGAAAAATATCGCCCACCTCATCTAATGGACACAAGTTCATTATCATTGCTATGGAGCACTTCACAAAGTGGGTAGAGGCCATCCCCATGACCTATATCACAGGAAAGAAGATTGCTAAGTTCATCTTGAATTACCTCATTTTTCGTTACAGTGTTCCACAAGCCATTATCTTAGATAGAACACCTTTCAAAAACTAGGATGTTGGATACCTATGCCAAAAATTCAATATCCAACATCGCTTTTTAACCCCATACTAATGGCCAAGCCGAGGCTACAAATAAAACAATCTTAAAAATCCTCAAAAAGATGGTCAATGAAGTCAATCATGACTGGCACTTACAGTTGAACCCTGCCCTATGGGCTTACCGAACAAGTATCCACACACTAATAGGTGCAACCCCATTCTCCCTAGTTTATGGATCAAAAGTAATCCTCCCCATTGAGATTGAGCACCCATCTTTAAGGACATTATTTCAAAGACTCATTACAGATGAAGAATATCGGGTATCTTATTTGAATGATCTGGAGCTATTGGATGAGCAACGCATGGATGCTCTAAACCACCTGTAATTCAAAACCGTATGAAGAGGAGCTACAACAAGAAGATCAGGAGTCGGTCCTTTCAAGTGGGAGAGCTCATGTTGAAAGAAAACTAGAAAAACACACCAAATATAGATAGCAAGGGCAAGTTTGAACCCAACTGGTTGGGACCCTTGTCATCATTGCAAGTTATAAATCCGGGGTATATCAGTTGTCAACACTCGAGGGTGAGCATCTACAGGATACTATCAACATATCCCATCTCAAAAAAAATTATGCCTAAGTTTCAAGGTATAAATCCAAATAATCAAATAATCAAATAATATAAAAATCCAAAAAAAATAGAAAAAGGATTGAAAACAGTAAAGAAAAAATGGTCCTCTAGTGAAAACCACTTTGGTGGCACTTTGGGCAAGTACCTTGGTGAAAACATGGCAAATAGGCACCTTGTGTAAATAAATCACTTTCCATCCGCCATGGATTCTTTGACTAGTTTCGCATCACCCATCACATTCCATTGGTCCTTCCATCACCCATATGTGTCTGCATCATAGCTTGATCCTGTGTTTGTATCATGGTCCACCCTATAACTACTTGGCACATTCTTAAGGTCAGTTTGTCCTACCTATATTGGATTAGTCTATCACATCACACTGGGGGCATGTTCTTATACTTGCATTAGATCATATTTATGTATATTCTTGCAATCTTCCTTAAAATCAGAAAATGCAAAAACATTCATAAAATCATATCAAAAAGTCCAAAAATAGTTCAAAAATTGAAAAAGTCAAAAAATAAAGTCGTCAAGTTGAACTACGGGTCTTTGAGCTTGAACGTAGGCAAGGCCATCATCGATGTGCCCCCAAGACACATTAGGTCAGTCCTTTAGGAGTTCATCACAATAAACTGGCAATCCATTGTTCATATCTCATCAATAAATGAGTCTATGTCAGTTGAACTACGTGGTCTTTGTGTGTATAACGTAGGTAAGGATAATATTTGATCAACCCCCGAGGCCCCTAAGATAGGTCTTTAGGTTAGGTTCTTGGTCAAAATCTTGGAAAATGCAAAAACATTGGAAAATTTGAAAATCAAAACATTTGTAAAACATCTTGAAAATACAAAAAATAGCCTCAAAACATTTCAAAAATATCCAAATACTTGAAATAATCCATCTATCCCATTTCACTTTCACCCACAATAAGTATCCACTCATAATAAATGATCATCATCTTCAAATTTTGGCAAAACAATTGGAAACAAGTCTAGCAGGTCTAAAAGTGAAAACTCAAACATCAATGGCCTCAAGTCTAGGTCAGTAGGTAAAAAAGTTGGTTAACTCTTGGTATCAATAGCCCATCATCTCATTAGTCTCAAAATCATCTGATAACATCATGCCCTAAGATGCATCCTTCCTAAAATGGATATCAACATCAGACATCACCATAGTTTAGTCTTGGCTAGAGGTATGAAGAACATTAGCTTGTTTGTTTACTTGATCTTTGTCTTATTGATTTATCTTATTGCGCTCATTCCAATGACCTCTCAATGAAGTCTACTCAAAATTATTTAGAGAGAAAGGAATGGGGCTTTGATCAATATCTTTTATCTGCTATACTTGTTGGATACTCTTGTAATATAACTTTGGTCATGCTTACTTTGTTTGGTCTGTAGGGAGGGTGTTTTGGATGTCTTGTTGACCACATGGGAAGGTTTTCCTTTCTATGTTTTGGTCTGAGATGTTTGAAATATCTAAACTGCATCCTAAATAGGGTTTTGTATGTTAGGTGTGAGAAAGGATACTCCTATTTGATTATTAAGTCAAAGTCCATCGCACTAGGTACAAAGTCATCCTGGTTCTTTATACCTTGATGTATCGTATCTATGCGTGTTATCAAAAATAAGGAAAGTAAGCTCTTTATGTCCCCAATCTCTAATAAGAAATCATCATCATTTTTTTGCACCATATTTTGAAGTCAAGGGATGATTTCTCTTTCTTCTATCTTTTCCATATACTAATACTAACATGGTATAAAGATATTCAAAATTTAAATTAAGTATATAATATTTGCATCCATCCTGCATCCACAAACCGTCAACATACTGCATATCATGCATATCATCATAATAGGAAAAATCATTGCATCATAAATATATATTTGCTATTCTAAGCATCTCATAAACCATGCATTTGCATTATCATCCATTTCATGATCACATTTGCATTATCAAAAATCATTACATACATTGCACATAGAAAAGATACTAAAAGAGATAGGCATATCATCACATTGCATCCATCATACATCAAAACATAATATAAATACATACATGTAGATCCATAAGCATTCACATCATATATCATAAATCATAGCATATCATGAAACGTAAAGCGTCATAGTATGAGCATTATAAACATCCATCCATATCAAATGCATCCATAATATATCACGTAAAATAAAATAAGCATCACATCACATAATTGCATCAATGTCATCTCATATATATATCAAAAAAGTTGAATGTCATGATCTACATCAAAATCATATATACAGTATCATCATCGAATATATAGGAGGCTAGTCCAAAAACTCATCCAATGAATGTATGCACATCATAAATCAGGTTGTACAAAAAAATGTGCCCAAGTGTACTATCAATATCTTGAGTTGCCCTCGCTCTATCTATCCCCGTGATGGTTGCCTCGACTCTGATGGTGGGAACCTGATGTGCTTATATGAGGGGTCCTTGTAGGAGCAATTTGGCTAAGATGGGAGAATTTTGGCTCCCACTTCTCCTGGGCCACAACTTTGTAGTACACTGCCTGGTAATAGGATGCCTCCTACATCACTCAGCCATACATCTCAGTTGGGACCATGGCCTATCCCTGTATCTACTATGCTACAGTCTCTAACTATTGCCTTTGTCCTGTCTCTAGTGCTAGGGCCATTTCTAAATCCTACATCATCTGGCACTCCTATGCTACCTCTTCTCGAGCCTAGTCCCTCTCTTGGACCAATGTCTAAATCTATGTCTGGGCCTGCTGAAGTTGCCCTATCAAAACTTGTGCTTGCGCTTGTAGCGTTGCTATCTGTCCATCCCTAAGATCGGGACCCGATGGTGGTGGTGGGGGTGGCATATGCCGATGTGGTTGTTGATGGGGCTGGACTGGTGGCCTCTGTCCAACGAGTGGCACCAATGGTGGGATATATCTATCATGATCTCCACCCTCATCCTATCCATCCTGCAGATGATCTCCTAGTTGTTGTGGAACCTATCCAATCTTGGGTCCTTTGACCCATCCTCTGGTCACAGCCGACATAGCTAGAAAATTCAATCGAATAGGGGCATAATCCCACCAATATACATCATAAGCTTGGGTGGTCCTCGCATTCGCAGGACCGTCAAAATATAGCCACGACACCATGACCAACTATTTGAAGTCATTGATAACCCGGTGAGGTGGGATCCTCTGTCCCCAAGTTGCCTCTCTGGTCTTGTGAGAAAAGAGGCTCTCTACCTGTCATCTGGGGCATCTTATACCTCCCCGAACTAGCGAGCAACCTTATCTGAGAGGTACCACTCGACCATATAGTGCTCTCTCCCTTGCATATACTGGGACTGTTGGCAATAAAAGAGATGATCATCATCATAATGCCACCTAGGAAAATGGAGCCAAGGCCTCCACCAAAATACTATCATCTCATCGAGAACCCACCTCTAGTGTGGGATGCCTGTAATGCCTATGTAATGGAGGGTGGTCATCCCCCTGTATTTGTATGTCATAGGATCATCGCGATCAGTCTGGATGTCTGCTATTTATGGCCTCAAAATGGAAATGTGCTCATAGGCCCACATGTGAAGAAGTGTAACTCTAGCCCCAATGCTGCAAGCCCCACTATACACTACCTGGTGCATATCATGGTACAAAGATGCCAGGACGATTGGCCCATAGGAGTAAACAATCATCTCCTCCATCATCTGGGACCAAAGGATCCCCCATCCAACGTTGCATACTCTGGCTCACCGATTGGGAACAAGGACTCTCAAGATCAATGCACCGATAAACAAAGTCAAATTAGGGGCAATCCCCTCATATCGATGAAGGTCTATCTGGCCACTGTCCACCTTGTATGAATCAACGTCGAATAAATAGAAAATGGTATCACCATCGGCCTCAACATCATAAATAATGCTCTCACCATGAATAGGGACCCTCAAGATCCGCCAGACGTCCTCCAAGGTGACTGTGGCCTCATCAATTGGTAAATGGAACGAAGAGGTCTCACTCTGCCATCTCTCAACTAATATTGTCATCATCGTGAGACGCATCCACACCTTGGGCATTTGGGCAATATGGTCGAATCCAATCATTCCAAGGAAAAATAGGGCCTAGTTTGATAAATGCCTCACTTGGTGCATAAACTGGCTCATGTGCTCCTTCCAATGGAGCACTGATAAGACCTCCTACAATCAAAATGCACACAACATAAAAAATTCCCCAATCAAACGCATTTTCAAATTATTATTTTTTGAAAAGAATCCTTCAAAAAGAAAAAGTGAGTCAGCATGGAAAAGACGATGCGACATTTGCAAATGCGATGTTTTTCATCTTGCAAATGTGACACTCAAATCAAAAGTGAAAGTATCCTTTAGACGTGAGTCGACATTTATGAGCAATGCCAGACTCCCTTAGGGTCGCGCGATGCAATATTACAAAGGAGATTCGACATTTTTTGCGTGACTCTGGAACCCTGTAGTGTCGCACGATGCTCCAATGTAAATGTGGGTCGACATCTACAAATGTGATGCCACCCATAACAAAAGCGGCGCCCTAGAGGACCACTTTTGGTCAACCTAAAAGGATCCTAAGTCAGATTGGTAAGGTCGCATACCAGTTGAGGCTACTGATGCACATGAAGGTTCATCCAGTGTCTCATGTCAGTTAGCTCTGTCCTCATCATGTCGACATGGACGACTTGCTTCGCAATGTACCAACACACGGGCCAGCCAATGTGATTGACAAACCCGAGTACTTGGTAGAGGAAGTTATTGACATGAGAGAGCAAGGCATTGGGAAGCATCGGCTTCATGAGTTTTTGGTTGTCTGGAAGAATAGGGAGCAGAAGGATGCTACCTGGGAATGGGCCGAGGCACTATGGCAAGCCGAGGAAAAGGTGTTGGAGTACTTGGACAGGCACTCCGCTCTGCCTTTGAAATGAATCATTAGATGTGATAGTTTTCAATTTATAGGCGTGATGGTCTCGGACAGGACTGGAGGGCTGAACTGTTAGCCATTGGGCATTGCAAGGTCTCGAGTGCAGGCATTATTGATAGAGTCTGACCCGTGTTCATGGTTTTGCTATTTTGTGTAATAATCTGAGGTAGAGTTGTTAATAGAATTTGCTTTTGGTCCCGTGCAAGTCTTTTACTGTGTTGTATTTAATTTAGTTGTGTGTGTTTAATATATATTGTTGCATTACTTGTGTGCATAGTGTAAGAGGCATACCCTGGTTATCTAGCCTGAGTCGTTCCTGTGAGCTCTCGGCATTCACATAAATCAGTGTCGCAAGGGTGATCTACTGCACCCTTGACAGTTGGTATTAGAAAAAGTTTGTGATCTTCTTGGTTTTCTTGGTGAGCTCGACATGGTTGCTGCAGAGAGCGAACATGGCTTTGCTTCGGAGCATGGCGATGATGAGTTTGATTATGTCTAGACAACAAGAGGTAGACCCCAATCTCGAACTCGTGTCATGATGGAACAACTCGATATCAGGGTTTCTTCCTTGGAAGCCATTGATGTTGAGAGTCTTATCGAAGTTCTGGAGGTCGAGATAAAGAGGCTACAAGATTATGCGAATGTTACCAAGGCTGCAATCACGACCCAGACTGGAAGAGGCCGCGTCCCCAAGCTGCGTGAACCTGAAACATATGATGGCCAATGAGATGATAAGCTGCTAGAGAACTTCTTCTGGGACATGGACGAGTTCTTGTCTAACATCCCAGATCTCTCCGAGCATGGCAAGATCAAATTGGCTACGACGTTCTTGACGGGAAGTGCAAAGTTGTGGTGGCGATCCAGGTCGGAAGACTTGAAAGACGTCTGCCCTATAGCAGAGATCCATTCATGGGATGAGTTCAAGGAAGCTCTGCGTGAGCAATGCCGCTCAGGAAACTCATCCTAGCTATGTCAAACCCGATTGATGGAGTTGAAGCACACTGGTAAAATCCGAGACTACATCAAGACGTTTTCGGCCTTAATGATCAAAATCAAGAATAAGAGCGAAATGGATAGATTGTTCTTCTTCATGAAGGGGTTGCAATCTTGGGGTCAAGCCGATTTGAGAAGGCAAAACATGCAAACACTTGTCACCACTATCACTGTTGTTGATCGCTTGCTAGATTTCAAAGGCGACACGACGAAGAATCCACCCGGGAGTTCTGGTCTGCTTGTCAAAAATAAGTTCAACCTATGTCAAGATAAAAAGAGTTTGAACCAAACTTCTACCAAGAAGTCCAATAATCAGAAGGTTGGCCAAGGTGCGCATGATGTCAAGTCGACTGCAGCTCATCACAAGAAAAGACATGCTTCATTTGCAGTAAGCCTGAGCATTGGGCTCGGGATTGCCCAGACAAGAAATGCTTGAACACATCCAAAGTTGAGCCCAAGATAGGAGAAGTGCACGAAATGGGTGCATTGAAGTTCCTCATGACAATTCAAAATGAAGGGGGTAGCTCATCTGTTGGAGCTGAAAAAGACCACGAGCTCTGCTACATCGAAGTGTTCTTTGGGGCGAGAAAGATCGTGGCGATGGTCGACACGGGCGCCTCTCACAGTTACATTTCTGACAAGAAAGCAAGATCTCTAGGGATGTCGATCTAGGCCACTTCTTCGAGTTTTAAGTCTGTCAAGTCACACTCCTATTCGAAACTCGGATAGCTAATCGACCAACTCGCCATTTCAGTTACGAGCAATCAACCCAACCTTGGTCGATACCCAACGTAGTACATTGTGCACCGTGTGGTAGTTTGTCTGTGGCCCACATGAACCAGATCCATATCATTCAGTGCTTGGTCGGTGCCCAGCTCGACCTTCATACTGCAACTCGGAGATCACTGATATAATCCTGCAAAGCCAAATCGAGGAACTCTAGTTCAAGCCCCACCCCGCATCCTTATCCATTAGTGCAACTCTCTCATAAGCCCCACATTGCATCAGAGCAACTCAGATCAGTTCGCACACAAAAGAAACTTAGCTAGTTTAGACACCTGTCTTTGAAACTGTCGTTACATTCTCCCCCACTCTATTTCAGGCGACGTCCCGACGCCAATGCAACCTGCTCGGCCCTACGAGAGACTCCCCTTCAACTTGTTCATTTCGAAGGTGGAGAGGAGCGCCTATCCAGGTTCTCCAACACCTTTTCCTCGGCTTGCCATAGTGCCTCAGCCCGTTCCCAAGTAGCATCCTTTCGCTCCCTGTTCTTCCAAACAACCAAAAACTCATGAAGCAGATGATTCCCAATACCTCGCTCTCTCGTTTCAATGAATTCCTCTACCAAGTACTTGGGTTTTTCAATCACATTGGTTGCCCGCGTGTTGGTACGTTGTGAAGCAAGTCATGTGTGTTAGCATGATGAGGATGGAGTTGACTGACGTGAAACATTGGATGAACCTTCATATGCATTGGCAGCCTCAATCGGTATGCGACCTTACCAATCCAACTTAGGATCTGGAAAGGACCATCGAACTTTCAAACCAAACTCTGGCTCATACCCCTCTGAGGTCAAAACTGTAAAGGGTCCATTCGGAGCAGAACCTGATCTCTGACTTGAAACTCTACGTTTCTTCTGCTAGCATCTGCACTCGCTTTCATTTTGTCACTCGCCTTTGTTAAGTAATATCGAGCTAGGTCAACTCAATCATTAAACTCTTTCAAGTAGTCACTTGCCTCAGTGCCATCAAAACCCTAATATGCACTCAACACAGTATGTGGGGTTAAAGGTTGATGGCCTGTAGCCAACTGAAATGGTGAGAACTGAATTGTGCAATGTTGAGCAACTCTGGCCAACTCTTTTGATCCAAACTAATGAAATGCCTTAAGTAATCCTTGAGGATCACATTGACCCTTTCTGTCTGACCATTCGTCTGCAGATGATAGGAGGTAGACATCAATAGCTTCGTACCCATTAGTCTAAACAACTCGATCCAAAAGTGACTCATAAACTTTGGATCTCTGTCAAATATGATACTAAGTGGCACGCCCCAATATTTGATCACCTGACAGAAGAAATACCCTGCAGGCTCCTCGGCAGAACAACCTTGTCGGTAGGCAACAAAAGTGCCATACTTGTTGAATCAGTCTATGACCACCATGATACTGGAGAGCTCATTTACTTCGGGCAACTGGGTGATGAAATCCATGCTGAGACTAGCCCAAGGATGAAGCGGCACCGGCAAAGGCTACAAAAACCCTCCTAATAGGCGGCGAACTATTTTGTCCAACTGACATATCAAGCAATTCTTCACAAACTCTTTGACATTGTCCATTAGCTTACGCCAAAAGAAGCCTCTTTCTAGCAAAGCAACCGTTCTTTTCTGACCCGGCTGTCCAACCCAAACTGAGTCGTGGCACTCTTTCATGAGATCACGCCTAAGCTCCTTCCACTTAGGCACATAAACTCGGTTCCCTAAAAACATCAAAATTCCATTTTGCAGATGGAAACACCTTGTCCTACCCTGCTTCACCTAGTTAACCACTTGGAATGCCTGCGAGTCCGCCTCTAGTCCTTCTCTAATCTTGCCCAGCATCTCATCCGAAAGAACTATCCTAGACTCTGTATTGCTTACTTCCTGCACCTGTTGAATAGCGGCCAACCGAGCCTTATGGTTTAGTGCGTCTACAACTACATTCTGGTTACCTAGGTAGTGGAGCAAGTCCATGTCGAACTCAGCCAGGAACTCCTGCCACCGAGCTTGCTTTGAGGTGAGCTTTGCCTGAGTCTTGAAATAGGTAGAGCTTATATTGTTTGTCTTGACTGTAAATGGAACACCAAGTAGATAGTGTCACCACACCCTAAGGCAGTGCATGATACCTGTCATCTCCTTCTCATGAGCAGGATACCACCTTTCCCTATCACTCAGCTTCATCGACTCGAAGGCAACTGGGTGACCCGCCTACATCAGGACTCCTCCCACCGCATAATCCGAAGTGTCCGTTTGAACTTCCAACGTGCTGCCAAAGTCTGGCAACGCAAGAACCGGCTCCTAGCAGAGTCTTGCATTTAGATCCTCCAATGCTTCATGGTGTTTGTTCGTCCATTTCTAGGACTGGTCCTTCTTCAATAGATTAGTTAAAGGCATGATGATCTTAGAATAACCCTTCACAAACTTAGGGTAATAGTTTTCCAAGCCAAGAAACTGGCACACTTCATGAACCATTTGAAGCGGCTCCTAATCCCTGATTGACAAGATCTTCTCTGGATCCAGCTTAATGAATCCTCCGCCGATGACATGACCCAAAAATTGTACCTCTTTCTAAGCGAATGAGCACTTCGACTTCTTAACATACAAATTGTTTTCACACAACAATTGAAACACCTCAGCTAAGTGCGAATGGTGCTCTTATAGGGTCTTGTTGTAGATTAGTATGTCATCTAAATATACTACAACGCACTTGTCTAGAAGATTTCTAGACACATCATTCATCAATGTGCAAAAGGTGGTTGGGGCATTGCAAAGCCTAAACAACATCACCAAGAACTCAAAAGAACCATACCTCGTTGTGATAGTCGTCTTCTCCTCATCACCAGTAGCGCTATAGACTTGATAATAGCCCTACTTCAGATCCAACTTTGTGAAATAGGTTGCCCCACCCAGACGGTCAAAACAATCAGCAATCAACGACAGAGGATACTTGTTCTTAATAGTGAGCTTGTTTAGAGCTCGAAAGTCAACACACAGGCGTAGAGTTGAATCCTTCTTTCTTTGAAACAAGGTTGGAGCAGCATAGGGTGACCTCAAAGGCTTTATGTAGCCTGCTTCAACTAGCTCAACTAGTTGCTTTTTGAGCTTGGCCATCTCTGGCCCAGAAAGTCTATACGGGGATTTCGAAGGTAGCCTTGCTCCGATCTCCATGTCGATACAATGATCAACTAATCGATGTGGGGGTAGACTTGGTGGAAGCTTGTCTGACATCACATCCTCAAATTCTTTCAGCATGCTAGTAACTGCATCAGGATCTGTGGGTTGAGAAACCTCTTCTTCGTCCCAGTCTCCAATCAGCATAGCCAGGTATGTGGAATAGTCCTTCTTGCACATGCCCTTCCTAAAACCCATAGCAGATAATGCCTTCGATGCAAAACCCAACCTCACTGTCTTGACCAGGCAAGTTTGATCGCCATCCAAGAACATCAAGCTTCCAAGGTAAGGAATGATCACTGCCTTTTCCTTACACAAGAACTCTTGACCCAGTATGAGATCAAAATCCTCCATTACTATAGTAACCAGATTTGTCAAGCCCACCCATTGTCCGACTCGTAGCTTAGCATTCTTAATGTTTCCAACACATTTATGTGAAGTCATATTAAAAGACTTAAAACTTGAAGAAGTGACCTGGATCAACATCCCTAGAGATCTTGCTTTCTTGTAAGAAATGTAACTGTGAGAGGCGCCCGTGTCGACCATCGCCACGATATTTCTCGCCCCATAGAACACTTCGACATAGCAGAGCTCATGGTCTTTCTAAGATCTAGTAGACAAGCTAGCTCCTTCATTTTGAAGACCCGTGAGGAACTTCAATACACCCATTTTGTGCACTTCTCCTATCTCAGGCTCGACTTTGGATGCGTCCAAGCTTTTCTTGTCTGGGCAGTCCCAAGCCCAATGCTCAAGCTTACCACAAATGAAGCATGTCTTCGCCTTTCGACGAGATGCAGTCAACTCGGCATCAAGCAAACCTTGGCAGACCTTCTGATTATTGGACTTCTTGGTAGAAGTCTAGTTCGAACTCTTTTTATCTTCATGCGGGTTGAACTTCATTTTGACAGGCAGACCAAAACTCCCAGGTGGATTCTTAGTCGTCTCGCCTTTGAAATCTAGTAGGCGATCAGCAACAATGATAGCGACGACAAGAGTTTGGATGTTTTTCCTTCTCAGATCACCCTTGCGGCACTGATCTATGTGAATGCCATGAGCTCATAGGAATGACTCGGGCCAGATAACCAGGCTACGCCTCTTACACTATGCACAAAAGTAATGCAACGGTATATCTTAAACATGCAAAGCTAAATCAAATACAACATGGTAAAAGACTTGCACGAGACCAAAAGTAAATTCTATTAACAACTCTGCCTCAGATTATTACACAGAATAGAAAAACCATGAACACAGGTCGGACTCTACCGATAATGCCCGCACTCGAGACCTTACAATGCCCAATGGCTAACAGTTCAGCCCTCCAATCTCGTCTGAGACCATCACGCCTATAAATTGAAACCTATCCCATCTAATGAGTTACAAGCCTCAATGATTCGACTCAGATACATAGATCCGGGTTCGATTCCCTCTATGCTCAATACTGATCACCTATAGAACTCTCTGCAATGCTAGATCATCTAACTCTATATCTCTATATGTGTTATTCACATTCACCGAGCCGAGCTTGTTATATAGATACAAGGCCTAACCACATAGTTGTGCAACACTCGAGTCGAGCTCAAGTCCAACTCAAGTCGCACTCCTATTCAGAACTCGGATAGCCAATTGGCTAAATTGTCAAGGGTGCAGCGGATCACCCTTGCGGCACTGATTTATGTGAACGCCGAGAGCTCATAGGAATGACTCGAACCAAATAACCAGATTACACCTCTTACACTATGCACACAAGTAATGCAATAGTATATCTTAAACACGCAAAGCTAAATCAAATACAACACAGTAAAAGACTTGCACAGGACCAAAAGCAAATTCTATTAACAACTTTGCTTTAGATTATTACACAGAATAGCAAAACCACGAACATGGGTCAGACTCTGTCGATAATGCCTACACTTGAGACCTTACAATGCCCAACGGTTAATAGTTCAGCCCTCTAGTCCCATCCGAGACCATCACGCCTATAAACTTAAACCTATCCCATCTAGTGAGTTGCAAGCCTTAATGATTCGACTTGGATACACAAATCCAGGTTCAAGTCCCTCTATGCTCAATACTGATCACCTACAGAACTCTCTGCAATGCTAGATCATCTAACTCTATATCTCTGAATATGTTATTTACATTCACCGAGCCGAGCTTGTTATATAGATACAAGGCCTAACCACATAGTCATGCAACACTCGAGTCGAGCTCAAGTAAACTCAAGTCGCACTCCTATTCGGAACTCGGATAGCCAATCAACCAACTCGTCACTTCAGTTATGAGAAATCAACCCAACCTTGGTCGATACCCAATGCAGCACATTCTGCACCGTGCGGTAGTTTGTTTATGACCCACTTGAACTAGATCCATATCGTTCGGTGCTTGGTCGGTGCCCAGCTTGACCTTCATACCGCAACTCGGAGATCACTGATAAAATCCTGCAAAGCCAAATCGGGGAACTCCAATTCTAGCCCCACCCCACATTCTTATCCATCAGTGCAACTATCTCATAAGCCCCACATTGCATCAGAGTAACTCGGATCAGTTCACACACAAATGAACTCAACTAGTTTAGACACCTTACTTTGAAACTGTTGTTACATTCTCCCCCATTTTATTTCAAGTGACGTCCCGACGTCGGTGCGACCTCCTCGATCACACAGGAGATTCCCCTTAACCTTGTTCATTTCGAAGGCGGAGTAGAGCGCCTATCCAAGTACTCCAACACCTTTTCCTCGGCCTGCTATAGTGCCTCGGCCCATTCCCAGGAAGCATCCTTCTGCTCCCTGTTCTTCCAGACAACCAAAAACTCACGAAGTCGATGCTTCCCAATACCTCGCTCTCTCATGTCAATGACTTTCTCTACCAAGTACTTAGGTTTGTCAATCACATTGGTCGGCCCATGTGTTGGTACATTGCGAAGCAAGTCGTTCATGTTGGCATGATGAGGACGGAGCTGACTGACATGAAACACTAGATGAACCTTCATATGCATTGGCAGCGTCAACCGGTATGCGACCTTACCAATTTGACTTAGGATCTCAAAAGGACCATCAAACTTTCAAACCAAACTCTGGCTTAGACCCCTCTGAGGTCAAAACTGTAAAGGGTCCATTCAGAGCAGAACCTGATCTCTGACTTAAAACTCTACGTTTCTTCTACTAGCATCTGCACCCACTTTCATACTGTCACTTGCCTTTGTTAAGTAATATTGAGCCAGGTTGACTCGATCATTAAACTCTTTCAGGTAGTCACTTGCCTCCGTGCCATCAAAACCCTGATATGCAGTCAACATAGTGTGTGGGGTTAAAGGTTGCTGGCCCGTAGCCAACTGAAACGGTGAGAACTTACTCGCTCCTAACTTCTACAAATTATAACTGAATTGTGCAATGTCGAGCAACTCTGGCCAACTCTTTTGATTTGAACTGATGAAATGCCTTAAGTAATCCTCAAGGATTGCATTGACCCTTTCTGTCTGACCATCCTTTTGTGGATGATAAGAGGTAGACATCAACACCTTCGTACCCATTAGTCTAAACAACTCGCTCCAAAACCGACTTGTAAACTTTGGATCTCTGTCAGATCTAATGCTAAGCGGCACGCCCTAGTATTTGATCACCTGACGGAAGAAATACCCTGCAGCCTCCTCAGCGGAACAACACTGTCGGCAGGCAATAAAAGTGCCATACTTGTTGAATCGGTCTATGACCACCATGATACTGGAGAGCTCATTTACTTCGGGCAACTGGGTGATGAAATCCATGTTGAGGCTATCCCAAGGACGAATCGGCATCGAAAAAGGCTGCAACAACCCTCCTGGTAGGCGGCGAATTATTTTGTCTTGCTAACATATCAAGCAGGTCTTCACAAACTCTTCAACATCGTCTGTTAGCTTAGGCCAAAAGAAGCCTCTTTGCAGCAAAGCAACCATTCTTTTTTGAACCGAGTGTCTGGCCCAAACTGAGTCATGACACTCTTTCATGAGATCACGCCTAAGCTCCTTCCACTTAGACACATAAACTAGGTTCCCTAAAAACATCAAAAAATTGTTTTGCAGATGGAACCGCCTTGTCCTCATCTACTTCACCTGGTTAACCACTTGGAATGCCTGCGGTCCGCCTCTAGTCCTTCTCTGATCTTGCCTAGCATCTCGTCTGAAAGAACTATCCTAGACTTTCTATTGCTTGCTTCTTGCACCTGTTGAATAGCGGCTAGCTAAGCCTTACGACTTTGTGCATCTGCAACTTACATTCTAGTTACTCGGGTAATGGACCAAGTCCATGTCGAACTCAGCCAACAACTCCTGCCACTGAGCTTGCTTCAGGGTGAGCTTTGCCTGAGTCTTGAAATAGGTAAAGCTTATATTGTCTATCTTGACTGTAAACGGAACGCCACGCAAATAGTGTCGCCACACCCTAAGGCAGTGCACAATACCTGTCATCTCCTTCTCATGAACAGGATACCGCCTTTCCTTGTCATTCAGCTTCCTCGACTTGAAGGCAACTGGGTGACCGGCTTGCATCAGGACTCCTCCCACTGCATAATCTGAAGCATCTGTCTGAACTTCAAACATGTTGCCAAAGTCTAGCAATGCAAGAACCAGCTCTAAGCAGAGTCTTGCCTTTAGCTCCTCGAATGCTTCATGGTGTTTGTCCATCCATTTCCAGGCCCAGTCCTTCTTCAATAGATCAATCAAAGGCCAGGCGATCTTAGAATAACCCTTCATGAACTTACGGTAATAGTTTTCCAGGCCAAGAAACTGGCGCACTTCATGAATAGTTTGAAGCGGCTCCCAATCCCTAATTGACAAGATCTTCTCTAGATCCGGCTTAATGAATCCTCCGCCGATGACATGACCCAGAAATTGCACCTCTTTCTCAGCGAATGAGCACTTCGACTTCTTAACATACAAATTGTTTTCATGCAACAATTAAAACACCTCGGCTAAGTGCGCATGGTCCTCTTCTAGGGTCTTTTTGTAGATTAGTATGTTGTCTAAATATACTACAACACACTTATCTAGAAGATTTCTAAACACATCATTCATCAAGGGTATTTCTTTTGTTAGGTTATCAAATACTGGGGCGTGCCGCTTAGTATCATATCTGAAAGAGATCCAAAGTTTACGAGTCGCTTTTGGAGCGAGTTGTTTAGACTAATGGGTACGAAGCTGTTGATGTCTACCTCCTATCATCCGTAGATGGATGGTCAGACAGAAAGGGTCAATGTGATCCTTGAGGATTCATTAAGGCATTTCATTAGTTCGGATCAAAAGAGCTGGCCAGAGTTGCTCGACATTGCACAATTCAGTTATAATTTGCAGATTTCAGGAGTGAGTCAATTCTCACCATTTCAGTTGGCTACGGGCCAACAACCTTTAACCCTACACACTGTGTTGAGTGCATATCAGGGTTCTAATGGCACTGAGGCAAGTGACTACCTGAAAGAGTTTAATGATTGAGTCAACCTAGCTCGATATTACTTAACAATGGTGAGTGATAGAATGAAAGCGGGTGCAGATGCTAGTAGAAGAAATGTAGAGTTTCAAGTCAGAGATTAGGTTCTACTCTGAATATACCCTTTACAATTTCAACCTCAGAGGGGTATGAGCCAAAGTTTGGTTTGAAAGTTCGATGGTCCTTTCCAGATCCTAAGTCGGATTGGTAAGGTCGCATACCGGTTGAGGTTGTCGATGCATATGAAGGTTCATCCAGTGTTTCACGTCAGCCAACTCCATCCTCATCATGCCGACATAGATGACTTGCTTCGCAACATACCAACACATAGGCTGGCCAATGTGATTGAAAAACCTGAGTAGTTGGTAGAGGAAGTCATTGACATGAGAGAGCGAGGTATTGGGAAGCATCGACTTCATGAGTTTTTAGTTGTCTAGAGGAATAAGGAGTGGAAGGATGCTACTTGGGAATGGGCTAAGGCACTATGGTAGGCTGAGGAAAAGGTGTTGGAGTACCTGGACAGGCGCTCCACTCCACCTTAGAAATGAACAAGTTGAAGGGGAGTCTCCTGTGGGGCCGAGGAGGTCGAACTGGCGTCGGGACGTCACCTGAAATAGAGTGGGGGAGAATGTAATGATAGTTTCAAAGACAAGTGTCTAAACTAGCTGAGTTCATTTGTGTGCGAACCGATCCGAGTTGCTCTGACACAATGTGGGGCTTATGAGATAGTTGCGCTGATGGATAAGGATGCGGGGTGGGGCTCGAACTAGAGTTCCCTGATTTGGCTTTACAGGATTGTATCAGTGATCTTCGAGTTGCGGTATGAAGGTCGAGTTGAGCACTGACCAAGTGCCAAATGATATGGATCTGGTTCATGTGGGCCGCAGACAAACTACCGCGCGGTGCACAATGTGTTGCGTTGGGTATCAGCCAAGGTTGGGTTGATTGCTCGTAACTGAAGTGGCAAGTTAACCGATTGGCTATCCGAGTTCTGCATAGGAGTGTGACTCTAGTTGGACTTTAGCTCAACTTTAGTGTTGCACGACTATGCGGTTTGGCCTTGTATCTATATAACGAGCTCGGCTCGGTGAATGTAAATAACATATACAGAGATATAGAGTTAGATGATCTAGCATTGCAGAGAGTTCTGTAGGTGATCGGTATTGAGCATAGAGGGACTTGAACCCAGATCTATGTATCTAAGAGGAAAAGGTGTTGGAGTACCTGGACAGGTGCTCTGCTCCACCTTTGAAATGAACAAGTTGAAGGGGAGTCTCCCATGGGGTCGAGGAGGTCGCACCGGCATCGGGACGTCGCCTGAAATAGAGTGGGGGAGAATGTAATGACAGTTTCAAAGACAGGTGTCTAAACTAGCTGAGTTCGTTTGTGTGCGAACCGATCCGAGTTGTTCCGATGCAATGTGGGGCTTATGAGATAGTTGCACTGATGGATAAGGATGCGGGGTGGGGCTTGAACTGGAGTTCCCCGATTTGGCTTTTCAGGATTGTATCAATGATCTCCGAGTTGCAGTATGAAGGTCGAGCTGGGCACTAACCAAGTGTCGAACGATATGGATTTGGTTCATGTGGGCTGCAGACAAACTACCATGCAGTGTGTAATATGCTGCGTTGGGTATCGACCAAGGTTCAGTTGATTGCTCGTAACTGAAGTGGCGAGTTGGCCGACTGGCTATCCGAGTTCTGAACAGGAGTGCAACTTGAGTTGGACTTGAGCTTGACTTGAGTGTTGCACGACTATGCGGTTAGGCCTTGTATCTATATAATGAGCTCGACTCGGTGAATGTAAATAACATATATAGAGATATAGAGTTAGATGATCTAGCATTGCAGAGAGTTCTATAGGTGGTCAATATTGAGCATAGAGGGACTCAAACGCGGATTTGCGTATCCGAGAGGAAAAGTTGTTGGAGTACCTAAACAGGCACTCCGCTCCACCTTCAAAATAAACAAGTTGAAGGGGAGTCTCCCATGGGGCCGAGGAGGTCACATTGGTGTCGGGACGTCGCCTGAAATAGAATGGGGGAGAATGTAATGGCAGTTTCAAAGACAGGTGTCTAAACTAGCCGAGTTTGTTTGTGTGCGAACCAATCCGAGCTACTTTGACGCAATGTGGGGCTTATGAGATAGTTGCATTGATGGATAAGGATGCGAGGTGGGGCTCGAACTGGAGTTCCCCGATTTGGCTTTGCAGGATTGTATCAGTGATCTCCGAGTTGCGGTATGAAGGTCGAGTTGGGCACCGACCAAGCATCGAACGATATGGATCTGGTTCATGTGGGCCGCAGACAAACTACCGCGCGATGCATAATGTGTTGCGTTGGGTATCGACCAAGGTTGGGTTGATTGCTCATAACTGAAGTGGCGAGTTGGCCGATTGGCTATCCAAGTTTTGAACAGGAGTGCGACTTGAGTTGGACTTGAGCTCGACTTGAGTGTTGTGCGACTATGCGGTTAGGCCTTGTATCTATATAACGAGCTCGACTCGGTGAATGTAAATAACATATACAGAGATATAGAGTTAGATGATCTAGCATTGTAGAGAGTTTTGTAGGTGATCAGTATTGAGCATAGAGGGACTCGAACCCGGATCTACGTATCCGAGTCGAATCATTGAGGCTTGCAACTCATTAGATGGGATAGGTTTTAGTTTATAGGCGTGATGGTCTCAGATGGGACTGGAGAGCTAAACTATTAGCCATTGGGCATTATCGACAGAGTCTGACCCGTGCTCATGTTTTTTCTATTCTGTGTAATAATCTGAGGCAGAGTTGTTAATATAATTTGCTTTTGGTCTCGTGCAAGTCTTTTACTATGTTGTATTTGATTTAGCTTTGCATGTTTAAGATATATTATTGCATTACTTGTGTGCATAGTTTAAGAGGCGTAACCTGGTTATTTGGCCCGAGTCGTTCATGTGAGCTCTCAGAGTTCACATAGATCAGTGTCGCAAGGGTGATCCACTGCACCCTTGATAGGTTGTATCAGAGCAAGTTTGTGATCTTCTTGGTTTTCTTGGCATTCTTGGCGTTCTTGGCGGGCTCTGCATGGCTACCGCAAAGAGCGAACATGGCTCTGCTTCGAAGCGTGGAGACGACGAGTTTGATTGCATCTAGACAACAAGAGGTAGACCCCTATCCCAAACTCACGTCGTGATGGAACAACTCGATATCAGGGTTTCTTCCTTGGAACCCATTGATTTCAAGAGTCGTATCAAAGTTCTGGAGGTCGAGATAAAGAGGCTGCAAGATGATACAGATGTTACCAAGGCTGCGATTGCGACCCAGACTGGAAGAGGCCGCGTCCCCAAGCTCTGCGAACCTAAAACATATGACAGCCAACGAGATGATAAGTTGCTAGAGAACTTCTTTTGGGACATGGATGAGTTCTTGTCTATCATCCCAGATCTCTCCGAGCATGTCAAGATCAAATCAGTTGCGATGTTCTTGACGGGAAGCACGAAGTTATGGTGGCGATCCAGGTCAGGAGACTTGAAAGACAGTCGCCCTGTAGCAGAGATCCATTCATGGGATGAGTTCAAGGAAGCTCTACGCAAGCAATTATGCCCAAGAAACTCAGCCTGGCTGTGTCGGACCCAATTGATGGAGTTGAGCACACTGGTAAAATCTGAGACTACATCAAGACATTTTCGGCCTTAATGATCAAAATAAAGGATGTGAGTGAAATGGATAGATTGTTCTTCTTCATGAAGGGGCTACAATCTTGGGCTCAAGATGATTTGAGAAGGCAAAACATGCAAACACTTGGCACCGCTATCATTGTTGTTGATCGCCTGCTAGATTTCAAAGGCGAGACGATGAAGAATCCACCTGGGAGTTTTGGTTCACCTGTCAAAAATAAGTTCAACCCGCGTGAAGATAAAAAGAGTTCGAACCAAACTTCTACCAAGAAGTCCAATAATCGGAAGTTTGGCCAAGGTTCGGGTGACGTCGAGTCGACGGCAGCTCATCACAAGGCGAAGACATGCTTCATTTGTGGTAAGCTTGAGCATTGGGCTCAGGACTGCCCAGACAAGAAAAGCTTGAACACATCCAAAGTCGAGCCCAAGATAGGAGAAGTGCATGAAATGGTTGCATTGAAGTTCCTCATGACTCTTAAAAATGATGGTGGTAGCTCATCTGCTAGAGTTGAGAAAGACCACAAGCTCTGCTACGTCAAAGTGTTCTTTGGGGTGAGAAAGATTGTGGCGATGGTCGACACAGGTGCCTCTCAAAGTTACATTTTTGACAAGAAAGCAAGATCTCTAGGGATGTCGATCTAGGCTGCTTCTTCAAGTTTTAAGTCTGTCAATACGGCCGCACAAAAATGTGTTGGAAACATTAAGAATGCTAAGCTGTAAGTCAGACAATGGGTGGGCTTGACAAATCTGGTTGCTATAGTGATGGAGGATTTTGATCTCATACTAGGTCAAGAGTTCTTGGGTAAGGCAAAGGCGGTGATCTTTCCTTACCTTGGAAGCTTGATGTTCTTGGATGGCGATCAGACTTTCCTAGTCAAGATAATGAGGTCGGGTTCTACATTGAAGGCTTTGTCTACTATGGGTTTTAGCAAGGGCATGCGCAAGAAGGATTATTCTGCATACTTGGTCGTGCTGATTGGAGACTGGGACGAAGAAGAGGCTTCTCAACCCATGGATCCTGATGCGGTTGCCAGCATGCTGAAAGAATTCGAGGATGTGATGCCGGACAAGCTTCCACTAGGTCTGCCCCCATGTCGAGCAGTTGATCATCA
This sequence comes from Sequoiadendron giganteum, assembly GCA_007115665.2. Classification (NCBI taxonomy): domain Eukaryota; kingdom Viridiplantae; phylum Streptophyta; class Pinopsida; order Cupressales; family Cupressaceae; genus Sequoiadendron; species Sequoiadendron giganteum. The sequence continues at coordinate 92,779,969 of CM021101.1, read as the reverse complement.
TATCGACATGGAGACTGGAGCGAGGCCGCCTATGAAATCCCCATATAGATTTTCTAGGCCAGAGATGGTCAAGCTCAAAAAGCAACTAGCTGGGCTAGTTGAAGCAGGCTACATAAAGCCTTCGAGGTCACCCTATGCTACTCCAACCTTGTTTCAAAGAAAGAAGGATTCAACTCTGCGCCTATGTGTTGACTTCCGAGCTCTAAACAAGCTCACTATTAAGAACAAGTACCTTTGTCGTTGATTGCTGATTGTTTCGACCGTCTAGGTGGGGTGACCTATTTCACGAAGTTGGATCTGAAGTAGGGCTATTATCAAGTCCAGATCACTATTGGTGACGAGGAGAAGATGACTATCACAACGAGGTATGGTTCTTTTGAGTTCTTGGTGATGTCATTTGGGCTTTGCAATGCCCCAGCCACCTTTTGCACATTGATGAATGATGTGTTTAGAAATATTCTAAACAAGTGTGTTGTAGTATATTTAGATGACATACTAATCTACATCAAGACCCTAGAAGAGCACCATGTGCACTTAGCTGAGGTGTTTCAATTGTTGCATGAAAACAATTTGTATGTTAAGAAGTCAAAGTGCTCATTCGCTCAGAAAGGTGAAATTTCTGGGTCATGTCATCGGCAGAGGATTCATTAAGCTGGATTCATAAAAGATCTTGTCAATCAGGGATTGGGAGCCACTTCAAAGGGTTCACAAAGTCTGCCAAGAAACTGAAACCTATCCCATCTAATGAGTTGCACACCTCAATGATTTGACTCGGATACGCAGATCTGGGTTCGAGTCCCTCTATGCTCAATATTGATCACCTATAGAACTCTCTGCAATGCTAGGTCACCTGACGAAAGAAATACCCTGCAGCCTCCTCAGCGGAACAACCCTATCGGCAGGCAACAAAACTGCCATAATTGTTGAATCGGTGTACCAAGTGGTTAACCAGGTGAAGTAGGGTAGGACAAGGCGGTTCCATCTGCAAAACTGAATTTTGATGTTTTTAGGGAACTGAGTTTATGTTCCTAAGTGGAAGGAGCTTAGGCGTGATCTCATGAAAGAGTGTCATGACTCAGTTTGGGCCAGACACACGGGTTGGAAAAGAATGGTTGCTTTGCTAGAAAGAGGCTTCTTTTGGCCTAAGCTAACGGATGATGTCGAAGAGTTTATGAAGACCCGCTTGATATGTCAGCAGGACAAAATAGTTCGCCGCCTACCAGGAGGGTTGTTTCAGCCTTTGTCGGTGTCGGTTCGTCCTTGGGCTAGTCTCAACAATGATTTCATCACCTAGTTGCCTGAAGTAAATGAGCTCTCCAGTATCATGGTGGTCATAGACCAATTTAGCAAGTATGGCACTTTTGTTGCCTATTGATAGGGTTGTTCCGCCTAGGAGGCTGTAGGGTATTTCTTCTGTTAGGTCATCAAATACTGGGGCATTCTGCTTAGCATCATATCTGACAGAGATCTAAAGTTTATGAGTCACTTTTGGAGTGAGTTGCTTAGACAAATGGGTACAAAATTGTTGATGTCTACCTCCTATCATCCGCAGATAGATGGTTAGACAGAAAGGGTCAATGCGATCCTCGAGGATTACTTAAGGCATTTCATCAGTTCGAATCAAAAGAGCTGGTCGGATCAAAAGAGTTGGCCAGAGTTGCTCGACATTGCACAATTCAGTTATAATTTGCAAAAGTTAGAAGCGAGTCAGTTCTCACCGTTTCAGTTGGCTATAGGCCAGCAACCTTTAACCCCACACACTGTGTTGAGTGCATACCAGGGTTTTGATGGCACTGAGGCAAGTGACTACCTGGAAGAGTTTAATGATCGAGTCTACTTGGCTCGATATTACTTAACAAAGGCGAGTGACAGAATGAAAGCGGGTGTAGATGCTAGCAAAAGAAACGTAGAGTTTCAAGTCAGAGATCAGGTTCTACTTCGAATGGACCCTTTACAATTTCAACCTCAAAGGGGTATGAGCCAGAGTTTGGTTTGAAATTTCGATGGTCCTTTCCAGATCCTAAGTCGGATTGGTAAGGTCACATACCGGTTGAGGATGCCAATGCATATGAAGGTTCATCCAGTGTTTCACATCAGTCAGCTCCATCCTCATCATGCCGACACGGACGACTTTCTTCACAATGTACCAACACGCGGGCCAGCCAATGTGATTGACAAACCCGAGTACTTGGTAGAGGAATTCATTGACATGAGAGAGTGAGGTATTGGGAAGCATCGACTTCATGAGTTTTTGGTTGTTTGGAAGAATAGGGAGTGGAAGGATGCTACCTGGGAAGGGGCCGAGGCACTATGGCAGGCCAAGGAAAAGGTGTTGGAGTACCTGGACAGGTGCTCCGCTCCACCTTCGAAATGAAAAAGGTTAGGGGGAGTCTCCTGTGTGATCGAGGAGGTCACACCGACGTCAGGACATCACCTGAAATAGAGTGGGGGAGAATGCAATGACAGTTTCAAAGACAAGTGTCTAAACTAGCCGAGTTCGTTTGTGTGCGAACCAATCTGAGTTACTCTGATGCAATGTGGGGCTTATGAGATAGTTGCACTGATGGATAAGGATGCGGGTGGGGCTAGAATTGGAGTTCCCCAATTTGGCTTTGCAGGATTGTATCAGTGATCTCTGAGTTGCGGTATGAAGGTCGAGCTGGGCACCAACCAAGTGCCAAACGATATGGATCTGGTTCAAGTGGGCCGCAAACAAACTACCGTGCGGTGCACAATGTGTTGCGTTGGGTATCAACCAAGGTTGGGTTGATTGCTCGTAACTGAAGTGGCGAGTTGGCCGATTGGCTATCCGAGTTCCGAACAAGAGTGCGACTTGAGTTGGACTTGAGCTCGACTTGAGTGTTGCGCGACTATGCGATTAGGCCTTATATCTATATAACGAGCTCGGCTCAGTGAATGTGAATAACATATATAGAGATATAGATTTAGATGATCTAGCATTGCAGAGAGTTTTGTAGGTGATCAGTATTGAGCATAGAGGGACTCAAACCCGGATGTACATATCCAAGTGGAATCATTGAGGCTTACAACTCATTAGATGGGATAGGTTTCGGTTTATAGGCATGATGGTCTCAGATGGGATTGAAGGGTTGAACTATTAGTCGTTGGGTATTGTAAGGTCTCAAGTGCGGGCATTATCAGCAGAGTCTGACCTGTGTTCATGGTTTTTCTATTTTGTGTAATAATATGAGGTAGAGTTGTTAATAAAATTTGCTTTTGGTCCTGTGCAAGTCTTTTACTATGTTGTATTTAATTTAGCTTTGCGTGTTTAAGATATACTATTGCATTACTTGTGTGCATAGTGTAAGAGGCGTAACCTGGTTATCTGTCCCGAGTCATTCCTATGAGCTCTCGGAATTCACATAGATCAATGTCACAAGGGTGATCCACTGCACCCTTGACAGTAATGTAACGACAGTTTCAAAGACAGGTGTCTAAACTAGCTGAGTTCATTTATGTGCGAACCGATCTGAGTTACTCTGATGCAATGTGGGGCTTATGAGATAGTTGTACTGATGGATAAGGATGCAGGGTGGGGCTTGAACTAGAGTTCCCCGATTTGGATTTGCAGGATTGTATCAGTGATCTCTGAGTTGCGGTATGAAGGTTGAGTTCGGCACTGACCAAGCGTCGAACGATATGGATCTGGTTCAAGTGGGCCACAGACAAACTACCGCACGGTGTGCAATGTGTTGCATTGGGTATCAACCAAGGTTGGGTTGATTTCTCATAATTGAAGTGGCGAGTTGGTCGATTGGCTATCCGAGTTCCGAACAGGAGTGCGACTTGAGTTGGACTTGAGCTCGGCTCGAGTGTTGCGCAACTATGCGGTTAGGCCTTGTATCTATATAGCGAGCTTGGCTCGGTGAATGTAAATAACATATATAGAGATATAGAGTTGGATGATCTAGCATTGCAGAGAGTTCTATAGGTGATCAATATTGAGCATAGAGGGACTCAAACCCAGATCTGCTTATCCGAGTCGAATCATTGATGATTGCAACTCATTAGATGGGATAGGTTTCAATTTATAGGCATGATGGTCTCAGACGGGATTGGAGGGCCAAACTGTTAGCCATTGGGCATTGTAAGGTCTCAAGTGCAGGCATTATTGGCAGAGTCCGACCCGTGTTCATGGTTTTTCTATTCTATGTAATAATCTGAGGTAGAGTTGTTAATAGAATTTGCTTTTGGTCCCGTGCAAGTCTTTTACTGTGTTGTATTTGATTTAGCTTTGCATGTTTAAGATATATTGTTGCATTACTTGTGTGCATAGTGTAAGAGGCGAAACCTAGTTATTTGGCCTGAGTTGTTCTTGTGAGCTCTCGACGTTCACATAGATTAGTGCTGCAAGGGCGATCCGCTGCACCCTTAACAGTTTTGAAAGGCATATCGGGCGTCCTACATCCTGAGGCCGCTGGAACTTGCGAACCCAATCTGTCCAATGTCTGGGAAGCACACGAGAAGCCATTCCGTCAACACCTCAAAGTAAAATTGCTAGAATCTCTAAAGGTCAAGTGTGCAGATGATTTTGAAAATGATCCTCTTAACCCATTTTTTTGGGTTTTTTGGGTTTTTTTTAGGGTTTTTTATCCCATTTAATCTGTTTTTGCCCAAACGAAGCCTGTTTTGAAATTTTTTCGTCGCCGTAAGCCTAAATTTGCATCCCATGCATTGTTTTCCGCTCCTAACTCGTTGCTGAATCTTTTTCGCGAGCTCGACCAAATTTTGCAATTTTTTGCCCGATCTCTTGAGGGGGTAGTGTAGCAACATAATTCTGTCCATTGGGGCAATAGTGAGCCATTCGAAAAAATAGATTTTTTTGAATTTTGATCTTGATAGTGTTAGTCTTAAAACTGACACAACAGGGACTTCGCTTCAAAGAGGGCAAAAATGTAGACATCGAAAATGTCTTGATTGATACTAGATATCTGATTCTGACCAACTAACATCATTTCTTCTAAAATCATCTCAAATTGATCAATTAATTATGTAGACATCCAAATTTGATCACTTCCATATGATCAAAATCATCTACTATATTCATCTATTTCATTAATAGTGATTAAATAATTTATTTAATCATTATTTGATTTTATGCCTAAGGTTCCTAAAATATGTAATTAAATAAATTCAATACTTTACCTTATCCCTTTCTTCTCTAAATTAAATAAATATGACAAATTATTTAATTTAGTCTTTTAACCCATTTGGATTAAAACCAATTTTTAATTCCTTTTTTTCTCTCTCCTTGTCACATTCTTCATAACCCTTTTTTAATCTAGATTAAATTAATTAATCTCTGATTAGGATGTGCACCACTTAATCTTGATTAAGTGTCACATCCTCCATAATCTCCCACTTTCTTCTAATCTCTCATTAATTATCATAATCTTGTGTTTGCACAACCTTAATCAAAGTTATTAGCCACATTTGGCTTATCTTTTCTGGTCAACCTTTCCATTTTCCTTTCTTGGCATTGACTCTCTTCCCCATGTGAATTTTTAATTCACATTTATTCACCCAAGGCTCCTCTCTTCCCCATGTGAATTTTTAATTCACTTTTATCTTTCCAAAGTCTTCCCCATCCCCATGCAAAGTTCTAGAAGGCTTGACTTGTCACTTTACATGTGCCAAGGACTTCTAGAACCTTGGACTTGTCACATCACCCACATGTGACAAATCTCCAGCTTTTTGGAGACCCTCTCTTATCCACTAGATTCTTCTAATCATTGTGAATTTTTAATTCACTTTTATTCCTCCAAGGAATCTTCTCATCCCCCAAGGTACTTGTCCTTCTTCCACCTCATTTCCACATCATTTCACCCTAATACATCTCACATTCCACATGTCAAGATGTGAGGGTTTGTGAGTCCTCAACTCACCATAGCCCTTCATCTTGATCTTGTTGGATCAATCTCAACTGTTGAATTCTCTAGAGAATTCCAGTTATCTTATAAATACCCCCTCATTTCTCTCATTTTGGGAATCAAGTCTTTTGCTACCAAACTCTTGCCAAATTGTCATTTGCAACATTTTAGCTTTTCCATAGTATTTCTCATCAATCCATCTTGCATCTTGCATCCATTTAACTCCATTGTCATCCAAGGAGCACACAAGACATCCAAAGATCAAGGGCCAACTAAGGAAGGAGCAGCATGAAGGTATAATCAACAATTAATTTATCTTATCTTGCTTTCATGTTCATTATTTCTTAGGCTAATCATTGAGGTGCCCTTTTCTTATGTTATTTCCTCTTATTGCATCATTTTAGTATCTTACATTGGGACTTGACATTTTAAAGGAATCAAGTTTCTGGCACGCCCGATGGGACCCACAAACGGGTCTCTTTGATTTACGTTTGTTGTTGTTTACGTTGTTTGCAGGTTCAGGTCGCAGAGGGGCGAACTTTCCCTCTCAGGTGCTGTAGAGGGGCGGATACACCCTTCTGTTCCGACGTTTTCTAATAGTTTTTACTGTAGAAGTGTGCATACGCCCTCCTGTTCTGACATTTTTTCTAATAGTTTACTGCAGAAGTGCGGATATGCCCTCCAGTTTTGACTTTTTTTCCAACAGTTTGTTGTAGAAGTGCGGATATGCCCGCTTGTTTCGACGTTTTCTAATAATTTTCTGCAGAAGTGCGGATACGCTCGCCTATTCTGACGTTTTCTAACTATTTCATGCAGAAGTGCGGATATGCCCACTTGTTTCGACGTTTTCTAACAGTTTCCTGCAGAAGGGTGGATATGCCCACCTGTTCTGACATTTTTTTAACTATTTCTTGCAGAAGTGCGGATACGCCCGCCTGTTCCGACGTTTTCTAATTATTTTCTGCATAGGGGCAGATTCGCCCTCCTGATCCGACGTTTTTGATAGTTTTCTACAGAAGGGCGGATACGCCCTCCTGTTCCAGCATTTTTCACTACAGAAGGGCGGATTTTCCCTAAACAGTATGTTCGAAAAGATTTTTGCTAAAATTCATAAGGGGTAAAATGATAAAACAACTAATATTTGCTTGCAGGGCCTTTATTTCATTCAAATTTTAAAGTTTTCCTTACTGTTTTATCTATTCACTTAGCATAATTAGAGGGAAGCAATACTTGCTGCTTGTTGTGTCTATTTTTCTTTATGTTACCCTAAGGGGGCATTAGTTTGTTTTCATCTTCCCCTTGCACTTTGTGCGGACTGGGGGGGTAGTTGGAAATGATTAGCGTTTTCTTCTTGGAAGGACCTGCTTAGGGATTTCATCACCCCAAGGGACAATCCCAACCACGCGTACTGGCGGGGTATATAAAGGGGGGAGAGCCAAAGTTGTACCCCAATCCAGTTGCAACGTAATTGGCGGAGCGTCGAAGCTAGGGTGATACCTAAATAGACGTGAAGAGTTGGTCTGAGCCTTTTAGTATCTCGTAGGGGTTCCCGACTCACGCTTGTGATAGACTAGTGTTCATGGTTGTGCCTCACGTATTGAGTGTATATCGAGGACTCCCTAGAAACCTTGTTCATCCTAGAGTAAGACCTTTGCTGGCCATACCCCTTGACATTAATCATAGGATTATGCTTGTTCATAGTGTCTTTCTATAAAAAATAGTAAATTTTGATAAGTCAACCTCATTGAGTCATTTCAAGTCCTTGCCATAATCTCACCATCCAAACCAAGTCATTTTCCACTACAGAGGGCGGATTTGCCCCCCTGTTTTAGCATTTTTCACTGTAGAAGTGCAAATACGACCCCCTGTTTCAGCATTTTTCACTGTAAAAGTGCAGTTACGCCCCCTTGTTTCAGCATTTTCCACTGCAGAGGGACGGATTTGCCCCCCTGTTTCAACATTTTTCCTGCAGAAGGGTGGATACACCCTCCTGATCCACTGTTTTTACTGCAGAAGTGCGGATACGCCCCCCTGAACAGACAGTTTCGTCTATTTGACCATTCCAAACCTTCGTTTGAACTCCCAAAGTCTCTTTTTGACCATTTGATCATCCTAAACACTCATCTAACCAATCCAAACATCCATTTGATCACTCCAAGCCTCCATTTAACCTTTCTAAAACACATTCACATTGATCATTCCAACATTTGGGATACCCATCTTATCGTGTGACCTAAACATTTGCACTTTCCAAAAAGATCACTTCACCAACACATCTTCCATTTGCATTCATCATCATCTCTCAACATAAAATCCCTTAAACCTTGTTTTAGGAGTTATCTCCTGAATTGACCAAGGTGTTAAGTTTGATCGTTATCCTACATATCAATCCTTGTCTTCAACCTAATCAATCTACTTCTATCTTGAGGTGGATTTGTGTTGTAAGTCAACACCATTGGCCCAAATCAATCCCCTTCCATCTTAAGGTGGATTCGGCATCGTGATCATAGCTAGTTCAATCCGATCAACCAACGTCAGAAGTCACTTAGGGTGGTTTTCAAATCAGGTTTTAGGATCCCCTCCATCAACCAATCCTTATCCAAATCATCAATTGATCCATTATCCAATCCAATCCAATCTATCAAAATCCCATCATCCTAATCTGAACTTTTATTCAATCCCAATCTGAGCTTTCATCCAATCCCCATATGAGCCTCCAATCCATCCTAGTTCTCTATCCATCATCTATTCTTTCTTGTTAATCTATATCCATCATGAATCCTTATCCCACCCCTTGTGAATTTCAGCAAAAATACTACAAAGTATCAGCAAGAAATCTTCTCGAACGTACTGTTTAGGGCAAATTCACCCCTCTACAGTGAAAACTATTGGAATAGGAGGGCGTATCTGCCCTTCTGCAGAAAACTGTGAAAAATGTCAAATCAGGAGGGCGAATTCGCCCCTCTGCAGATAACAATTAGAAAATGTCAGAACAGGTAGGTGTATCCGCACTTCTGCAGGAAATAGTTAAAAAAATGTCGAAACAGGCGGGCGTATTCATACTTCTGCAAGAAATTGTTAGAAAAGGTCGGAAAGGCGGGCGTATTCGCACTTCTATAGGAAATAGTTAGAAAATGTCAAAACAGGCGGGCGTATCCGCACTTCTGCAAAAAACTATTAGAAAACGTCAGAATAGGCGAGCGTATCCGCACTTCTACAACAAACTATTAGAAAAAATGTTGGAACAGGAGGGTGTATCCACACTTTTGTAGTAAAAGCTGTCAGAAAACATCTAAACAGGAGGGCGTATCTGCCCCTTTGCAACGCCCGAGAGGGAAAGTCCGCCCCTCTATGACCTGAACCTGCAAACAACTTAAACAACAACAAACATAAAGCAAAGAGACCTGTTTGTGGGTCCCATCGGGCATGCCAAAAATCCAAATCAATCCAAAAGGCCATAAAGACCCACCAAAGAAAAAATAAAAACCATGTGGATCCCAAAGAAACAAGGTGCCATACCTTCAATTGAAAAGTCCATAATGACATCCAAAGTTGCTATTCCCCCACAAAATCATTCACCTCCTCCATCTCCTAAATCTATTTTGGGTCCCTACATCCCAAAAATCACTATCCCAACTCCTCCATTATCGCCACCCTCTCCATCCATTCCTCCACCTATCTTTTCACATCCACCACATATTCCAATGTTGGTCCTGAACACCTTCCCCTATCACACATCCACTCCATCATTCCATCCATACACTTTTCAACACCCCATCCACTATCCCCCTATCTCCCCCATCCAATCCCTTTGATTCATCCTCTTGCATAATCCATTTCTTCTACTAAGGTTGTACCAACATCCACTGGTCACTTTACACATGGGCTTTTATTACCTCATATGGAACTTGATGCTTGAGTCCTTCATCCATCTCCTTATGAACTATCCTCCAAATCTGCGTATCCATATCCCTATCTTTATCCATCTTCATCCACATCCTAGTCCAAAAAATACAAACATCAAAATTTAAAAAATAGAAAAAATCAAAAAAATACACAAAAAAATAGTAAAGAGAAAATCATTCGTCCAATGGTGAAAACTTGGCAAACAAGCGCCTTGGATAAGTACCATGATGAAAACCTGGCAAATAGGCATCATGCATAAATTCCCCATCTAGTCTCCTTTCACGATTGGGGGCAACATCCACTTACGCATGCCTTTCCTCCATCTCCTACATCTGCCTATCTTTTGCATCCTATCCATCCTATCCCATTTATCCCACTCCCTCCATCTTCCTTGTGATCTTGATAAATGTAGGGGCAAACCTATATACATGCTTTGGACACCTCTTGGCATATATTCCCCTCATCCATACACTACCATATTCCTTATCCACCTCTCTCTATCTTCCATTTACTAGTGCATCCTATCCACCTCTCTCTATCTTCCATTGTACATGCATCCTATCCACCTCTATCTATCTTCCATTTCCCATACCACTCCCTTATCCACCCATCTTGCTATCCCTCTTGCCTTGTCATGCATGACACATCTAGAGTGGGGGCATATCCTTATTTTTAATTGGGTCCTTGGAGACATCATCCATCCATTCCGCCAAGTAATTCTTTCTATCTCCCCATCCTACCCATCCTTACCTCCCCATCCATTTATCCATCCAGTCATCCCTTCCATCTACCAAATCCTTATCTTCCTATACTCTCATCCACTAGTCCTTTTCATCCTTTCATCCTTATCTACCCCATTCCTCTATCCTCTTATCCTAGCCTTACATCTTTCTAATATCCTCTCAATCTTCATCACTCATCTATCCATCATCTATCCACCTATCCTCGCATCTTCTTATCCATCCATCCCTTTCCCTCTATTTTCCTCCTATCTCATCATCCCTTGTCATTGGTATCTCGCTATAGGCTACCCCCATGCACTCCAATCCATTCACATCCTAATTCGTCCCTCCTATCTATTTCCTACATCTTCCTCCTATCCTATTACTCTTCATCATTCATCTATACATCCTCTCATCCTCCCAATTCATCTTCTAATAATCTAGATCACTATCCCATCCCTGAGCTTTGGATAACCCACATCCTACACATATCCACCATCCCATCCACACGGCCTATCCTAGCTCATCATATCACCATCCTTCATGTGTCTTCTCATCATGGTCATCTCATTGTTTGTCTTTGGTCTTGTGTTGAAACTATGTTGCCCTTGCGCTTTCACGTAGGCAAGGTCAATCATTTCATCTGCCCACGGGGCTCTATCTTTTGTTTGTCTTATCATCCTCCATCATCTATCTTTGGCCTTGTATTGAACTACATCGCCCCTGCGCTCTCACGTAGGCAAGGCTAAATCATTTGGTCTACCCCTAGGGTATGTTTCATGTCTTTTTCCATCCATCATTGGTCACCCTTGTCCTCTTTCTTCTTTTATCCATGGTCTTTTATTGAACTATGAGGGCTTCATGCTTTCACGTAGGCAAGGTTGATCTTTGATCAACCCTCGAGCCCCTAGGTCTTTAGAGTTCTTTATTACCTTGTGTCTTGTCATCTTGTCATCTTGTCCTCTTGTCATGTCATCAAGTATGTCCCTATCCTAGCTGGTGCTTACGAACAAAGGCCATTCGTATCACAAGATCCAATCAGTTTCCAGGTATCCTGCGTCATGTTGATCAACCCATATATCCTCCATCTTTGGTCTCAATAGGATGTATCCTTCCTAACAGACCGCATCAACCCCATCCATTCTCTTGATCCTATGGCAAAGGATGTTTGAAATTGATTTTGATCTTTTGATTCTTTTGAATTTTGTTTATCATTTGAGCTCCCTATTGTCACTTGTCATGGTCACCTTGATCCATCATATCATGGTGTGCTTTGACTGTAAACATAGGGGCGTATATTGATCTTTTTTTTGTTTATGTCTTCTTGGTTGTCCCATGTAGTACCCAACAAGATCCCCAAGGTCTTGTGTTACACTGGGGAATCCTTTTGTACTTGTGGTTATCCCAATACCTGGCCCGACCAATGTCTTCGTGACTTTGGGGTGTTGGAATAGCCTTCTTGTTTGTTGTGTTTTTTTTATGCATTAGACACTAATCCATCTTGGTTTACATACCCTAACGCCCGATGTCTTATGCTATAGCAAAAATTAGTGCTCTAAGGATGGAAAATTGCATTAGGATTGCATTTCATTTTCTATTCCATCATCTTGCATATCTCCCCCATCCTCATCCATTCAAATAATCTAATCACACTCTTGGTCTTAGCCTTGCTACAAGCCTTGATCCAATCATCCTCATCATCTGTGGGATGTATCCTTCCCTATCCTTGTGTTGTTTTGGGATGCATCCTTCCCTCATCAACAACACTCTTATCAGGATGTATCCTTCCCTATCCTTGTGTTGTTTTGGGATGTATCATTCCCTCGTAAACAACACTCATACTCATCCTCATCAGGATGTATCCTTCCCTATCTTTGTGTTTTTTTGGGATGTATCATATCCTTATCAACAACACTCCATCAACCATCCACCCACCCTGACTTATAGCTTGATTGGGGCAACGTCATATTTGTCCTTGAATCCATTTGTGCTCACCTTTACCTCCCATGGCTTATCATCATCTCTTATCCATCACTTTACTTTGTCATTTTCATATCCCCTTTCATCATCTCATCTCTCATCCTTTCCCCCATCTCTTCCTCCTTCATCACTCTCCCCCCCTACAGCAAGGCAGACTCACCCCTGCAGTGGGGCAGACCCGCCCCCGGCCGGGGCAGACTCGCCCTTGCAGCGGGGCAGACCTGCCCTCAGTCGAGGCAGACCCGCCCTCAGCCAGAGGCGACGTCACCACCGCTGGCCGTGGGGTGGACCCACCCCGTGCTGAGGTGAACCCACCCTTTTCTGATTTCTGAGGTAGATCCGCCCTTTTCCGGGGCGGACCCGCGCTTCTGCAGTGGGGAAAATCCACCCCTTTGTAGGTCTTTTCTTCCCTTTTCTTCCTAGCGCTGCCATTTGCAAACCATGCGTCGGATCGACTTCGTTCAAAAGGAAAACTTGTTTATTTTTCGAGCTCTTTCCAACCATACCTTTCATTTATTCCTATTAAGAAGTTTTCTAGGACCCCTCTTTTTTTCCTCCCTTTTTAAGGGGTATTTTTTTACTTCTTATTCACCTTTTTTTCCTCAAACTAATCCCTTCCCTTCCCAGGGCCGCCATTTGCAAACCGTTTGTCTGTTTGACTTCATTCAAAAGACAAAGTTGCCTAATTTTTCACGCTCTTTCCAACCATACCATTTGCTTCTTTCTATCAAGAGGTCGCCCGGGACCCCTCTCTTTTCCCTTGTTGCCCTCTCGAGGGGGCATACCCTTCACATTTATCTATTTTCCCTATCATGGTCATTCCCCTCCAACATTGTGGAATCTTCATCCATTCCCAACTAATTGGATAAATGAGGTCCTCCTCCCCATGCCGGGGCATCATCTTCCGGCTACTTCCTCTATAGAGTCATCTACACTTTCTTTTCTTTGAAGCACGGTTATTCTAACGGTACTTTGAAGAGGGGAAAAATGTAGACATCCAAATTTGATCACTTCCATATGATCAAAATCATCTACTATATTCATCTATTTCATTAATAGTAATTAAATAATTTATTTAATCATTATTTCATTTTTTGCCTAAGGTTCCTAAAGTATGTAATTAAATAAATTCAATACTTTACCTTATCCCTTTCTTCTCTAAATTAAATAAATATGACAAATTATTTAATTAAGTCTTTTAGCCCATTTGGATTAAAACCAATTTTTAATTCTTTCTTTCCTCTTTCCTTGTCACATTCTCCATAACCCTCTTTTAATCCAAATTAAATTAATTAATTTGTGATTAGGATGTGCACCACTTAATCTTGATTAAGTGTCACATCCTCCATAATCTCCCACTTTCTTCTAATCTCTCATTAATTATCATAATCTTGTGTTTGCACAACCTTAATCAAAGTTATTAGCCACATTTGGCTTACCTTTTTTGGTCAACCTTTCCATTTGCCTTTCTTGGCATTGACTCTCTTCCCCATGTGAATTTTTAATTCACATTTATTCACCCAAGGCTCCTCTCTTCCCCATGTGAATTTTTAATTCACTTTTATCTTTCCAAAGTCTTCCCCATCTCCATGCAAAGTTCTAGAAGACTTGACTTGTCACTTTACATGTGCCAAGGACTTCTAGAACCTTGGACTTGTCACATTACCCACATGTGACAAATCTCTAGCTTTTTGGAGACCCTCTCTTATCCACTAGATTCTTCCAATCATTGTGAATTTTTAATTCACTTTTATTCCTTCAAAGAATCTTCTCATCCCCCAAGGTACTTGTCCTTCCACCTCATGTACTTGTCTTCCACCTCATTTTCACATCATTCCACCCTAAGACATCTCACATTCCACATGTCAAGATGTGAGGGCTTGTGAGTCCTCAACTCACCATAGCCCTGTTGAATCCCTCTTATGCTATTTTGTCTTTGATGTCACTTTATGATTATCTGGCATCTTGATGGTTATCGTCTCAGTTGATCCATGTTTTGATTGGCACATCTACTTCATTGATATTATTAACTTGGTGGCACTGATTGTTTAACTCCATGTGTAGATTACAAGTGCTTGTTGAGGTATTCTCGTTACAGGTCATTTTCTCCATTGATTAGGTGATACATTTTTGGTTTAAACAATTGTGTTTCAGTGATGATCTAAATTAGGTTGTCCTTGGCATAAATCAGTTTTATACAGATTGTTACAGTGTGGTTTGATCAAGCTCTTGCATCTTGAAATTGTTAATGGTTTACATGATGCAACATGTTTCTCAGTAGAATAAGGGTCTATGGTAAGTGGCATGGCAATGTGAATTTAACATGAAAATCAGTCTTCATAAGTCATTGGACATTATCTTGGCATTGGCACATCTTATAACAATGGACATTTTAAGATGACAAGTTGGCTTTAATGAATTTAGCTATGGTATTTGGTATGGGAAAATGGCATTCAAAATCTTGCATAATATCCAACTTCTATTTCTTAGGCATTGGAAATTACAGTGCATTGGACTTTATCATGGTGGAATTTGACTGTGGGTAAGGGCATTCTATTCGATCCTCTATTTTTATTTGTGTTGGGTCATTTGGTTGATATTTACTTCAAGCCTTAAGGCCGACTACTGTCATAAAAGGTTGGTTATTGTTTATGCCACATTGAATGCCAACTTTCCTTGACTTTGTGGGAACTTCAAGTCTTATGAGTTTGACTTTACTTATGAAATAATGCATGGTATTATTGAGTCGGCATTACTCATTGTCTAAAATAGTCAAATGCCATAATGGTTGTCGGCATGCAACCCTTAGATAAACCCGCAAACTTGACATGGAATAATGTGTTTTTGTTTAATCATTGTCCTTTTCGGACTTCAAACGTTTATCATCATTTGCAAAGGAATTCACTTTGCTTGCATTGGAAGATTAGGGAAAATTGCTATCATTTCACTCTCTTCTCATTTTTTTTCTGTTTGGAACCCTACTGGCCGCCACCATGGATCATTGCTTTGGGCCGTTTCTTTGCTATCCCTGGTATTTTTTCTCTTGGACAGCGATTGGGAGCAATCAGGAGACCAACACAATGGTCGCTCTATGTGTAAGTTTCTAGCCACTGGGTATTGGCAACGTTTTTGGAAGGCAGTGTGGCCGTTTTTCTCCTCTACAGGACTGGTAATCATTCTTTGACAACAACATTCATTTACCAGGTATTCTTCTTTTGATTGGTTTGCAGATTCGCTTCTGGACAAGCAAGATTTTTATGAGCTTATTCTTTCTCTCTTATGCAAATTGAAAACGTCTATTGCTTTCAAGAGAAAAGTCTGAAATATTTACTTTTAAAAATCAAAACGTGACTGCAATTTCTTTTAAAGGTTATCATGTCAGTTATTTTAAGGAACTGTGTTTTCTGGTTGTGGGTAATGATAATGTCATCGAATCTCTTCAGTTGTTTATCTGGGTTCATGGATAACGGTTCTTGTGAAGTTACTTTAGTCACACTTCATAGTGGTTTTAGTTTCTTAAGAATTACAGTCACTATAATGGGTATAGTTCTTGGAATATTCTCTCAACCTCACTGGAAAGTGTGGGTAATTGTTATAATGCATGATTAATAGCTTTCGGTTACATGTTGGTTGGGGTTTCAGTTACTTCATTTTTATAACAACTTATTTGTTAGAACTCTTATGGTATATGCACTCTTCATTACTACTTCTGGGTATAATCTGAAAGAGGTTTCTTTTGCTAAAAATTCTTCAGTTGCTTTGCTGGTTCTGTCAGGAAAAATGGTTATCATTTTTTGTTTTTAAATGGTGTGTTCTCACTGTTTTTGTAAAAGCACTGCATGTGCAGGCTTCTAGTGAAGATATGCTCTATCACACCTCTATTCTTGGACATTGATGTTCTATCCTCAACAGAAAGAAAGGATCTTCCTTTTGTGAACACTGCAACATCAGAACTGACTTGACAGTTATTATGTAACCTGAAAAACAACTTTGTTTAACCTTCTAGAATGTGAAATTCGAGAAACAATGGTAATACTTCCAATCTGTAATGATATTTTTTGTAAAAAGCCAAAAATAGTAAGATTAGGGTTTTATCATGATAGAAAATCAAAAACTTGAAAACAAGGGCATTACTTTTTAGAGATGAGAAAGTCTATTTTGTAGATGATGTTGAAAATTGGAAAATACAGTGTGTAGTCAGATTTGTAGTTTTTGTATGGAAAAAGATTGAAAATCAAACAGTGAGAAAAGAAAGAAAAGATGCATTATTGTAATACAGTTTGATGAGATTGTATTGTGACTATGATAGGATTTTCCTCAAGCTGCATTGAGATTAGATAATGCATGGAATTTTGAAGAGTCAATTTTGACTCTTGAAAATTCTATGTTTTGTCTGTCAAGAGGCACTTGACAAAAATCAAGTGAAACAGAGAGATCCTTTGTACTATTGTGCATTCTATTGAATAAAAGGAAAGGGGTTGGTGCTCCTTGAGATTGGTGTCTCTAAACAGAGGGGTTGGTGCTCCTTGAGTCGGTGCTCAAAAATCAGCCATTGAGGATTTGTCGAAGTAAATTATTGAAATGAAAGCCTAAAAAAGGCGGCAGGTTCAAGAGTGGTTTTTCTACCCCAGGAGGGTTTTCCACTCGGCATATCTTGTGTCTATTTGTGTCACTGTGACTCATTTGCTTCAATACTTTACTACTTTAAAACACAATGTTACATTACTCATTTCAGTTTATATGATTGCATTCAAATACATGAATGACACTATCATTGATAAATGAGAACATATGTATGGTTCTTTTCAATTTCAATTTAAATTGTTTAAGAAGTTATAAACACTGATTCACCCCACACCCCCCCCCTCTCAGTGTATTTTCACTCCAACAAGCCCTTCATCTTGATTTTGTTGGATCAATCTCAACCGTTGAATTCTCTAGAGAATTCCAATTGTCCTATAAATACCCCCTCATTTCTCTCATTTTGGGAATCAAGTCTTTTGCTACCAAACTCTTTCCAAATTGTCATTTGTAGTATTTTAGCTTTTCCATAGTATTTCTCATCAATCCATCTTGCATCTTGCATCGAGTTAACTCCATTGCCATCCAAGGAGCACACAAGACATCCAAATATCAAGGGCAACCAAGGAAGGAGCAGCATGAAGGTATAATCAACAATCAATTTATCTTATCTTGCTTTCATGTTCACTATTTCTTAGGCTAATTATTGAGGTGCCCTTTTCTTATGTTATTTCCTCTTATTGCATCATTTTAGTATCTTACATTAGGACTTGGCATTTTAAAGGGATCACAAATTGAATAATCAACATTATTTAATTAAAATTGGGAAATTTAGTTATTAATAAAATAATTAAATTTATTGATTGATTCACCTTTCTTCTAACTAATATTCATCATATTTAATTAAATCAAATACCCCAAATCCCCTAACCTTTTCTAGTTAATTAATCCTAAATCACCTTATAATCATCATCAATCAAATCCTCCAGCTTTTAACTCCTCAAGAGTTAAATCAACCATGGTCAACTAACCAAGTTGCACATAAAATCAATTTCTTCTAATTATTTAATTCCTCTATTTTCCCTCACCAAGGCATATTCCAAGGAATATTCCTCTCAACAACCCCTCATTCAATTTCTCTCCAAAGGTTTTCAAAAACCTATCACATCCTCTTACATTTGCAATAAATCCTTTTACACCCTCTCAAGTCTCATTCAATTCCTCTTACACCATTTTCAAATTCTCAACCATCTTCATTTACTTCTCTTCATCCTCCTCTACTCACACATTTCCCAAAATGTGTTGCACCCTTATCCAATAGAATTGTGACACTTGGCACATTCTCATTGGCTCTCAATTTATCCCACATTTATCAAATCCTCTCATCTTTCAACCCTTGGCTTCTATAAATAGAGGCATAATTTTCATAATATGGATCCACAACTTAGAGCATTATCATTATAGGCATTTCACTCCATAGCTTTTCATCATTTTCAAGCAATTTAGCTAGATTATAGTCAATTTTACATTTAGATCATCTACACTTCATCAAACTTATCAAAGGGATTGGGAAAGAGCTTCTTTCCACATCAAAGGAGCACCACTCCCCCTATGGGATGGAGGTTTAGCTGATTTTACTTAGATTACATGCTTTGTTTTGCTCAATTTTATATTATTTCATGTTTTCTAGTGATTTTGGTTAAAGAATTTCATTGGGAACATTGGATTTGCTTTCTAACATGTTTAACAATGTTTTATTGATTTCTTGTTAGCTTGTGCAGGTTTGGTGTTCACACCTATAAAGGCCAGAATTTTGAAGAGAGATAAGTAGTATGTTGGAATATTCTATAAGGAGGCTTTCAACAGTTGAATCTTCCTAGCCAAGCTAAGAAGTTTCCACTTCCATCCATCCAACTTGTTTTGGCCTCTCTCAATCAGTTGATTCCAATAGTTGTTTTCCAACTTCTTAGAAATCAAAGGTAACCCAAGATAGGCATCAGGTAAGGCAGCTTCCTTACAACCCAATATTCTAACAACTTTGTCCTTGATTAGTTTGTCAGTATTAAATAAGTATATCTTTCTTTTTTCATAGTTGATAAACTAGCCAAAAACAACAGCATAATCATTTAGAACCTATTTCCAAAGCCCCACTTCCCCCACCGAAGCCTCCCCAAACATGAGAGTATCATCAAAAAATTATTGGTGGGAGTCAAGAAAAAGAGACATGTCAACTTTAACACCTTTTAGAGCTTTAAATTCCACTAGTTTTTGAATGTTCCTCCTAAGGACCTCTACAAGAATAATAAATAGGTAGGGTGATACGGGATCACCTTGTCTGAGACCACGGCAACAAGAGAAAAAACCTTAGGGAACATCATTAACCAACACAGAGCACATGGGGGAAGTAACACAAGCATAGATCATCTTAAGGAATCTTCCCTTTATCCCAAAATTCCTTGGAACAACAAAGACAAATGACCAGGACATTCTATCATAGGCCTTGGATATATCTATTTTGAAGGTCATCCTAGGCTTTTTGGAATGTTCCATTGAGTGGATAATTTCATGGGTGGAAATGGCAGCATCAATTATATTTCTTCCCTAAACAAACCCTTTCTAGTTTGGGGCAACCATTTTATTGAGCACAGGATTAAGTCTTAATACCAAAATTTATGAGAAGATTTTATAAACCATATTGCAAAGGTTGATAGGTTTATAATCCTTCATTGAAGAAGCATCAATATTTTTAGGGATAAGTGATGTAAAGGTGGAATTCATTTGGTTAAGCAACCTTCCTGACCTAAAGAAATCTCTAGCAGCATTAAAAAGGTCATTTTTTACAATATCCTAGTAGGTCTAAAGAAAAGCAAGAGGAAACCCCTCTAGGCCAGGGGATTTGAAGGCCCTAAAGGAGAAAACAACCTTTTTAACTTCTTCCATAGAGACAATGTTAGTCATATTTTTTAAATCAAGAGCATAATTTCGTTCCTTTAGTTTAGTTAGATTAGTATTGGCTTGTGTTTAGTACTTAGTTAAGAATCCGGCACTAACTATTCCTGCAGCCACTAGGATTTCATTTTGTGATTGTTCCTACAGCCAAAGCAGGTAGAGTAGTTTCCTGTTTGTTGCTCAAATTTTCATTTTTGTCATGCATGTTCAGTTTAAGTTTAATTGTTAAGTAATGTTCAACATTTACTTCTTTTTTTTCCATGCAATTTACTTTCAGTATTAAGTCTCTTAGTTGTAGAATGAAGATGACTACTTTTAGTTCCTAGTGCACATACTGTGCTAACCCATTTCAAGTTCACGTCCTTGGGTTGACAATTTAAATGCACCTTCATGATGGTTAAGATGGCTATTCAGGTTAGATGTCCAGTCTCTGAATCATGGTTGTAAAAGCTTAGTTATTTAAGTCATTGTAGGAGGTCGACATTTTTGGCGCCATTGTTGGGGATGGTGTCAAACTAGGGAGTCCTTTGAAGTCATTGATAGTTTTTCCATTGTAGTATTTCTAGAATTTTCTCTTAGTGTTAGAAGTTATGATCCACTGTTTTCCCCACCCATTCTTTGTGTGATTTGGTTGATACTGAGTTGATACCGCATGCATAAAAGAAGAAGAGATGCTTATGGGAGATTTCTTCCTAATAATCCAGAGCCATTTCAGCTAGTAGAACTTCCAAATCTGCCTAGAAACAAAGAAGAAGAAGAAGAAGAGCCACACCACTTTATTGATATATTCCCTGACTTGACCAATTTTGAAGTTTCCCTTGAAGATCAAAATCTAGTTGAAGAACCCTTTATTCTGGAACTTCATCAAGTAGGTATGGCTGATGCAAATGGAAACAGGCCTAATAGATAGAACGAACCAGCTTTTCCTTTTCCCGTTGCTCAACAGAATGAATTTGATAACCTAAAAAATATCCATGCTTCAGTCCTTCCTAAGTTCTATGGACTTGTCACAGAAGATCCTAATACATTCTTCTTTGAGTTTGATATACTCTGTAGAAGCTATGACTATACCACTGATGCCCACAGACTTCAGCTATTTCCTACTACTTTGAAAGAAGCTGCATTGAGATGGTTTATGGGCCTTGGTAGAAACACTGTGGCGACTTGGGAAGATATGAAGACAAAGTTTTTTTGAAAAATATAAGGAGTACTGCAGGGGTAGTGATATGAATGGAGGTGACATTTTCAGAATGTAGCAAAAGGAAGATGAGAGAGTGGAGGATTTCATTTCAAGGTTTATGTTTTGTTTGTAGAAATCTCCACACCATACACTCAATGAAGATTCACAAAAGTTGTTTTTCCTGAGAGGAATTAGGAAGAGCTGCACTGATGCCTTGGACCCGATGGAAGGAGGAGATATCACTCAAGTCCCTTGGGAGGATATCAAGAAGCTATGCCAGAACTATTCTAGGGCATCTTCAAAGAAAGGAAGAGCTTACCAATCCTCTATGGGTAAGTCATCCACCAGTGGAGTCTCAAGGATGGAGATTACCAATTTGCTGGCAGATTTCAAGTAGGATATCATCAATAATGTAGCTACTCAGTTGGATACACTTCAAGCTAAGAAGAAACATAAGGAGCGGAGGTAATGCTGACAGAATATTGCTCCCATTGTAGATAGAAGAAGAAGGTTTGTAGATGCAAGGTGATAGCTAACATTGATAGCAAGTAGATTCCACTTGAGTTCAAACCAATTCAAACTGAGGAAGACCAGGTCTATTTTGTTGCACAGAAAAGGCCATGGGCTTCAAGACAAGGTATGCCACCAGATCCACTATCTTTTGTTGGGCCATATTTTAATTCTTATTCATTTGGTAACCAGTGGCATCCCCCCTGTCCATCCAACTATGGAGGATATCCAGCGTAGTCTTGGGGTAACCCTCCAAATGCTTCATCCAATTATCAAAATTCCTCACCTCGGTGGAAACAACCTCAAGGGAATTGACAATAGTTTCAAGGACCTTGGCAGCCACCTCCAGGAAGCTAGTAGCAAACATCTCAATGGAGAGGTGGCCAGCAATGGCCAAACCAGACAACCAACTACATGCAGCCATCTTCTCAACCCCAACAACCTTCTATAATGCCTCCTACTAATCCAAGCTTAAATGTACCCAAACCTACTTAGTTACCAGCCCAACCCACACCCAACCCAAATAATAAACCACAACAACAACCTGTATATTCTATTGATCCAAATCAATTCCTTGCATATGTTGTGAGTTTAAGTGACATACTTCTACATTCAAGAACTACCTTGTTAGCTCCTTCCACCCCCATTATCACTAAGCTTCCTATGGAAGAGTGAGAATAATCTCTAGCTGATCCCATTTAGCCTTGTGCACCTAAGAATCCTAAACTAGTTCTAGCCAAGCAAACCGCCCAAGAACCACCATTCCCCCAGAGATTGGAAGTTGCTGAATAGAAAGAAGACAAGGAGGAAACTATTTTTGATATTTTAGACCAGCTAAAGCATATATGTGTCCAGATCCCCTATTCCAGGCCATAAAAGATGTTCCTATATATGGAAAAGTTAGTTAAAGAAGCATGCCTTAAGAAATCAGGCAGGAAAAAGAAGGACCTAGCTATAGTTCATGTAGCGGGACAATTGGCTGACATCATGCTTGGAAAAGTAACTATCCCCAAATACAATAATCTAGGTAGTCCTATGGTTGAAGTTATTATAAATGGCATAAACATAAACAACGCTTTGATTGACTTGGGTGCAACAATCAATGTGATGACTAAAGACATCCTACAACAACTAAACATTGCAAGCATGAGATCCACACCTACTGTCCTGCAGCTTGTTGATAGTTCCACTGTTAAGCCTGATGGCATAGTAAAGGACCTTGTGGTGATTCTAGACTCTTGGGAGTATCCAAATGACTTCATGGTTCTTTCTCCCAAAGCTACACTAGGCGAGTATCTCATTATCCTTGGTAGGCCATGGTTAGCAACTGCAGATGCTTATATTGGATGTTAGTCAGGTGACATGATAATTTTTTATGGCAGGAACACAAAAATCTTGTTCATTATCCTCCTGTTCAGCCATCCTGTGATGTGGATAATTTTGTATTGCCACATATTGGTGAAGAGGATGAAGAAGTTAACTCTGTGGCGCAACTCATGATGTTAGGGAGAAGTCCTTTCCTGCAGCTTCAAGATGAAGATGAAGTGTTATCTAGTATACTTCAAAACCATTGTCAGATAGAGGAGACATCACCCGCTCATGTGCTTGGTTCTGCTGACCTCGTGAAAACACTTCTGTCAATTCTGCCTAATCTTCCTACAACCACTCTTCTTGCAACCATTGTCTCTACAGACAAACTTCCTGCAACCACTCTTCTAGCAGACAAACTTCTTGCAACAATAGGTATTTTTCACACAATGTTGCCACATGAACTTAAGGTACCATGTATCAATGAAGAAGCTATGATAGAGTTAGTTACACAAGTACAGGTGTTTGAAGGATGATATATGAATATTAACAGTAAATTGAGTGAGGGGAAATAGTTGACATTGGAAAATTTGTTGAAAGCCCATCAAAATGCATTTTCCTGGGATTATCATGATATAAAGGGATTAGATCCAAATCTCTACACTCATAGGATATATATATCAAAGATGGTTGTACATTTGTAAGGCAACCACAAAGAAGAATCAACCCTACATTGAGAGAAATTGTCAAAATTGAGCTACAAAAGTTACTAGATGTAGGATTTATCTACCCTATCTCAGACAGCTAGTGGGTGTCTCCATTGGTGATTGTGCCTAAGAAGGGAGGAAAATGGTGAGTTTGTGTTGACTATAGGTAGCTCAATGCTACTACTAAGAAGGACCATTTTCCCTTTCCTTTTGTAGATCAAGTCCTAGACTCTCTTGCAAGAAAGTAGTACTTTTTTTTCTTGATGGATTAAGTGGTTACAATCATATTCAAATTTCACAAGAAGACCAAGAGAAGACAAAATTCACATGTCCATGGGGGACATATTTCTATTCAGTACTTCCCTTTGGGTTATGCAACACACCTACAACTTTTCAAAGAGCAATCATCACCATATTTTCAGACATCTCCCTTGACTGCATGGAAATCTATATGGATGATTTTACAACCTATGGGTTGATTTTGATGAAGCCTTGGAAAATTTGAAGAAATTCCTACAGAGATGTGAAGACCAAAATCTATCTTTAAACAGTGAGAAGTACTTCATGATGATGCAGGAAGGTGTATTTCTTAGCCACTACATTTCCCACCACAGAATTCAAGTTGATCCTGCAAAAATTGAGGTAATTAATAATTTGCCTATACCTGCAAAACAAAATGATGTTAGGAGTTTCTTGGGAAATGCAGGATATTATAGGCATTTCATCAAAGATTTTAGTAAATAGCAGCACCACTATATAGTCTTCTGACTAAAAAAGTTGAGTTCCAATGGACCGAAGGTTGTGATAAAGCATTTTTTGATTTAAAGATAGCCTTGACTCATGCTCTTGTTCTTAAGGGACCTAATTGGGAAATTCTTTTTCACATCCATACAAATGCCTCAAATTATGCCATAGGAGAAGTCCTAAGACATAAATAAGGAGCCATTGAAAATTCCATCTATTTTGTCAGCAAAAACTTGCAAGGAGCTAAATTCAATTATACAGTAACAGAGAAAGAAATGTTGAAAGTAATCTATGCCTTGAACAAATTCAAGCACTATTAATAGACTACCAGATCTTTGTGCACACTAATCATGCAACCATTAGATATCTCATGAATAAACCCATGATCTTAGGAAGGTTAACCAGATGGTTGTTGTTGATGCGGGAGTTTGATACAATTATTGTAGACAAACCAAGGAAGGCTAACGTTGTTACAGATTTTATTTCAAGGCTGACCACATCAGAAGACAGTCAAGCCATAAATGACTCCTTTCTTGATGAGCATCTATTCTCCATAAGTGTGCAGAAACCTTGGTATGCTGACATAGCTAATTACCTTGTGATAGGGAGAGTTCCTCCTCACTTCTCTCCAAAAGAGAGAAGGGAGTTGATTGAAAAATCTTTCCCTTTTTCATGGATAGCTAGATGCCTATTTTATACTGGACCAGATCATGTTATGAGAATATGTGTGAGGGAAGATGAGACCTATGAAATTCTACATGCATGCCATGATGAACCCTATGGAGGACATTTTGCAACCAATAGGACAACAATGAAAATTTTGAACACATGATACTATTGGCCTACACTCCATAAATATGCAAGAAGATATACAAGGAAATGTGATAGATGCCAAAGGATGGGCATGCCAACAAAGTCAAATGAGATGCCACTCTATCCCCAAGTAGTAGTCACTCCCTTTGACAAGTGGGGATTGGATTTTGTGGGACCCATTGATCCCCCATCAAATGGTAAGTCTTATATTTTGGTATGCACTGATTTTGTAACTAAGTGGGTAGAAGTCAAAGCCATGAAACATGCAAGAGACAACAAGGTTGCATAATTTATTTATGAAGAAATTTTCACATGGTATGGAGTCCCCAGAGAAATAGTAACTGATCAAGGAGCTTAGTTTACCTCAACACTTGTTACAACACTAGTTAATGAATATAACATAAGGCACATAAATTCTACTCCTTATCACCCTCAAGAAAATGGACAAGTTGAGGTGACAAACAGAGAGATTAAGGCCATCCTAACAAAAATAATGGATATTCACATAAAGGGTTGGGCAAATAGATTATCAGAATTAGTTTGGGCTTACAAAAACACTTGGAAGACAACTACAGGCTTCACCCCATTTGAGCTACTATATGAGAAGACAACCATGATGCCCATCGAATTCGAGCACAAGAATCTCAAAACTGCAGTAGAGTTGGGGATGGAAATTTCAGAGGCACAAAAAGAAAGGATCATGCAACTAAATGCTTTAGATGAGATGAGGAAAACAACCTTGCACCATACTGAAGTTGTGCAAATTCAATGAGTCAAATGGCATGATAAATTTATCAAAGAGAAGAAATTTCAGATAGGTGATTGGGCATTGCTTTGTGACTCACGGTATCAGGATAATGTAGGAAAATTGCAGACAAGTTGGCTAGGACCATACGAAGTTGTTGAGGTCTTTCCTAATGGAGTTGTGCAGCTCACCACCATTGACCCTGTCAGATTCAAATTACTAGTCAATGGGCATCATCTTAGATTATATAACAAGCCAGCTTCCAAAGAAGAGTTCCTGCAGTAATTCATCCAACATGCAGCACCTGAGCACAATTCATGTAGTCGAAGAGATCCTGCAGCTGAAGGAAGTTGACCTAATGTCCCTCTTGGCTAATTAAGGTACGTACTTGTCATAATAAAGACTTCTACTTTTGTAGAATTCCATTTCTTCACCCCATCCATCCATCCGTCCATCTATACCACCTTTCTCTCTCTTCCATCACTTCATTCCACCTCACACCATTCCACTTCATCATCATTAATTGCTCAATTATTTTCTAAAAATCTGAACGGTACTTTCTCCACGATCGTTGCAATGAATCCTCTACACAATCATGTTTGTACACACTCAAGTATATGCGCATTAATTGCATTCTTAATTATCTTTTAGAGCGTTTCATTTAATCACTATATGTTAGTATGGACATTCACACAATTTCTATAATCCCCCTGTCAAATCATTGTTGTCATCTCTCATGTATGGATAGATGTCCAAATTTAGGTTGGGGGGAGGGGTAATAAAGATGCAAATATATTGCCGCATGTCAATCCATGATTATCTGCGTCAACAAATCTTGTTGAGCTGATTTAAAATTTGAAATAAAAGACGGCTCACATATGTGATGTGACACTAAAATTCCGCCACCATTTCCTCTCATCATAACTCCCTTTTATTACCATTCCTTTCCATTATTCACCCTATCATAATCTTGAAATGCACATGGTAAATGGTAAAAAATAGAGTGAAGGAAAATTCAGTCGACAATTCAGTTAGCAAGTGAGTAGAAAGGAATTTTTTTTCAAACGAGAATTAGAAAAGGGAATTTTGCAGAGTGACAGATTGATTACAGATAATGGGAGGCAAACACATTCAAAATGAGCCCTCATTTCATGATGCTTTATTGCAGGATGCACAGTGCCTGGCCGAATTTCAAAACTATGGTTGGTTGGACTATTTCCTAAGGTTGGATGGTTTTGACAAAGGTATTGCACTAGAGTTCACCCAGACATTTTCAAATGGAAAAGCCACAGTAAAAGGGCTAGAGGTCGTGGCAATTGAGGAACGAATTGCGGAAGTTTCAGGGTTACCAACTGACGGTGAACCTTACCCTATTTCTAGAGACACTAGGTCAGCCAGGGCTATATTCACAATACATGGTGATCCTCCAATCACTATTGATAGACAGGGTGCTAAAAGACTCTCTTTGCCCGAGCCATGGAAGTAGGCAGCCGTCTACATTATCAGATATATCACTTGTGAGGGTCAACTGTCAAACCTACATTCAGTGCATTTCAAACTATTGAGTCATATGAGACACGAGAGGAGGATGAATGTGCCCAATATCTTGTACAACCTTCTCTCCATCATGACAATAAAAACTCAAAAAGGTAGGGACAACTGTATTTCCCACCATTGTCTAATTAAATTATTGGTTGTAAAATCTCCACATGATGCAACACCTAGAATGACCTGGGAGGATTTTATAAAAGTTGATCAATTTAGACCTGAGTAGTTGCAACCTAGGGTTTCACCTCAAACGCGTAGGTCTAGCAAAAAATTAAGCAGGATTGAAGACACCCCTGGTGCTTCAACCTCTGGTGTTGACCCTCGTGTGAATCCTCCTACTAAAGAAAGGACTATAGATGTTAGGTCCTTTGAGCCTAAGCACTCTGAAAGAGAAAATTCTTCATCAAATTCTGAGGATGATAATGTTCCACTTGAAACTGTGATAAGAACTAGGGTACAAAAGAGGGAGGTAGAAGCAAGGAAAGGAAAAACACAACCTGTGCAAAGAGAGGCACCAAGTCCTAAGAAAAGAAAGGTTGGCACTATTCATCCTATAGCCAAAGAAAAACGTAAGAGTCCTCTCAAGAAATCAAAACCGGTTGTTGATATGCCTTCATAGAAAAACCCTAAGCTTGGTGGGACATCGTGTGAGAGCACTGAATCTCCAATGGAGCAGGAAAATGTAGAAGAAGAAAATATATTTGATAAGGCAGCAAAAATGACCCTATCAAATCTTGTTGCCATTGCAAAAGAAGTTGAAAATTGAGAACACGAAGAAAATTAGGAGTTCCTGCAGCAAGACCAAGATCAAGAGTTCCTACAACAAAACCAAGAAATAGATCAGGAGTTCCTGTAGCAACTACAAGAATGAGAACAAGAGGCCCTGCAACAAGAGGAGGAAAGATAAATTGTACCTCTACAACCTGAACCAGTGGGACATCCTGAATCTATGCAAATAATTTTATATGGGGAGCAACCATCCATAAAAACCCTGGTAGGAATCCATAACTCTCCTGATTTTTCAGTGCATGTAGCAATTTTGAATTTGTGAAAAGAGATACAAAGAAGAGAGGAGGAATGGAAAAAGGAAAAAAAAAGATTGAAAAGGGAAATTCAAGAGAGGGATGAGATTATTGAAGAAAAGAATGAAGAGATTGTCTTTCTAAAGGAGAGGGTGAGCGGCATTGCAACCCTGGTGCCATAAATTTTAGAATGTAGAATCCCTCCAAGGGTTTATGCTCTACACCTAAAAGAGAAATATCTCTCCTTTAAATTCTCAAGAATTATCTCAGGTTTGAACCCCTCTATTGAAACTCCTGCTGAATTTTTCAATGCTTATAGAATTGCCTCCCCTCAAATAAAAATTATTATTATGTGAATTTTATTTACACAATTTTGTTGTAACTAAAGACCAAGATTGGAACCTGCTGCTTTATGTGGGGGACATCCAATTGAGAGCATTCATGTCTTGGGTACAAAATGAGATTAGCTTGGGTGAACAATATAATGCTTATAAGGGGAAGGAATCCAATATTCCCCTAGCCATTAGAGTTGAATCGAGGAACCCCAAAGGCATTTACATAGATTGGAATAGAATTATTTTCAGGCCGAGCTATGGTAACAGGATTATGCCTTGGATTGAGGCAGTCTACAGTGAGTATGAGGTAAAAACAACAACAAAAGAGGACACTACATGAGAGGATACCTATCCCAAAGATGGAACACATTAACTAATGAGTTGAAACAAGTTTAACCACATTCCATCCACAACTATGTTGCTACAATAAAAAGAATTGAAAGGTACATTCAGATTGGGAGAACAAAGGGACATGAATGGCTTCCCCTGACTTTTCAGCCACGTATCCTCATGTGGCATGTACCAAATTTCAAGTGTTACCGATATGACATTGTTGAGGAACATAAAAGATGGAGGAGACTTGACAAGTTGGGAGGATTCTATTGGAACCCTGATTCGCCCATTGCAGACACTAATATTGGACAGTTATCAGTTGCAGATTTTAGAGCCTTGACCAAGTTGAAGCATAACTCTTCCCCTGTTGGAGGACCAGCAAAATGTTAGGTTGGGGGGAGTGATGAGTCTAGTTTTTGGTCTAGTTATGGGTAGAATCTATAGTTTATTTGTTGAAGCTACCATGGACTTTGATATTACATGCTAATACTTTTATATAGTTTCTCTCAAACCATAAGACATTTGGGTTTAATTCCATTTATGTTGATTTTAATGATATTAACAGATTATGTGGACTATCTATATTAATCTTGCATGTGATTAATGAATGTTCTTTAAGGTGATTATAGCTATGCAGTTATTATGGATACTGACATTACCATCTAGAAATGATTGAGAATGCTAAATTAAGAAACGCAGCCGCCAGCTAGTCACGAAGAGGAATCGCGCAAAGGTCAACTGGAGGACGACGGTGGGAGATTCCCATGTCAGCCATATGTAACCGCCTTATGTTGATCTTTAATGACATTGAGCAATGCGGGCGTTACTGTAGTGGTCGATTCCGTTTTTGGGCCTACATGTCTGAATGGATTCCCTTGCATGTGTAATTGCCCTTCCACTCTTTTCTCTACTTTACCTAAATGGCATCCTCTCAGTTAGTGGGAGTTGATTGTCTTGTTTAGTTGATAAAAAAGGTTCAAATCCTCCTTCTTCAGGAGTTAGTCGCCAAGCTATTGTACAATCTGATAATACTATCAAATGTACTCTTTTGTATTTGCACTTTACAATGAATAAAATGAGATTATGAGTTGAGTATTTGATTTTGCATTAGCTTTAGAGGATACTCATCCAAGGGGGCCCACTTGGTGAGTAATTTGTTCCTTTAGTTTAGTTAAATTAGTATTAGCTTTTGTTTAGTACTTAGTTAAGAATTTGGCACCAATTGTTCCTGCAACCACTAGGATTTCATTATGTGACTATTCCTATAGCCAAAGCAGGCAAAGTAGTTTCCTTTTTGCTACTCAGATTTTCATTTTTGTCATGCATGTTCAGTTAAAGTTTAATTGTTGAGTAATGTTCAGCATTTACTTTATTTTTTTTCCGTACAATTTACTTTCAGTATTAAGTCTCTTAGTTGTAGAATGAAGATGACTACTTTGAGTTCCTAGTGTACATACTATGCTGACCCATTTCAAGTTCACGTCCTTGGGTTGACAATTTAAATGCACCTTCATGATGGTTATGATGGTTATTCAGGTTAGATGTCCAGTCTCTAAATCATGGTTGTAAAATCTTAGTTATTGAAATCATTGTAGGAGGCCAACAGATACAATGCTAGACAAGAGGACAACGTTTTTGGAATGGGGAGCCTTACTGGGGGCCCCTCCCGACCATCCCATGAAGCAGTCTAATCAAAGCTGGGGCTGAAAATTCAGAAAAATAGCCAAAGCAGGAAGTTGCAGAGAAGATCCAAATTTGAAAGGATTTCATCACCTTTTTTTTTTAATGAATTTATTGTGAATGTTCTTGTTGTGATATTGTTGAGTCTCCTTTGTGCATGTGAGTTCTTTCTTATATTTTATTTATTCAATCGCTGATATATATATATAAATACATGGAATGTAAATATGTATACATGTACATGTCGACGATAAATCCATACACCTGAGTTAATACGTACATGAGTTCTTTCTTATAAGTTCTTTATTCAATCGATGATATATATAAATGCATGGAATGTATATATGTATACATGTACATGTCAACGATAAACCCATACACATACCTATGCATGCTCATGGATGGATTTCTCACGGGCATGAGAGTATCGAATGGATAATAAGACATGCATATATATATATATATATATGTATATATACATCATTTGTATATATATATTTATCGATGAGTTTGTAAATATGTACTATATATTATGTAAGCAAATGTATATATGGATATATACATATATACACACATATTGAGTATATCGATATATGTATGTATATACGTATATACACACACACACACACGCACACACACATATATATATATATATATATACATATGGATTTATTTATAAACTAATAACATGGATATGTGCATTCGAAATACCAAATGTTTTATATTTATTATTATGTGAGTTGATGGATATATAAATATAGATATGTATGTATGGATATATATATATATCGATTATTGATAAAGTGTTATGTTTAAATAAAGTGTTATATATAAATTAAGTGTTGTTATTTCTATGAAATAGAGTGCATAGTTTATATCATAAAGTGTGCACTATGTATAAATGATAATACAACATATTATACACGCTCCATAGCAACACTATAGTCATTTAATGTGCATTGACCAACTTGCAAAGACAACGCAATGTTTAGAAGACTCAATCAAAAGTAAAAGAGATATTTGAAGAGTATTTAAATATTGATTTGGTCTTAACACAACAAACACCAAAATACACGATAGAAGTTATAGGTGGCACCAAATTATGAAAACTACATTGCAAATAGAAGTCTAAACTATTAACTTTGTCTACCGATGGAAGACCAAGTAAAATGTGGAATAAGTCATGTTAAATCTGGCATATTTGGAGTCGACCTGTTTATCATTCACCTTGCATTTCTAAAATGAATTCTTGTTGTCTCTATTTCAGTCGATTTGCTACTTTGTTTTGATGAGTAATGATTTTAAGTGCTTCCACCAATTGGAATTAGTTGTTGAGTCAGAATTTATACTTGAGAAGTGTCATTCAACATAGCTTGTGTGTATCCAACTAAGTCTCACATTTATGTATAAATATGGGTGAAGATTACTTCATTTGGATGCATTATTCAATTGTATTCTGCTATTTTTAGTCTGAGTTATTCTTGTTTAAGTTGAGAGTTGTTTGTGAGGAAAGTTAAGAGAGTTATTGTGAGGATTTTCATGTGGATTGGGAGAATTATTGAGGATTCTTGGAGTGGATTGAGCTTGGAAGTCAATTTATTTAATTTGGGAATTAACATTTAACAAGCATGTTATTTTTTCCTCTTATACTATTTATGTTTTTAAAAAGATTGAATGATGATGTTGTCTTGTGTGTTGAAATGTGCATTGATTTGCTAGGTTAGGGAAAGATTTTGTTTGAAAGGATCTTAACCTACTTAATTCTCATGAACCTTATTTGAGTGTTTGTACATACTCCATATCAAGGAGTGGATGCATTTGTTAGTATTATATACTAGGAAAGAGGAAGTTTAGAATAGCTTATGAAGTATTTGTTTCAAATTATTTGAGTAATCTGAACTATAGAAAGTTCATTGATTACCTTAGAACTAGATTGTTCCATGAAAAAAGTAGCTTATGTGTTACATTTACTTAGTAGGAATATTAAAATCGTAGGTTGTTCTTGGGGTTAATGATTACCTTGAGAAGGGAATTGCCTACACATAGTTTGTTGTAAAATAAATAAGTTGTTCTTGGGGTTAAAGATTACCTTAAGAAGGGAATTTCCTATGCATAGTACAAGAATGGTCATTAACCAGATCGAGCTAAGGTAGTGGGTGAAGAGATGAATTTTTATATGAAACTTTGGCCAAAGTAGTGTAAGTAGCCATTGTTACACTGTCAGTTCACTGTGTCCGGTATAGACATTCTAGTTCAGGATTTTCATACTCGTAGGTGTAGCTACTGTATGAATAGGTTTTAGATTGTAGGGCACAACACTAAGCTCAAGAATACTATTTGTGATGGGGTTTTACAAACCAATCTCTTTTTCGAATGATAGGGCCATCTTGCCACATGTGGCAAATGTGTGGGGGATCGCATTTGAGTCCGTGGTTGGCGAAAAAGTGCTTGAGTGATGCTTCTCCTCATCAATTGATGGCTGATATTTGCAAGGCATTTCCTGGACCATTTGTTACTAGTGTTAATGAATCTCATGGATCTATGTATGTTTTCTTGTATCCATTCTATGGACTTGTTGTAATACAAGAAATATTATCTTGAGATTTTAATGTATTGGAAGGATTGTGATATTCAATTATAATGCGAATGGAAAGTTTGAAATATGTGTTATTTCATATGTGCATATAGTCTTTGAAATAGAAGAATTTTTTTTATTGCTATGAGTTTTGAACAGAGAATATTTACTCGAGGTTAAAATTTAGTGATTTTACTTTCATTGAACAATTCAGCATGTTACATAAAATGTTATACTTTGATACCAATATAATAACCCTAATGGTTATTAAGGGCCAAGATATTTAGGGTTTTTAATTTACTATAAATCCTACTAGTTAAATCTAAAATATTCCTTACAACCCCTATTATTTATCTTTAATGATTTATTACAACCTTTAATAGAATTCCCTACTCATGATAAAATCTTGATTTCATCATGAGTTTATAGAATATGAATAACACACATTAAGTAAAATGAAACATTGTAGAGGACTCAAATCAATAACGGAGTCAACAAGGTGATACTCTAATAAACAAAAAGAATAATTGAAAATGTTCATGATAGTAGCTAGTACAAAGGATTCAGTGATAACAAATAACTTTGAAACTACTCTATAATTTTCTTACAATGGCCTACAAATAGGTAGATGTGATGCAGGTTAGATTCGTGATTGTGGAGATCTCTCTTAATATTCAATGAAGTTGTCCTACTAGGTCAAGGGTTTCCATCATTAGTCCTATAAACCAAATGGTTTCTATCCTCTGGTTTTGTTGGTTCTTTTTCTATCAACCCTTATTTCTAAGAGAAAATATAATTCTTAAACTTGAGGATCAAAGGATTAAGATAAATATTTGATCTATAATCAAAATAAGGACAAGAAAAGCCAACAAACAAGGTTGGACCCGACCTTCTACACTTGAGCTCCACACAACTCAAGAGGGTAATCCTATTATAGGTCATAGACAACAATAAATCCCTCTCACAGATAAAGCCAAATGCATATAAAATGTGGATGAATGGTAGTTCACATATATATGAATAAAGGATGTTTAAAACTTCATCAAATTCAAGCATGGTCCCTTATACTTTGAACAATACTACAAACCTATAACTTACATTGACATGTCTTCATCTCAAATACCTAGAGGAGTGATAAATGAACAAATCTTAGACATATCCCCTATATTCCTTAAAATCCATGAAGACAAAGAAACCCTATTAAACTAAACTTAAGAGAAATTTTCATTGTTTGAAATATTTATCAATTTTGGAACAATTATTGAAGAAGAGATTGCAAAAGAAAGATTGGTGCCTACCTTGGGCTATATAGTCACAATAGCATGCACTTTTATATCATAGCACCAAAACATAACCTAATGATCTACTTAAACACTTATCACCTTGTGATAATGAGATCATCATGAGCTTGCAACATAATTTTACTTAACAGTCTATTTGAAATAATAACACTCTTGTTATTCCTGGGCAAGCATTTATACTATTTCTTAAGCATATAGTATTTGAACCAAAAGAAAACTCATTACATCAAGTATGTATTAAAGAATTTGATAACCCTTGATTATTTCCTTCAAAGAGCATTACATGCCAAAGTTGGAGTCAGTTACATTGTACTATGTATTCATGTATACAATAGATCAAGTTAAAACATTACTGTGATGAAATGACTAACAACTATGTACTACACCTATTACAGACATTACCCATTTCCCTCTATAATTTATCCTAATTACAAACATGCCCCTTGGGCCTGGTTGCTTCTAGAATTTTAGAACCGAAATTGAACACCTGAAAATGACAAAGAGATTTCACTTTAAAGAATGAAGAAAACCCAGATTGAACTCCCAAGTGACACCTAGCACAATCAAACACCCTTTATTTTGTAGTTGAAAATGGCTTCTAGAGTGTGCCTTGCTTTTCCTTTTGAAATTTGATTTTCCATTCTAATTTATAATCTCGTGAATTTTTTTAACTCTGTGTAAAAACACATTACCAATTGTATTTTCACTTGCAAGTGAAAAGTATTAACTTGATGAATTCATCCACTTAATTGGCATTGAAAGAATGCTTTTGATATAATAGTTTAACCCACTAGATACCTTAGAAGATCTCCATTTCCTCCATAATTGGTTTGAAATTTTGACAAATAGTTATCCTGCAACCACTTGCATACATATTTTGCCCACAACCAATTTATTTTTTCACTTACCTATTTCATTTCTTGTATTTTCACCTTTTCACATTCTTTTTTGTCATATTACATTGATTTTGAAGGCATCATCTCTTAGAAAATACATATTGTTGGCATACTTCTTGTTTGTTATTTAAAATAAAAGGCATCCACTATGATGCAAACCCAATGTCAAAAACACTCCACTAGTTACACAGTGTCTAAAACTCAACTCTTCGTGAGAATATGCAACTACTACATTGAATACCATCAAAACCTACCTATTATCTGCCCTTCACCACTGTTGGGATGTTTTCAACTGTTCTGGCCCTTAATACATATTCAAAACATTACAAAATTTATTGTCCAAGCGTCAAAATTAGTTGTTGGGTAATTTTAGACCATATAACAACAATTATTTCATGATTTGTATGCTCAAAATGGTCCCAAGACCTCTCCCATCATGACAGGTATTCATTGCAGTGATAAATAAAACTTTTCCAGGTTTAAAACAATAAAAGACTACCTGAAACAGAGCAACAATGAGATATGAAAAATGACAGACTTAAACTCTAGCATGCACATGAGGAAGGAGTATTTTTCAACACCATCCATATCCTAGTCACTTGCTAGAATGGGGCAATTAAAACACATCGCACACTAGCTACCCACTATAATTTCCATTTGGATTTTCCCTTCAAAATTTGTGTTGGTTTTAACTTATGCGATGGGAGGAAAGGTGAAAAACCAACGCATAAATTATAACCCGGTGCGTTTTCATTTTACCTTTTTCCAAGACAAAATGCGTTGGGAAAAACATATATGCTAGGAATGTATGGTCAATACAATTTGACTTTCAATTTTTTTAAATCATACAAAATAATATTTTTAACATGCCCATTAAAACTCAATCATGTGCTCTCACCTCATGGGGAAAATTTAATATTATACAATATTATTCTATCACCCCATATATTTAAAACATTTAAAATGTCTTAAATATTTACATAACTAAATATTTGCAATTTGGAAACCTTGTAGTTATCCAGCAAGTTGAATGATCATATTGATCCCATGGGTGCAAACAACCTTTAGAGGCCGCAAAAATTTACAAAGGGGTATTATTAATTGTTTAGATCATTGTGCAATTGCCAAAAATTACACAACAAACTGATTTTTTACACTTCCTTTGTAAACTGGGCCATCCGATAGGGCACTTAAAATTTTCCAGTTCAGGCCCTGAAACTCCTCTGACAACCACAAAAACAAAGATGCGAGTGTTTGAGGACAAAATTAAACCTAGGCAATCATGTTGAGTCATCTAAAACGTTTTACAAGACCCTTCAGACCCGCTCCAAAATGGCGACACATTATTTTGCATAAAACTCATTTGGGAGCCATGAAATCAGGTTTGCATACTCATGATGAATTGAATTAGCTTTTTTCCAAAGGAAATTTCATGATGACTCACATGGTTTGAGATATTTTAATGCCAAAATTTTAGGGCTAGATGGTTGCCACCGGGCTTAGAAATAGGGTTTTGCAATCAATCTGAGGAAAGCTAAGCACTAGAAATGAAGGAAATTTCTAGGTGTTAGAAGGTTCTACTATAGATCTTAAGGGTTTCATACTCAGGTCTTTCTGTTTAGAAATGGATGCTAGAAGCAATGTAGAGTAGGGTTTGGTGTAAATAGTAATTGTTATTCCAATGGATGCAACTAATCTTTGATGTCATTGAGATTTGTGGTTAAAATGGACTTGTCACTCAATTTGGCAACTGATATTTATAGAGCACAATGGTAGTTGGGGTTGAAACCACCATAATGAATAAAGTATCATCAATATTCACCTATAATGTCACAAGTATAGTTAAATATTAATAATGTTTTCTTTGGTAGGAAAATCCCCTTCTATATGGTTACAACTTTAAAATGGACCATTAATGGCATTATTTGGCATGCACGGAGGCAGGTGGGAAGGATAGGGGAAAATATAGGAATGTTAGATTTTGGACATTGAGCATGTCACTTGGCTCATGCCATAGAACAAGAGTCGAGGAGTAAGGGATAGGCATTCCAACAAACGAAAGTTTGAATCTTTGATAAAGGGAAAATGAAGGAGTGAGCTTTGGTGAGGAGGTATGTCAAGATGAAAATTTCTAAAAACTCAATAACATGGACACACATAGGGGTCAAAACATGTTGGTAAACAAATTTGTGCTACAAGAATCTTTGTAATAAACTTAAATTTGTTACACCCAAAATTAAAAATATGTGGCAATGCTTGGTAAAATTGCTTTTCAGTCAACTCACCTACGTCTTTGAGAGGGGAATCTCCCTCGTATGATAAAGATTTGGATTTTTCAAATATGATGCTCAAATTTTATAGAAAGTATCAATTTAACAAATATACGAGTATTAACTCAAACCTCCATTGAAATTGTAATAAATTTATAACATGTGACTAAGAAAGATGAATAACACAACTTCCCGCATTGCATGCTATAAAATATTTAGACATACAACTTAAAGGCTTCATAATCAAGAATTGTAAGATACTGCAAAGAAACATCATCCACCAAACATAAGAGAAGTTAATGGTAGAATATGTATTTGAGAAAAAACTTACAGATGTTCTCATTTAAATTTCCTTGTATAAAATTTATACAATTTTCTTTCTCAGAAACTTGCCACTATGAATTTTTCGAAAAAGTCCCTTTTAAAGAGACAAAGCCTTCTTTTATAGACTTTTATTAGATAACTAATTTTATAATTGTTTTAAATAACTAACTTTTGAACATGTTATCATAATAAAGAGATAATACTTTTGAGTCCAACATAAAAGTTAAATTGAATACAAATAAGTCATATAAATGACTTAAATTTTAAACATAAAGAGTATTTTAAAATCATGAACTCCTCAAAGAAGATACTTCCTTTGTCAAATTATATGATCCTTCTAGGGACTTCAAAGCATCTTTATATTATTGTATAGCTTCACCATCAAATAGAAATATTTTATTTATGGGACCATTGTATTCACCAACTGTTGCTTCCATGTTGCCATAAGATCATCAACTTCCTTAATTATCTTCTCAATTACTAGTAGTTCCTTGAAATTATTCCCTATATAAGATAATATCAATAGTTTAGTCATAGCATTTACAATTTCATTTTATAGGATAAACAAATCTTTATAAATCAAGTCTTTAAAATCTTGTTTAATTTTTTGTGTGCCTTCTAAACTTGTATTGTGGACTCTTTAAGAATATTTATTTCCAAAGCCATATTTCTTTTGAGAGTTTATTCAATTCATGAATAGCTTATTTGATAGCAGACATTCTCCATACTATTCTTTTGATTCATGTAGCAGTATCAAATTCTTCAATTTTGGTTACAAAATTCTCATTGAGAAATATGTTTATATCAATCTTCACCATCTCTTCAATATTGTTTTCTAAATACTAGATAGCCTCTTCTTTCTTGATTGTTTGGAAATCATTGTTGAATGTCACATTTTTTTTTGTCTAAATGTTTATACACCAACATATATTTTCTATAGAAAAGATACCATCTAGGGTTATTTGTTCAATCCACGATTCAAAAGCCTTTCCAAAAGCTTGGAATTTATTAAATATTTTGATTGCCTCTTTTTCAACACCTTGAATTTCTAAATTGTCAACGTTAGATGTGCATTTATCACCTATGTCCAAAGATTTAGAACACTTTTAATATAATAAGTCTATATTTATACTTGTTCTTTGAGCTTTTCTTTGGTCACTTTCTTTTGGTTTTATGCACACTTTTGGTAGCTAAAACTTGGAAATTATGTATATCTCCTTCATGTGTTGAGGGGCCCATATCAACCCTTGAAATTTGATAGTCATCTTCTATGACTTTTTCATTGTCCTTGTCATTCAATGATTTGACAATCTCCAAATATTTATCTTCCAAGGAATCAAACATCAATATTGAGGCAACTTGAATTTTCTTTGGCTTAGGGGAAGGACTGTATAACAATTTATCAATAGCATCAAAATCAGGTTCAATAATTTCTTGATATTTTCCCTTTTTACAAACTATTTCCCTTAACCATTGATAAAATGAAGGGATTTTGTATGGGCTCAGAGTAGGGGATGAAACAATCAGTGGCAACATACTTTTGATAGGAGGAGAGTCAAAGGTGTCATTAATGTAAGAGATAGGAGAGGTGTGATTAGATTCATGTATGTCCATAAAATTTTGTTGTGGTGGAAGCATATGACCTTGTGAAGGGGACACATTTTATTTCAGTAGATCCCTATCACTTTATTGAGGATCTTCTTCAACATTAATGCTCACTTAGGACCTTTTCACTCGTAGTTTAGTCCTAGTTTTAGGAAGGTCTTGAGTGTGGGCACTTTTAAGCTTTTCCCCTCCTTTAGGTTCCTCACCCTCTCCTCCATCAACCCCTATTGAGGATGCTCTCATTTTTGAAACATTAAGATTAACATTAATAGAAGAAGTTGCAGTAGACTTTTCAAATTGTCTAACTGCACCAAAAGTTTCCCTTGAAGACCTATACACAATGTTTTCTTTCCTCTTCGCATCTAACCATTTTTGAGCTTTTATAAAAAATAAAAATATCTCTTTCTTGAATATCCTTTGTTTAATTTCTTCTCCAATCAATGGGATCAATAGGTTCAAATTGAATTGATTCAAAATAAACTTGATCAATCATGTCTAAATTATCATCTTGTGTCCCTTCAATATCCCGATTTAATTTATAATCTTTAATTTGTTGAACAAATAACCTAGACCAGTCTCTTTTTCTCACCTCAAAATCATCTTCACAATCTTCCTACTAGTCTTATAAATGAGTCTAATGGTATAGTTTATTTGCTAGATACAAATAATTTTTTACATGCGCTTTGTTGTCAAAAGATTTCCTCATATTGTAAAATGTGATGATTGTTTCCAATGCTCTCTCTACATTTTGAGCTTCAAATGAAGATGGGAAATTATAATAAGATAAACCCAATAGAAACAAGTATCATAATTTCTTCAATTCTCAACACCTTTTGTTCACTAACTCCATTTGTCTAGTGATTTTTTGGAAGATAGACTTAGGATATGGTCATAATCAAGTTGGGCTCCATGATGCAATAATTTCAGCTCTTCTCTCACACTTTGTAACAACCCCGATGTTTAATCCAAGAATTTTCCATGTTTTTACCCACATGTAAATAACATATGCTTGCAAAATATATCAATAAAAAATTTCTTTTATAATCCAATAATAATATGCACATTTGGAATAAACCATTCAAAACTTCCAATACATTTCAATAATATAAAAATATACATATTTGAAATTAACCCCATTTCAAATTTTCATTGCATTTTCATAAAGTGCATTACATAATTTCAAGTAATGGTTATCTATTACGTACACCCATGTAATGATAACATTTTTCCAATTTACAATTTTTCAATAAGAATAGAGACACATGTTTGCATACATAGCTTTCATGAGTTTAATGAATGATATACAAATGGTCTAGATGTCCCTACTTAGGCATACATCATTGATGTCCCCAAAATTGGTGCATACATTCTAGATGTCCCTGTCATTGGTGTGTACATTCTAGTTATCCCCAATACTATTGTGTACATCCTTAAATCTTGACTGCCAATTGTATGAGGGAGAGCATCACTCAAGCACTTTTCCACCAACCAAGGACTTACTACAGTTCCCCGAACATCTACCTAACTGGTAAGATGGCCCTACCCTTCAACGAAGTGATTGGTTTGATAACCTCATAATATTGGCCTTCTTGAGCATAGTGTTGTGTCCTACATAACTAGATCTACCATACCTTGGTTTCCCTACCTAGAATGTAATCATGGATCAAAGTGAACTGATAGTGTAAACAGTTGCTACTTACACTACTTTGGCCAAAGAATTCAACACCCAGTACTTCGAGTGAGATTCATTTGTCCACCCACCCTTTAACTTGATTTCGTATTGACCATAAACATAATAAACATTCATTCTAAGGTGATGACATAACTAAATGTTCATTAAGGTTACTCCCTTAACCATGGATTACCCTAATCCTAGGAATATCCAAGTCCATAACAAACTGTTTATCTAGGTTACACCCTTTTCCATGGATTTTTGTAACCCTAGGTATAACCACACTAATCATACATGCACACATACTAGTGTCTAGCTAGATTACCCCCTTTCCTATGGATTTCTTTAACCCAGGTATAACCTAATTAACCATCCTGGGTAATCAAAATGTCATAACATTAGATGATTCTAGTCAAAGGTATGATCACAATATTAAGTGCATTCTTTTCAAAAGTATGGCCTTATCAATAAATGACCTCTTTCAAAAGTATAGTCTCATCAATAAAGGACTCCATTCAAGAGTAAAATCTCATCAACAAATGACTCAATTAAAGATATAATCAACAATCAACTGATCAGTCAAATCATATAAGATAATCCCAACCTATTTGCTTTATTCAATAATCAAGTAAACAATCCAACCAAATAGGTTATTCCAACCTAGGGTTTCAATCAAAAGTGATGTAATGATCAAGTGATCATAAACAAATCATAAAACCTCTCTTTCAATATACCTCAAATATTCACATGTTTACAATGTTCACTATATTTGTATATAATTTGGAGGACATTAGCCTGAGAAGAATTCATGCTTCTACATCTACAAGTCTTCTTCTCTATACGACTTTGGGTTGTCAGAACGTGAGTCCTCCTCAAGAATTTCATGAATAGAAATAAACTCATAATCAAGAAATAAGGAAATGACATAATTCCAAAATACATTTTTAACCCTAATATTGAATATTGATTTAACAATCAATTATGCTCCCTAACCCTAGGGAAAAGACTCTCTTCCTAATTCAAGGACATATGAGTAATCATTCTAGTATAGACTATGATCATGGTTTGCATGTCAACGCATCCTATCAATGATGACATTTCTATCATGCCATCATTCTTGTTGTATTACCAACCTCTTTATCTACAAAGGTTTACCTAGCATCATAAGCTAACAAATCAAGATAGCAACCATCCCACATCTCACTTTCCATGCCATATCCATATAGACTTAATGAACTAGTATAGTTCTAATAGCATTTAAGCCACACATATTCAACAATATTTAAATTTAATCCCAATGATAGGGTTCACTAATTCAAAACACAATCAAGAATCACACAAGCATATTCGATTCTAGGAATTAACTAAGTTCGTATTAACATGCATACCTTGCATACATAGATAATTCAAAGCTAGGAAATAACTAGTACATAAGAACAAGAATATCATGCATTCAAACAATCTTTCCAAATAAAGGCATTATACTCAAATAACCTTTCAAACATAAGCAAAGGAAGAATAGAAATCAACATGCTGTGATATAAGTTCCAACTTGGAAATGTTGCCTTCCAAACTTAACCTTCACCTTCATCAACGCTACTTCTCCAAAGCTCAACTAACTTCCAACCACTAGCCTCTTACAAATTCTCTCAACAAAATAATTGCAAAGCAACTCACAAACTCTCAAGATCTCTAGCTCACTTGCACATATAATACAACAGAATAACGATGGAGATATCAGAATGTGAAGAGTAATAGATGATAGGAAGATCACCTTTATATATACTAAAATTTGAGCAACCAAAGGCTACAAACTAGCTAGAAATCCTGCCACCTTCCTAATCACATGCAACAAATCAATTGATTAACTCACAAATTTGCAACACATAATAGTCCATAATATTCTAATGGTTGAATCAGCCTCTTTAAGAGAGACAACATGACTCTTTTACTGATTCAAGGGAAAACAAAGACAAGCTACAGGTTTCATAATCAATCTGCAAGTCGACTAACCTCTCATACTTCTGCCAACACTTCATTGATTGAGTTTAACATTTATCCAAATGTTGTACCTGTACATGGCATGGGTTTTAGTCTTCTTATTTGATACACTCACTTCAAACTTAGCACCACATATTCATACTTAGCACCCCAAAAGATAGCGATGCTAAGACTTTTCTTATTTATTTAAAATCTACATTTAATCTTATTTGCAATGTATAAACTTTCTTCCTTTATTCATGTGTGGTAACTAAGTTTGTATTTGACTTAGTCTCCTCTTGCTTTATGCACAATCTAAGCACAACAATATAAACACTTACAATGCTTAACCTTCTCCATTTAATAATACTAACTTAGCCTATCAAGTACTCATGAACAATTACTTGCTATGTTGTTGGCTCAGCTCATATTGTTTACATGGGAATTAAACTTTTCCAATATAATATATATGGCAACACTGCCCCTTGCATTTAGACTCCTCTCTAATGTGCATGCTTCAACGATATTAATATTTACTTCCATTCTACACTTTATGCGATATATAAATATGTTGTCTCATACTTGCATTTACACCTATCTTGTTTCAAATCCCTCCTCTATTTATGCGCTACATATATTCATGTTTTGTTGGATTTATTAAAGTCTTGCTCTCTAATGTAGGTCGTGCTACTTAATGTGCTTTAAAACATTTAAAAAACATTATATATATAATATTATAATATCAATGTTATATTAATATATATTAGTATGTATATATATATTCTCATAAAATATTTCTTTGATATTTA
Source organism: Sequoiadendron giganteum (assembly GCA_007115665.2). NCBI lineage: Eukaryota > Viridiplantae > Streptophyta > Pinopsida > Cupressales > Cupressaceae > Sequoiadendron > Sequoiadendron giganteum. The sequence goes on along the minus strand of CM021101.1, from coordinate 92,735,643 downwards.
AATATATATATATACTTGATTATATATGATAATATATATATCTATATATATATGCGTGATATATGTCCAATCGATATTTCGATGCATACGATGTATTTGTGCATGGGTACCATAATTATTCCTACTTCTCTATAGACATGCACATATACATTTATTATGTATGAGTTATCATTTTTACACACACACACACATATATTCTTTATATAATCATCGATTCACATAAATACAGGAAGATGAACTCAAACTCAATATGGAGATTCAAACACGCGATTCAACCAAATAAACAATCACAAAATCGAAGACTAAAACCAAAACCACAATCAGTCAAAGATGACCATACAATCTTTCCAATAAGCCAAGACTATGACAAAGGGTTTACTTATCGAATCCAAACAGACTCGACTCATCTTGACCAGTACTAGGTTGTGAGCGTGTGTATATGCTCAAATAGTCTTATTAAGGTTACTAAACCAAGCTCCTCTCTTGAGTGATACTCCCCCTCTCGTACCTGAGGGCTTGACTCCTTCCTTCATCCAACTTAGTGTACCACATAGGTAATTAGTCATTCACATAGAATCCATTTGCATCATCAAAGTATTAATTTATTCTCATTGTAATACATATTCATTCATCGCATTTTCCATTAATATAAAACATAATCATTCCTTAAAAAGCAATAACATCTTAATGCATATTAATTATTCCATTCACCTATTTAATTATACTGAAGTCATGATTTACATTTATCACCATTTTCACTCGTGAAGGTAAAAGCAACCAAGTAAATAAGAAACATGGTGTAACACACTTAGGATTACTATTTTGGTAAAATGTCAAAATGAAGGATAAAGCAAGGGTTGTATAATATTATTTCCCTATTTTTTGTTACAAAGGATAAAACTAGATGAAACCTTTTCTTTTGAACCATCAAAGAAACCTGTTAGAAGTAGAATATGTATTCAAAACTAATCAGTAGTTCTTCAGTATTGAGAACCTTTTGTACCTTTGATTATTTTTTCTTGCCTTTTCTCTTCTACCTTCGAACGGTTTAATTTTAAAGAAACATTATTTGCAAAACCTTTCGTTGGAGATTCATTAATAACTTATCGAAAGTTCTTTACATTTTGAGAAATCTTGAACCTTCTCATTATTATTTTTGTCACCCCATTCTTTTCTTTTATGAATCATTACAACATCCCTTTTCATTAGGGGTAATCAAGCAACACAAAACCCCATCAATAGTTTCTATTATTCTTAGAACTTATATATTCCCCTACCACTTTTATCCCTCCCTTTTTAATGATCAAATATAGAGCCATAACCTATCGGGAGTTAAGGTAGTTTCAAAAACCTGAGGAACTTTTGACTTTTGAATAACCCTTTATTAAAATTGGAGATCAATACATAAACAAACTTTGTTGAGGGTTTCTTTGGTTGTCAAAACTAACTAAACCTCCAACAATTTTTTTTATTAAGTGGTGAGCAATCGAAAGGTTTTGAAGAGACTAACTCCTACTAAGATGATTCTTGAATAAGAGTAAGGTTAAAAAGTGAAAAAATGGACCTTAGTCTTGTAAGAGGAGATCAACTTAAAAACAAAGGAAATTGAGAATCAAAAAGACTTCTACATGTATGTAGTGTAGAAAATTATATACCTTTATAATTTCACACTATGTTTGCATCCCCTTAATTAATTGGACTTAATTAAGCTTCTAATTACCTAAATTATGCATTCCAAAGCCTTATTATTCCTACTTTTTGAAAGGGAAACCTATATTAAACAATTGCTAACATTAATTAAAACACCTTGGAAATTGAGTGTTCTAGACTTGGGTCCCCTTTAAGTCCTAGTTTCCAATTTTTAATATTTTTTTGGCAACATTCTAATGATTCAAATTCAAGTTTCAATTGTCGGCTTTTGAAATCTAATTTTTGGGAAATTAGATAAACACCTATAAATACATAGTTCTTTTATCAATTCAAATCTAACTAGCAAGAAGTGGCATAATCAAGATTTCACAAGAGAAAATATTATTGTCATGAGCATTGAAGAGTAGATTTACCAATCATCTACAACAACAATCAAGATCATATAATCATGTCAAAGTTCATGTGTGTTCATGTTCATGTCTTGGAGCTAACATTGCGATGTAGGTTTCAAGCATTCAAGCATCAATCAATCAAGACAATTCATACAAGATCCAAGCCTCAAAGTGATGTGTTTGAATTTAGTACTTTAAGGGTAGCCATTAATGTTTTCGTGAGTTGTAACAAGCAAGTGTCCATTTATCAATTCCTTCATTCTATCATTATTTCATTATCAAGGTTTAATTACCAACATGGGGTTTGACTAAGGTAAACCCCCATTCACCAAAAACAAACATTTTTCTTATCTCTTTGTATATGTATATTTATATGTGAAGAAGGACCGAAAGTGGATCAAAAGAGAAATTTTACAAAGTTGTCAAAGTTTTCATCATTGTTGTCAAGCTACGGAAACTCACCTACAAATTTTATTTTCGGATTTCTGACAGTCAAATCTGGAGGAATCAGAAGCCTAGATCTAAGATTAGAGGACTGCAAAAAGTATTTTTGGACCCTTATACTGGGATCCGTTCACCCTAAGACAACCAGTCCCTCTACAAACCCTAAAACATACTTTTTGGCATAGGTGCACATCATTATGCCCTTCTCAAATCTGCTTGTAAATCATCATTTTTGTTCTTGTTATCATAGAATTCTGCATTTCAAGTATTAGGTCATATATTTTAGTTAGTTAATGCATTTTAAAACATCTCCCAATATTGCAAATTGGTCATTTTTTTCATAAGAAAGCAAAGTCCCAAGAGATCCAAAATAGGGTTGACTCACCTCAAGGTTGAAAGTCAATCCTATCCCTTAGTGATCTCCTCTCTTTATAATGAAATTAGGGAAAGTGTGAGTGTGTTTGAACCTGTGGATCACATACCTTTTAATCATTCCACGTTGAACAACAATACATCTCCTCTTTTTCTATGTTTCATTTTGGTGAACCTGACATGTTAACATTATACAACTTCTGAAATTTGTCATAATTAACCCTAGATCTAAGATTTGCATTAGTTTTTTTGCATCTCATTTAGGGTTTCAAAATTGCATCTTTGCATTATTTAAATTCACGAAAATCCAAAAATATTTCATAAATCTTACATACATATTGCATATTATTTGTATTAAGGGTGTCTTTTAGTCATTTAGATAAAAAAACTCAATCAAAATTGTATCTCAAAAGTTGTCATTTTGTTCTCTTTTTTCCATCAAATTGCATTTGAATTTAATCATCAAAATTTGGAAATTTATAATTGAAAGAATCTATTTGCAACCTGAAACACAAAATTTTAACATTAACTCAGAAACGCAAAATTTAATTTTTAAATCCTTGTGCAAAGACACATTCGCCCTTGGGTGAACCTATCCTTGTATAGGTTTATTTTCTAGATTTATGAGCATAAATTTATCTATGTTTGCTTTATTCCTTGCTATTTGTAGATCTCTATTTTAGTTTCAAAATTTGTGTTTTCTATAGTTTTCATTCAAGTTAATTGATCAAAACAAGTGCATTATTCAAAATTAAAATTTGCATTCAAAAGATATAGTTTCTAGAATCTGTTTGCATCTTACAATCATTAGATCTGAAATTTTGCATCAAACTTTCATCATGGATATGTGTTTTGTTAAAATATGAATGCCCTTAAAATCTTTGGTTGATGTCTCAATTTGTGTGTTTGGTGATGATCCGAATACAATTGAGCCTATTCATGATCCTTCACCTCCTAATGAATGTCCCTATGAGAATGAAATCTTAGGCGCAGATGAAGATGGCATGCAAGAATTCAAATTCCTTGCGTAACCTTGAAAATAATGCATCCTTTTACCCCTCCATGCAACAACCAACACCTCCTACCATCCCACCACTTGAGATGTTTGACCTTTTTCATCCTGAAGTTGAATCACAAACCAATCCTAAATCATCAAGCATGAAGGAATCTATTCACAATGAAATCATTAATACTCTTCCATCCTATTCCCACCAAGTTACTGATACACCTATCAACCTAGAAGAGAGTTGTGGTCAAGGCTTTAGAATCTTAAGTAAACAAGGATGTGACATAACAAATGACCATGAAATCCATCGATTGATACAACAACAACCATCAAAAGATACCAAGGGATTAGGATATCAAGATCCTCCCCCTCCACACAAAAAATTTCCCAAACAAGTAAGAAACCTAAGCCCTACAAACATAATAAGTTACCATTTTTACATAATATCATTGAGATTGAATGAAAAATAGACCAACTTCCCCATCTAGGATTGATTTACTTGTCACCTATTCGAGAGAACACAAAAGGAAAAAGTACAAACATGAATTACTATGCATTTCATAGAACTATTGGGAATTTTACTAATGAGTGTCGTACTTAAAGAAGTTGATAAATGAACATGATATTACCGATATAATTAGATAGGATACACACACACTTTGCTCCTTGCTATGTGATAGTTTTAGAATCATAGCATACTCACTATTACATGTATTTCACCTTATGTAAATCATTTCCATATTGCAAGGAGCACCATTTCATCGCTTATCTCGGCTCATCCTTGTCCTATATTTTGGGTGACAATAAGGTTTGATAGCCTTGTCCTAGTATGGCACTTGTATTTGCCCCTTTGGATAGCTATCTACCTTCTATATACAATAAACAAGATTGGGATGCAAACAACTTGCTATAGGTTGGCTTGCATGTGACATACTAATCTTTTCTTTGTCTTCTTTTCATGTTCTTTGTGATTGCATGTGCATAATGTGATCCCCTATACCGTGTTGCTTGGTGTGTCTTTATGTTTGTGAGCTTTCTTTGGATGACTCTTGTTACTCTGTTGGTGCAAGGATACAAAGGAAGCAAACACATCATTATATTCTTCTATTTGTTTCTACATTCTTTTATATGTCATAAACATTAGCCTTTATTTTGTCCTATATTTTCATTTTAGGGATGATGCAAAGCATTAAGACATTTAGGTATATTCCATGTTCACCCAAAAGCTTTTATTTTCTCTTGCCCTCTATGTGTCATTCTTACTTTTTGTTTTTTGCTTTGAGTATTTGGGGAATGATGACAATTCTGAGCTCTATTATATCACTATAGCAAAGACATGAATAACCCCAAATCCGTAGATCTCTTATGTGTTATCTTTGGATTGGATGTGGGGGAAACCTCTCTTCATGATAGCTTTATTTGGAAACATAACATTGACATAGGGATTTCCAAATAAGATCTCATGTTCCTTTTAATAATTAGCATTTATCATTTTCTACGAGTTAAAGTAATTGCTCACGACATGGTGTTTAGTAGTTTATTTAAAGTGGGGGCATGCATTGGAATTCTCATTTTGACATGAACATATTGACATTTGTGCTTCACTTTTGTTCACAGAGGTTGGACTCAGTGTAGCGTTGGCATAACATTGATCATTTGGCATCGACTTATGGGTACACAATTTTTTTATGATGATTGTATCCATGTGCCACCCCTCATTTATGAGTACACACCTTGTATAACTAGTGTGTGTTTCTCATCCTTTGAGGCTCACCTAGTGGACAATGCATTTTCACTAGCCCTCGTGAGTATTATGTTCATATAGTGGACAATGGGTTTTCACTTGTGAACCTTTTTTTGGAAAAACAACTGAGGCTTGATCCATCCCTATTGGAAAAACAATCGAGAATTGATCCATCCCTTCTCTCTTTGCATTAATTTTGACATTGTATGATTGTGTATCTTGTGTTGCTACTACAGACATGTGTCTCTTTGTTCCTTTGTTGGTTTTGCCATGAGATCTTAGATCTTGGGGCTTGATCATCCTCCTTGATCCTTGTCATCTTATCTTTTCAATAGTTATACAATTAGACCTCTCTTGACTTATTTGTCTACTTTAATGTGATCTTGAGTGTGGGCTCATACTCTCACTAAACTGGGGGCTAAATATAGTTTAGAAAATTGTATACAATTTCACACTATGTTTGCATCCCCTTAATTATTTGGACTTAAGTAAGCTTCTAATTACCTAAATTATGTTTTCCAAAGCCTTATTATTCTCATTTTCCAAAAAGGAACCCTATATTAAACAATTGTCAACATTAATTAAAACACCTTGGAAATTGACTGTCCTGGACTTAGGTCCTAGGACCCATTTTCCTAAGGGCGAATGGGTCCCCTTTAAGTCCTAGGTCCCAAATTTTAACATATTTTTTGAGGCATTTTAATGATTCAAATTGAAGTTTCAATTGTTGGCTTTTGGAATCTATTTTTTGGGAAATTAGATAAACACCTATAAATACATAGTTATTTTATCAATTCAAATCTAACTAGTAAGAAGTGGCATAATCAATATTTCACAAGAGCAGATATTATTGTCAAGAGCATTGAAGAGTAGATTTATTGGTCATCTACAACAACAATCAAGATCATATCATCATGTCAAATTTCATGTGTGTTCAATTTCATATTTTGGAGCTAATATTGTGATGTAGGTTTCAAGCATTCAAGCATCAATCAATCAATCCAATTCATGCAAGATATGAGCCTTAGAGTGATGTGTTTGACTTCAATCCTCTAATGACAACCATTAAGGGTTTGGTGAGTTGTAACAAGCAAGTGTTCATTCATCAATTCCTTCATTCTTTCATTATTTCATTATCAAGGTTTAATTACCAACCATTCACCCAAAAACAAACATTTTTCTTCTTTCTTTGTATGTACGTATTTACAAGTGAAGAAGGACTACAAGTGGATCAAAAGATAAATTTTACAAAATTGTCATCATTGTTGTCAAGCTACGAAAACTCATTAAAATTTTTTTTTGTCTTTTCGATAGTCAAATCTGGAGGAATTAGAAGCCTAGATCTGGGATCAAATGACTAAAAAAAGTATTTTTGGACCCTTGACCTAGGACCCATTTTCACTAGGGTGAACTAGTGCTGCTATAGACCCTAAAACATGCTTTTTGGCAAAGGTACACACCATTTTTCCCTTTTCAGATTTGCCTGCAAATTGTCATTTCCATTTCTTTTATCATAGAATTATGAATTTCAAGTATTAGGTCATATAGTTTAGTTAGTTAATATATTTTAAATCATATCCTAATATTACAAATTAGTCATTTTTATCGTAAGAAAGTAGAGTCCTAAGAGATCCAAAATAGGGTTGACTCACCTCAAGGTTGAAAGCCAATCATATCCCTTAGTGATCTCATCTCTTTCTAATGAAATTAGAGAAAGTCTGAGTGTGTTTTAACATTTGGATCACATACCTTTTAATCATTCCATGTTGAACAACACAACATATCCTCTTTTTCTATGTTTCAATGTATAAAATTTGAAGGGAAAAACATGAACCCTAGTAACAACTGGCTCTATTTGGGGACAAGGACTTTGAGGATGCAAAGAAACCTAGATAACTCATTTATTAGAACATCAACTTCATCAATTGGGAAATAGATTAAAGGCGATGAGGAAGCAAACACAAAAAATATATAATGAAATGAAACAAAAAGAGATGCCCTCACATCAAAACCCTATTCCATTTATATATAGGAAATGAGTGATGTATGTTTGATGGGGGGTGTATGTAGGTGAGGAATAAGAGGGGGATATGGATGGGATTGGAGGAGAAACCTTGACGGAGTTTTGGTTTCCCTTGTCAAAGGAAGAGGACAAATAATAAATTTAGGATATGCATTAGGATTGGATGGGTATGGGGAGGATGGAATTTTGGCACCAATACTAAGGAGGTATCTAACTAGAAACTCTTTATCATTGTTAAGTGATATGTGAGGACATAATTGATGAAGGATTGATGATTTTAAAAGGGATTATTAAAGTCTTGGATATAGAAAGAGGTGGTGGATGAGGAGAGATCATCTTGGTCCACAAGACTCTCATTATCATCATAGGGATCATACTCAGGTTTGTCAACAAGAGTATCCTCGTCATTTTCATCAATGTAATTGGAGTTGATCTTGAGTGTGATTTTTGGTATTGTTGGGGTAGGATGTGGGTTCATGATGTTGGATTAGGTTGGGATGGATGAGAGGGGATTAGAAGAAATTATATTGGATGGAGGATATATTAGATGGTTGGACATGGTAGAGGATTGATTGGAAGAGGAAATTTTGGGATTGATTTTGAATGATGATGAAAATTAGGATGATGGATTAAAAGTGGATTGGGGGTTAGAAAAATAGGACCTAAGGATGAGGATGGAGAATGAAATTGAATTTAGATGGAAGGGTTGGATTTGAGAGGTTTGGAGTGAATAGATGGATGAAGGATCGGGCTGATAAGGTTATTGTATTGGAAATATTTTAATGGACATGAGGGATAAGATTGGAAGGATTTAGAAGATTTGGATGGATAGGGGATAAGATCGGAATGAGGATAGATATGTTTACTTGTGATTTGGATAAATGACTGATTGGATAAGTGAATTTGGATGAAAATATTGGGAGATTGGTTGGATTGGGATGAAATTTTTTCTTGCTTGACTAAAAGGTAGATTTTAAAGCACACAAACAAACAAAGTGGTTTGAAGAAGATTTGGAAGATATGTATCCATTGGTTTTGTACACAATAAGGTACACCAAACAATTGCAGAAGCCTATATTATTCAATTGGGAGTGTATACTTAATATGAGCCCAGTAGCCAAAGGTTAATACCTCAAGATTAATGCAAGATACTTGTCTTTCAAGAGTCAATAGATATGGATCTAGTGGTACAAGTGCTTACCTTTTCCATTTCTTTGGAGGTCCTAATACCTTTCCCAAAGAGATTCTATCTCTACTCAAGAAGATCATGGTGAGTAACTCCAAGCATGATACTGTGCCTTGCACCACACTAGAAGCAATGACTGAAACACCTTAAACTAGGATGAAAAAGATTTCTATGGAGTCCTCTAAATACCTCAAGGGTATGTGAGGCAAAATTTATAGATGAAAGATAATAAATTTCCAAATAACTAAGAGGATAGCGTAACCCACTCTCCACTTTCACTTCTCCAAGGCATGAAGGCCTTGGGGGCTTAGCCCAAATTGGAAAAACTCCACTTCCAAGAGGGGTGTCTTTTAATTCACCCCTCGTATTTTATACTCCAATAGAACATGATATTTGAGGTCATCCCTTGAGGTGATGAAATCCCCTAACAAGCCTCCTAAAGAGAAAGACATGGGTAGGTGCTTTATTTAATGAATATGCAACTATCTATATTAATAATAAAGATAAAGTTACATATTCATAAAAAGGGCAGGTGGTAAGAAGGCACACCATAAGAGTCACATGGGTTGAGCCCAGAAAACCAAAAAAATAGAGTCACTTGGGCCTAGCCCAAAAATCCATAAATACTACAAACATAAAAAAGTCATTAAGCGGCTAGAGTAGTGCCAGTAGAGCCAGGAGGGTCTCTGTCATCCATTTTTTTACCCCATACATCACCAGGGTTTGGAGTGACGTCAGGAGGACCCCAGTCGTCATCATCTTCCTTTTCTATATCTTCCTTCTTTTTCCTTACACCGAGGTGAGATTTCCAACGCTAGACACAGAAAGCATTTACCAGTGTCTGACCAACTAGATCCACTACCAAGAGCATTATCAGAGGACCACCCAAAGGTGCCACTACATCTCCCCACCACCCCTCCAGAGGATCACCCTAGGTCAACCCACAGAGGATGAGAACATGACTGTTGAGGAGGGTGGGAGCCATGACGAGGAGGAGCTTGAGAGTGGGGGTGAGCAGAGCCACTCTGTCACTAGCCCCATGAGGGCGATTGGTCACAGGAGGAGGTGGGTGAAGAGGGCACCCAAACCATAGTACACATGGCATTTCCCCAACGGTCCAGAAGCACTTGGAGGTGAGACACCTCAAGTGCAACTTTATTAGCTTGAAGTTGAATCTGCAAAAGCACATTAGAGAAAATAATAGCTTTAAAATACAAAGAGGCATTTTTTTATCCATTTGGCTATGAGAAAATATGCACGAATTTCTATCTTTCTAGATATTCAAGAGGATTTCCACCTTAAAAGTGTGCCAAAGCTGGGCATACTTGGTGGGAAGCCTGGGCGAGTCACCCAACAAAACCATGTGCCAAGAGAATGGCTCTAACTGGAAAGGCCAAAAGAAGTCATGAATCTAGTTCTAGAACTATTGGGCTTTGGTGCAAAACCAGAACAGATGCTTAAAAGACTCAGCTTGCCCACAAAATGGGCACCGAGGGTCCTAGACCCCCAAGTGAACAAGTCGAGACCCCACTAGTAAGCTTTGAAAAAGAATACACCAAGAAAAGTGGGTGAGCTTAGGCTCAACACTTGTAGACCAAGTGGCAGAGAATCATTTTCACCAAACAAACATAGAAGACTAAAGATGCCACTGCTAGTTCAAACTTTCAATCATAGGAAAGTGCGGTGAAAGCCACAGATAACCAAGCTTAAGCTTGTAATTTCTAAAAGGGGTGTTTGGGTACCACTTCTAGTCCTTCCACCAGGGCTTCGTACCATGAATTCCCACCTTATGAAGCATATATATTGGAATAATATTCACTAGACCATCATAAGTATCATGGTCTTGGTTTTGAATTCTATAATGAGCATGAAAATCTTCCCACGACATAATACACATCGTGGGTCTATGAAAAACATGTTGCAAGGTCTAGATACCTTTCTTATGAAATCTTAAATCCTTAAGCCAAGGTGATTTGGCCAGCGGTTGACCATTACTGGCAAAGAGGGGTGACCACCACACATTCTATTGATTGAGCGAAATCCCATCATAGAAACCAGAGCCAGCCCAATGGAGCTAGGGTTTAATAGCTTCCTAGGTTCTTCGAATGATTTTGGCCATAAAATTTACCATAATATGGATTGGTTCCTTCATAATCATAAGGGTTTGAAAGTTAATCCCCTTCCAAGTTGGTCTATGAACAGGAAAGCCAAACTGAATGCAGTGCCTGAGGAGAATTTTCCAGGCTTCATCACTAGTAAGAGCTCTGATTATCCATTTCACACACAAGGAAATCCCTTATTGTTGTGTGGAGAGTACGCCAAGCCCTCCAAAATCTCTAGGTAGGTAGAAAAATTCCTAAGCTATGCGGTGAAACCCTTGATGGGTCTTGGAAGAGGCCTAAAGAAATTCGCGCAACAAATTTTCAAGCTTCACGTAAGTGGATTTTGAAGGAGCCCAACAAGAAGAAGAATAGACATGCGTTGTTGCCAAAATTTTAGAGCAAACCTAAAATTTTCCAGCTAGAGAGAGAGGCTCGGTAATCTAGTAGGCCAACCTTTGCCCAATCCTAGAGAGAACATCTTGCCACAACTCTACTGGGGAAGCTTGGAAGGTAAAGGGAATGCCCAAAAATCAAAATATTTCCCTTGACCCAATCCACTTCTAGCCATACTGTTGAAACCATTGGAGAGTGGGTAGAATAGACTGCCTATAGCATAAGGTTTTATGCTATTGAATGGAAGAGCCAAAAGTAAGGTAGAAAATCTCAAGGCACTCCAAAGCTTCTTTAATGTTGTGTTTGTCCTCCAACAGAGTGAGGAAAGAGTCATCAACAAAATGGCCATTAACAAGTTGAGCCTGAGTTGGGTAAAGAAATTCCTCTAACCCGTTGTTGGGAAACCACATTAACAAGCAAATAACCAAACCCTTTAGTAGCAAGCACATAGAGAGAGGGGGCAAGTGGGAAACCCTGCTTGATTGAGTGGAACAAGCTGAAGGCAAGGGATTGGTGACCATTAATGGTGATGCAAGCAAAGGCGTTCGAAAAAGCATTTAGACAACATGAATGAAATTAGACCCAAACCCCAATACATCTAGCATGGCAAGAATAAAAGGCCATTCAATGCAATCATAGGCTTTAGCAAAATCTATTTTGAGGAAAATGGATTTCCAGTTAGAGCGCCTGACCCATTCCATTCCTTCTCACATGGAAATGATATTATCTAAAATAAATCTATATTTAATAAAACCAGTTTGCTCCAGGCGCATAATCTAAGGTAGAAGATGGTGGATTTTCAGAGCAAGGGCTTTTGCAATAATTTTATATGAAACATTGAGGAGCATGATAGGCCGCCAATTGCAGATATCCTCAGGATCACTAGCTTTAGGTATGAACTTAATATTCCCTTTATTAATTATGTTGCCAAAGGATTTAGAATGAAAGGCTTCAAGATAGACTTTGTAAATCATTCCCAACATAGTCCCAAAGAGCTTTGTAAAATTCATATGGGAAGCCATCAACGCCTAGGGCTTTGTCATCTTCCATGGTGTGAGAATCCTCCTTCAGGTCTTCAACTATGAGAAATTGCTCACAAAAGGCTTTCTAGGTTGAAGATAGCCTATTTGGCACAATATTAAGATAATCTTGAAGGGATTTTTGTCGCACCAATGTATACTCTTGAGCAGTTAAAACTTGTTCATAGTGCCTAACAAAGGCTTGGAGAATTTCAGGTAGCTCAGAAAGCACCTAGGTGCCTTCTTTAATTTTTTAATACCAGGAGAAGAGTGCCTAGCATGAAGGGACAAAAAAAACTCCTTAGAGGCATGATTGCCAATTTTTAACCAATGTAATCTAGCCTTGATTTGCACACCTCTGACAGTATAATTATCTGCAACTCACTTTTTGTGCCTTAATTCCGCCACCCTGACTTGTAATGATGGGGAGAAAGGGCTATCCACTAGAGCCTTGGTGGCTAAGTGGAGGTCAGTCATGGTTGCCTCATAAGATCTACGATGAAAGATAGCTAGCTGGTGCTCATAAATACAAAGAAATCTTGTTGTGTGAGTGATGACATCATTCCACCAAATAATCTAGCATGTATTGTGTGGTGGTCTGCATTCCAAATTCCATACCATACGAATGTGAGCTAGCGTGGGCTGATGACGTAAAAAAAGACGTGTTTAGGAAGAACTTGGTCTTATAGGCATGAGGTTGTCTTAACTCCCATTCAATGTGAAAAGAGATGGGGAAATGATCAAACAACATCACATCCACTAATAGCATAATCAAAAGTGAAGAGATGTCAAAGGAGAAAAAATATTGAGTCGACATCATGGCATGATTGAGGTACTTAAATATCCTATCATAACTAGCTCGGTAATTACACTGAGTGTTCCAAAAAGAATGAGAATGACAACAACCAATATTGTGATAAAAAAGGCCCAATTTATTGCACATGTAAAACCATGCCTCTCATTCGCTAGTTGCCCATCTAAATGACATAGTACCATATTTTTCATATGCCATCTCAACCATATTGAAATCCCCACACAAGAGCCAGGTAGCAATTGGCAGTGAATCGTCAATCCAACACCAAAGCATAGACCTTTCAACAACATCATTCGAGGCATAGACATTAATAATACCAAAAAAGTGATTATCAATGTTAAGAAGAATCCAAACGAGTCGATGTGTGGGATCAGACCCATGATCAACCACACAAGCATGCCACCATGGGGACAAAAGGGTGACTATTCTACGACGTCCAACCTCATGATCAATACAAAACATTTTATTGGCTGGCCAAATAGACTGACAAGTCGATGAGAGGAAAAAACTAGTAATTTTTGCTTCTTGGAGACAAAGCACTTCAATACCAATATACTTCTACAAAGTATCCCTAATGGAATACTTCCTAGAAAGTTCTATCATACCTCGAACATTCCATGAGATTAAATTCATGAGTGAAACTCCTCCATGTCATTGGAGTCCGGCTCCCCAACCAAAGTAGAGAAGCGATTCTGCAAAAAAATTGGTGGAACTGAACCAATTTGAATGTTTGGAGAAGAAAATCTCCATTTCTCCTACACATATTCTCCTTCTTCCAGAGGTAGAGAAGGGTTGTGAGACTGCTTTTGAGCTCCCGACACGGGAGGAGATTCAGTCGATTGTGTTATCATGATGACAGCAAGTTGAGGCGTAGCCTTACACCTTGGTCGTGCTGAAGTATTGACATACCCAATCTGGACCTCTTTCCTCTTCACCAAAGGGTTTGGAACTTCTTTAGTTGGATTAGTGACTTTGGAAACCATCCCAGAGCCATTGGACTTATTTTTATGGTTCATAACTGTTGCCCATTTCTCTCTGATTTGGTAGCAAAAGCATCCACCTAACGGGGCTTTTCAGAATCCCACGACAATGAAGGAGTATGAGGAACTACCAAAGGGAAATTCTTAATCTTGTGGTCCATAGACTGACACCTATAACACGTGTTCAACAGATTGAAATAAGTGACTTTCTAGGTATGCCGAAGAGCTCTAATTTGAATATCAATGGACTCCTTCAAATCCTGTGAAAGGTCCACTTCAACACAAACCCATTTTTGGGGTTGAGCCTGAAAGAACCTATCTGGTTAAATACAAATGACCTTCCCCAGAGAGGACGTGATATGGTTCAAAAATGGAACACAAGGCAAAGGAAAACCCATAAACTCAATTTAGATCAGGACCCGCAACTTGGTGTCATCTGAGACAACAAAGTCTCAGGTCCACGGTTGGAAAACCAACAAAGATGATTGGACATACTAGGGACCATGATTCAAGATTTCCTAAACATTACTAACCTCCGCAAAGAGAAAAAGAAAAAGACCCTTGGTTAAATTTTGGACCATATCAAGGCGGACCCCATGAGGGACTCAAGCCTTGTGGACCCATTCTTTAAGCACACTTTCAGGGAGAGTCCTCCCAACAAAATAGCCAACAAGAGTATTTTGCTCAAGCCATTGACATGCAAAATCAAAATCTGGCAAGGATAAAACCACATCAGTCGGGGAGTCAAAAGACTTACCTCATGAAACACTTTCAGAACAAATTTTCGTGGTCACTTGTTTGGAGGGGGAGCCATTGAGCAGAGTTGTCAAACCGCCAACACCAGTAAGAACTGTTGGGTTAGAACTGGTTGAGGGCATAATAAAACCAACAAGTCCGTAGTGAATGTAGACGTACACACAGTAAATGGGAGAATCCTGCACCTAAGGCACGGTATGACGTAAGAGGGGCCAAGGATGTCCGCAACAACAAGAAACCCTAGCAAATCTCATTGGCTAGGTGTTTTTGATCACCCAAGATGGCATAAGGTGCAAGGGTAGTAGGGATTTTTTCGTGGAAATTTTTTGCTAATTGGAAAATACATTACAACCAATGGGGTGGCCAAATCGCCCAAATTTTATCATTATCAGTCTAATGCATTTCAATTTTCCATCAATTAATTTTATGAGGCATATGTAATTAATAATTTCACCATAACAAACTACGTGTTTCCAATATAATAATTAATATTTTCACTTGGAATCTTGAAATCATGTATTAAATACCCACATATTAGCCAATATTATTAAAACAACATTATGTATTAGGACATGTTTCACCATCAACATTAAATGTTCATTACGTGTGAGAACCTATTTGACCATTACAATTTACAAATAATTGCGTATGAGGACTCATTTTACCAATAACATTAAAAAATAATTACGTTTGAGGACACATTTCACCAATTACATTGAAAAATAATTACAAATGAGGACCCATTTCACCAATACCATGATAACTCCATGCTAATCGTAGACCCATATTCGCCTTGAAACTTATATATGTGTTCTATCAAGGTTTGATTCACCCAACATTTAAAAATGTATCATTGTATAATCACACAGGATTTGCTAAATTTTTACTATACCATTTAAAAATCCTACAGAATTTGCCAAATATGGATTGATATAAATACAATAAAAAATCTGATTTATTTTTACATATGTTGTTCAATTCTGAATTTGTGAACTCTTGATTTAGAACCTTGATCATAGGCAAGTTACAAACTTACAACTACAAACATTTTTGTATTAGCAAATAGTGAGTCAGTGAAAACCTAAAGGTAAGTGATCATTTCTTCATAGTGTTATAAAAATATTTATCTCTTTGTCATTCTTGCTTTGATCTTAAAGATGATATTGAGTAGGGAATGTGATCTATATTCTATGATTCCTTCTTAAACAAGAAGACATTTGCTGGTAGTTTTTAATTCATGAGAGATGTCGAGCAGGAACAAGAGTAAGACTCCTTAGGGTGGTGAAGGGAGGCCATCAAAATGCCCAAAATGTAGAGTTACCATAAATTCATACTTTGACAATGTTTTTGGTCCATCAAATCAAGATGGAACTACATCTTAACTCTTGCACCAAATATTAACAAAGAAGGCAATACCTCAAAGGAAGATCAAAATGAGTTAATTGAGTTAGATGAAGATGACAATACCATAGAAGGGATACCTTGGGTATTTGGAATGAGTTAACTGACTTGGATGATAATGTCGACACCTTAGATGATTTTGCTACGAGGAAGAGGAAAATAAAATCCAAATAAAAATGGGGCACAAGTGGGATATGACAAGGAATATTTAGATTGATTAGTTGTTAAAATACCCATTCATTAAACTAGTGGAGAATGAAAACAAAGATGAACCTCCAACAAAATTCAAGTTTAAGATTTGTAGTTGGAAATTAAAAAAGGGACAAGAAGTTGCAACTAAAACTTGACACTGTAGAAAACCATATCGATAAAGTTTATGAAAAATAAATCATAGACGAAAAGAAAAAAATAGTAGTAAGATGGAAATCAAAGGAAGAATGTATTCATGTTAAACATGCCCTGGAATATGATGAGCATATGCAAATAATGGTGAATCTTGTTGAATTTGGAGGTTCAATTGAAGTTCAGTTTGTAAAGATAATGGCACGAGAACAATTAGCAAAAAACTGTTTAGTTGAGTGTTGTTTTTCATATTTTGTCCAAAGGGCATCCTATGATAGACTACCTAGAATATAATAGTTTATTATCTTTTTGGGGCTTTCCTAACTTTCGTAGCACACATTAGTCAATGATCTCTGGATGGGAATGGCAATTTGTCTTATTGAGCTAGAAAAACAAGATTTACAAGAAAAAATAAAAGAGCCAACCTTCATTGCATTATCTTTAGTTTGTGTGTGTACCCTGACTCAAACCCTCGATGCTCAACACTTGACCATGGACCCTTTTCCTTGACCTTAGATCTTGAAACCTGAACTTGGACCCTAGACCCTAAACCTTAACCTTGAATCCTTGACCCTAAACCCTTAACACTTCAACCTTCACCCTAAACCCTCAACCTTGAACCGTGTACCCTAAACATAGACCCTGAACCTTGGACCTCGAACACTTGACCCTTGAACTTGAACTTGAACTTGAACCCTAAACCCCTAACCATGGACCTTGAACCCTCAACTTGGACCCTGAACTGTGAACCTTAAACTTTGAAATCTGAACCCGAACCTAAGCCTTGGACCCCATAGCTAAACCCTTAACCCAAGACCTTGGACCTTGAACCCTGGACCATGAACCTTGGACCCCAAACCGTGAACATGGACCCTGAACCTTGAACCTTCTACCCAAAAGATGAACCTGAACCTTGAACATTGAACACATGATCATGGAGGATTTGATGGAGCTTCTATAATGCAAGGCCATAGGAATGGTCTTTGCATAAACTTACAAACTACTTGTTCACCATACATGATTTTCATTCACTGCATGATCCATAAAATGAATTTAGCATTTAAAATTGTAAGCAAGTTTCCTTCAATATCAAAGTTGAAAATCTAGTCTACAAGCTCTACTCATATTTCTACTGAAGTCCCAAATAGTTTACGAAATTTAAAAAATTTATTGAGGGAATAACAATAGGAAACAAGCTTCTTAAGGATGTTGATACCAGATGGATCTCTTTGCATGGACCAGCACAACGAGTTTTTTTAGAATATCAATTCTTTTATTAGAGCAATGTACGAACATTGCCACATAGTAGACAAAGCTCCTGACCTCTTACATAGGTTAAGTGATATAGAGACACTCTTAACTTTATCTAGTCTTCTCCTCATGCTAGTTGAAATGAATAATCTTATGAAAAAATCCCAAGAAATAACTATGCATATTTATGAAATTAGCAAAATACGTAGAATGACATGCAATACCCTTGATAATCTATATCAATTATTCATTTGGAAGTCCAAAATTTATAATCTAACAGTTAATTATAGATTTGAACAATCCTAAAAAAAATTATAGTTTAATGCAAGAGGGGAGTTATATGTCTTTGTACATGGATTTGAGATACCAAAGCACCATTCTACAATGGTTAGGTGCTCTACTAGAGAATATTTAGTTACAAAGGAAGCTTTTAACAATATTGTTAAATTTGTAAGTGCTACTTTAAAAGCTATTGCAAGATCTCTTTCCTTAGATATTATAGAATGATTCCCTCAAGATGAACTACTTGAAGACACATCTATTGTGTTTGATTGATCTTAGAGAAAAAAACATGATCTCTCATGAAGGTTTTGCAAATGGGGTTGCAAGCTAAGTGAGCTTAACCTTGGGGAAAACTCTGTGGTTAAGCCTGCTTGAGCTATAGTACTAGGATGGGTGACCTCCTAGGAAGGCCCAATTCTTCACCTCTGTGAGCATCACCTAGATGGAATGAGTGCTAAGTGGACCTTTCATTATCATGAGAGATGGGTTATTGTGAACCACTACTCATGAAGCATGGGTCAATGAGTTTGACTCATAAAACTACATAGTTGAATCTTGATAGAAATATCACAATTTGACACACTATGAAAAATACCTCCTACATATAAATTGATGAGCTAAAGGGGCTCTATAATGAATGGTTCATAAAGCATAACACTTGCTGAAGGTTTTGCAAATGGGGTTGTAAGCTAAATGGACTTGACCTTGGGGAAAACTCTATGGTTAAGCGATCTTAAGCTGGATTAGTACTGGGATGGGTGACCTCCCAAGAAGGCCCAATGCTTCACCTCTATGAGCATCACCCAGATGCAATGAGTGATAAGTGGACCATCCATTATCATGAGAGATAGGTTTTTGTGAACCACTACTCATGAAACATGGGTCAATGAGTTTGACTCATAAAACCACATAGTTGAATCCTGATAGCAATATCACAATTTGATACACTGTGGAAAATACCTTCTACTATCAATTTATGAGCTAAAGGGGCTCTATAATGAATGGTTCATAAGGCATAACACTTGTTGAAGGTTTTGCAAATGGGGTTGTTGTTGAACACACAAAATAATGAGGGGGGTGAATTACTATTCCTTTAAACCAATTAAACATAAGCCATCCAACTATCAAAATAGAAATAACTACAATGAAGTAAGAAAGCATCAATACAACCACAAAATCTATGACACATGAACACCAATATTTTTATGTGGAAAACCCAAAAAGCGAAAACCATGATGAGGGTTAGCTCACAATATATTATATCTAGATATAAGATATTACAGAAAGGCTCACTGCCATGTTACGACACACTATCCAGAAAAAGGATCACAACCCACAGAGAAAAACCAAAGAAGGATTGGAAACACTACCTATTTGAACTGATATAATATCATATATCTCATGCCAGGTTACAGTTCCAATGAAGTACAAAAATATCTCAATACTATGCTTTGTTCACAATCTGCTCAATACTACATCGCACACATGTAGTTGAACCACCATACATGTCACATATCTTTACAACATTCACATGCAATCTGCTCTGCTATCCTCACATCATATCTTTCATTTGCTCAATACTCTTCTCTCTAAAATTTTGGTGTTAATATCCTATATATATCCACATCAGGTGTAACTTCAGTTAGGTTGGCCTAATTAGAAGTAACACACAAAATTAAGCATGTTGTCCTCAAAACATTTTATCCACACTTTGTACCTTAATCCAAAATTTAATTTACATCAAGATAGGTTGACATGGACCTAATATAAATCCTACATAAGATATAGTTACTTGCTTATCCTCCACAAGGCATCAAATGTGTTAGGTCGGTCCAAAAATAAACCTAAACACAAAGTCTTCAGGTGTACATACAATCTACCAAATGTGCGACCTTAAGGCTCAATATTCCTTCAAATTCTCATTCAATCAAAAAATTATTAGCTTATCTTCATCATCACAAAACAAAATAATTATTCTTGCAAAAATGCAAAATCTCCCACACTGATGCACTATATAGAAAGTAACTACAATATACACAACTGAGCATTGTTAGTCACATCTTTCAATAAAGTTCATAAAATGTCACAAAATCTTGAATATAGCTACATCTAGTGAAATCCAAACTGTAGTTAGAACCAAATAAGGTTATGCCAACTCACGGTGAAGTGCGAACCCAAAAACTAATGCACTGAACCATAAAATCGTCAGAGGAAATACTTAGCCAATTTCTTGATAAGTCATGCTTTTCAGATCAACTTGCATTGTACATAAGTTACCAAAAACAATTCCACACAATGATAGGATGATCATAACAATTTTTAAATCAATGACAACATTGGATCAACCAGTATATATACACTTTATGCTCATGTTTCCAAACAACATCATCAATGTCAAACTTCCAACTTCCAACAGTTGCAAGCTAAGTGGGCTTAACCTTGGGGAAAAATCTGTGGTTAAGCACACTTGAGCTAGAGTAGTACTGGGATGGGTGACCTCCCAAGAAGGCCCAATGCTTCACCTCTACGAGCATCACCTAGATGCAATGGGTGCTAAGTGAATCTTTCATTATTGTGAGAGATGGGTTCTTGTGAACCACTACTCATGAAACATGGGTCAATGAGTTTGAGTCATAAAACTACACAGTTGAATCTTGTTAGCTCAATATCACAATATGACACACCGATGAAAATACCTCTTTCTTATCAATTAATGAGCTAAAGGGGCTCTATAATGAATGGTTGATAAGGAACAACACTTGCTGAAGGTTTTGCAAATGGGTTTGCAAGCTAATTGGGCTTAACCTTGGGGAAAACTCAGTGGTTAAGCATGCTTGAGCTGAAGTATAGTATTGGGATGGGTGACCTCCTAGGAAGGCTTAATGCTTCACCTTTATGAGCATCACCTATATGCAATGAGTGCTAAGTGGATCATTCATTATCATGAGAGATGGGTTCTCGTGAACTACTACTCATAAAACATGGGTCAATGAGTTTGATTCATAAAGCTACACAGTTGAATCCTAATAGCAATATCACAATTTGACACACCGTGGAAAATATCTCCTACTTATCAATTAATGAGCTAAAGGGGCTCTATAATGAATGGTTCATAAGGCACAACACTTGATTAATGTTTTTCAAATAGGGTTGCAAGCTAAGTGGGCTTAACCTTGGGGAAAACTTTGTGGTTAAGCGTGCTTGAGTTGGAGTAGTAATGGGATAGGTGGCCTCCTAGGAAGGCTCAATGCTTCACCTCTGTGAGCATCACCTAGATGCAATGAGTGCTAAGTGGAGCTCTCATTATCATGAGAGATGGGTTCTTGTGAGCCACTACTCATGAAACATGGGTCAATGATTTTGACTCATAAAACTACATAGTTGAATCGTGATAGCAATATCACGACTAATAACTTAATTTTCAAAGCATTGACATATGGAAAAAGTGCCAGCTCAAAATATCACATCCCTTTTGATGGAGCAAAAATATTTAATAATAAAAATTCCAAATAATCATGGAAAAATAGAAAATAATAATAAATAAGTTACTTAGGAATTGCTAATATTGAGACACCTCAATTCCCAACAATTTATAGGTACTATTATGCTACCCTAATTCGTCTAATTTTACATGTTAGTCATACTCCTATAAGGGTATATCTTTGGATATTATATTGTTATGTTTTTTTGTTGATAATACAATTGGTTCATACTTTAGAGTGCGAGGTTTTACTCTTGAAATGTTTTTCCCCACGTAAACCAATGGGTTAAGGTGTAATTTTCTCGATAATTCTCTCTTACAATTGTAAGTTTATTTTTTGTACATACCCACCCTCAAAGTTTAATATATGAAGCATATTTTACACCATTTCTTATTCTC
This sequence comes from Sequoiadendron giganteum, assembly GCA_007115665.2. Classification (NCBI taxonomy): domain Eukaryota; kingdom Viridiplantae; phylum Streptophyta; class Pinopsida; order Cupressales; family Cupressaceae; genus Sequoiadendron; species Sequoiadendron giganteum. The sequence continues at coordinate 92,713,606 of CM021101.1, read as the reverse complement.
ACTTGAGAGGTTGGAGTGCCTTACTAAGAGATTGGTGTGCCTTACTAAGAGCTAGGCATGCATGCACATCATTCTATATAATAGTTATTTCAGCCACTTTAGGCAATTTTAATGGAGGATGATCAAAATGTTGTTCACTATCTTTCTATCTTCATATCATATAAAATTCATAGAAGGGGAATATAATTAGTGATATGCATTAATAATGATAACAAAATAGGCAAAACAATATAGTCATGTTATTGTGTTTTATAAATGATATTTTGAATTGATTGTATATTCAATTGTGTTAAGAGTTTTTAGAGCTTTTAGTTAAATTGTTTAATGCAACTATTAAGATGAATGATCCAATCTATAGTAGAGGTAAGATAGATGCATTTGCAAGTGCTAGGTTGGCTCAAAAGGAAAATTATCCAGTTCATATATCAAGCAAATATAAAATTTAGTGATCATTATTGTCATCAACAATAACTATAGATGTTTGACTCATTGAGTTAGTGCTCACTATTGTAATTGTGCTCGTTAACATGAGAATGAGAAATACATATGCGATGCTTTTATGGATTACAAATATGGATATTTAGGATCTCCACTATTTAGAAAGCTATGTATCCTAATAAAGCTCAAGTAAGAGTAGTATCAAAATCTTAGTGTGCTAGCTAACTTTTTGCTTACTACATAAGTCATTATTTCATTTCATTATAGGGTAATTATAGCAATTAATATTTACCAGTCCCTCTACTTACTTATTATTAACTTTACTTTCAAACATCTTGTAATGGCAAATAATTTTTTTTGTGTGACACTTGTTATTAATTGTAGCTTCCAACCAATTAAAAATATTTTTTTCTACCAAAATCAATATTTATTCTCATCAACATAAACATGTAGAATAGTTCACTTTCTTTATTTTCTTTTTGACTATCTACTACTAGTGAAGTAAATTGAAGTATGCATTGGCAAGATGTGAGTGTGATTGTAAATGTAGACCTTTGGGCTATTTGTTGAAACTTTCCTTTGTCCTCTGACCTTCTTGGTTTTTGTTGTGTGTAGTGCCCCTTTGTGATTGGCCCTTTCACGAAGTTTGATAAATTTTGTTTGGGTTGTTTGAGTCAAATTGGTTTAATAATGTTGTTGGTTTAGTAACGAATTAAATAACTATATATGTTGTTCTTGGATAATTAAATTATTAAATTATAACGTATTTTGATAATCAAATATAAACATAGTTATTATTAATGTTGAGTTTTTTAATAATAAATTAAAATGTAGGAAAATATTAATATGAAACAAAACAAAAACTATAATGGGATGTTGTAATTAGTAAATACTAAAAATATTGTAAAAATATGGAAAGGTTTTCATGCAAGTGCATGCACATCTTTGAACTAATTGTCGAAAAAGAAGTTGAAGCCGATTGGAGTTTTTATGAATTTTTTGGATTTCTATTTTGGGGAATAAAAAACAACTTTCTTTTTGGTAAAAAAAGAAAGATATTTTTGTGAGATTTTTGGGGGAGAGGATTATTCATTCAAGAGATTTTTAGAAGAAAAGTAATTCCTTTCTGTCTACAAGAAGTTTTCTGAAAGAATGGCATTTTCATTGGGGATTCGAAAGGGAAAGTTATAGAGGAAGTGGGTATCATTATGGAGTAATGATTTTGAGGGATAACTAAGGGAATGACAGAAAAATGATTTAGGAGTTCTTCAAACCTTTAGAGAGAGCTCAACATTTTTGTGAAAATTTTAGAGATCGAGCCCATGGACACAGATTTCATCTCCATCGATCTGCCAATCAGGTTCACACTGAGATTTCTTACCTTATTGCAATTAGGAAGTTGTTTTATTTATTTAAAGTCTACCTTGATGCATGTTTATATTTTGGCATAAGGAATCTATCGCATTGCATTTCCAAGGGCTTTCAACTTTGTTTAGTATCTTTTACAATTGCTTACTGTATTAACGTGAATTTGCACTCCTAGTGCAAATCCCCTTTTTTTCCCTTTAACACCTTAGAGAATCAAAAGCGGAGGTTTAATTCCACTTAATCCCATTGCTTGCATTCCACTTGGCGCCTAGTTTGTGTGTCGGTGGGGGCGTTTCTGTCGGGAACGCCTGCACGGCGCGCTTACGTCCATGGCAGATTCCTACAGCTAAGACTATAGAGGCATTATGATTTCGATTGGAAGTCAAAAAGTAACGCCCCTCTTCGGCTGGACGACCCGAATATGGTCATTTTTTGCCTTCTCCTTCATAATATTCACTCTTTGATCCATAGTTGGCTTCAGTAGAATTTGGGATAGATTTTGGCAAGATATTGAATCCATAGCTTCACCATTTTCAATCATTTCCCAAGATTTGTAGCAACATCCTTCATTCCATTGCAGCGACTCAATACTCCATCACTCTAACGAGGCGAGTATAGGACATACACCGTGGCAACAGAGGCTTGAGTCCCTCTCGTTCGCTCCTCCACAAGCCTTGAGCGCTTTGGACAGAGGTGGTAAAGCTCCTCCCTTCTCTTCTTTTGCTTTTGATTGAGTGAGCATTTACTATTTTGTGGTGTTTCTTGCATACGTAGCTTGTAGTTCTTTCCTTTATCATTTCTCTATGCTATTCCAAACTTGGGTGTCCATAGAGGTGGAAACACCAAGACGGGGGTTTGACTGAGGCAAGCCCCTATACAACCCCAACAATTTCCCCCTTCCTTGTGTGCAGGTGGAGAGTGTATGGAGCAAGTTGGCGAGGAGAGCATTCTATGAGATCATCTTCATCACCTTGGTGGTAATACATTTCCTTTATCACATTCACATTTTCTTTTCTTTCCTCTTAATCTCGTTCTATCACTCCAAGCATTCCTAGACTAGGCTAGTGGTCTTCCTTTTTGAGTAAGAACCTTGTCTCCTTAGTTCTCTAGCCGTACGGATGCCAATGTGCCTATGAGATGCCAGTGTGTCGCGCTGTCACCCTGGAACTACGCTTCCATCTTCAAACATAGAGTTGTCTGAGACATGAATTCGACTCTAAAGGCTAACCCATCTGGTCCCCTTCCTACATTTGGATTACAGAGTGATCGAAGGGTTCATAATCCTCATCATTCTCATCCTCATCATCCTAACTTCCCTTTAAACTGAGGTGGGTTAGGGAAGCCTTTCCGCTCTTATCCTTTTGTGACCCGGGGCCTTGCAGCGAGTGGTCCCCCTCTCTCACATTTTTTATGAACCCGAAGCAAACCATTTTGGTTCCGTTCTGCGATACTGAAAGTTCCTTTCCTCATATCCTAGGAGTGTTGTAGGTGTGAGTGTTGTGAGGCTCTCGCCTCACAACCCAACCTATGACCCCTAGTAGTCATAGTTGGAAGGTTCCAAAGTATTGCATTACGAACCTTAACTGGGTCACTACCTTATCCTATAAACCGTAGGAGGCTCTGTAGAAGTTCCATCTGGTGTGCATGATGGCCTCTTTCCTTAATCAACCTATTCCCTCTATGCAGACTATGAGTAATGGTACTAGCATAACCTTTACTTCACAGGACTTGCCGATGGGCTTCAACAAAGATCCATCTCCTCTTTACATTCCTGCGAGGATAAATGGGAACATTGTAGCAGGCATTCTCATTGATCCGACATCACAAGTGAATATCATAACTGAGGAGATTATGTTGATTAACTTCTTGCACAAGGATGGGTATGATGCACCTGAAAGTACCGTTCACACCCACAACGGGCTTTTCGTGCCTCCTATAGGGAGTATTGTCCTATTGGTCCTTGTTGGACCTAAGTCCGTAAGCCTTAAGTTTGACATTATCCCGAGGTCTGAACTCTTCAGAGTGAAGCTAGGTATCCCCTAGCTAGTATCTATGAACGCAGTTCCCTCGGTCATACACAAATGTCTGAAGTTCGTTCATGAAGGTTCGATACATGTTATCCATGACACCGATTATAGACAGTCGGTTGCACATGGCAACTATACCTTGGATTACTTTTGGCCTCCCTCCCTTGGCCCTCTCCCACCTAGGAAGGATCTCTTACACCGCACTTATCAGAACTATAAGAAGGGGTGCTCTAGGCCGAAAGTGAGGTACCCTCCTTCGCCTTATGTTATCTCGCATAGAGCTTGCTTAAAGGCTGATAGTGATGCTGCCAAGGCACGTAGAAGGGAAGAAGAGAAGCGGTCCCGAGATCCTTCTTCTTCCTCTTCCACGGCTAAACCTGATGCTTCCTCTCGCCCTGTCGTGGTATCATATGTTTATGTCTCGCGTTTGTGAGAGAATCCCATGGTGCCCGCTTGGCGAAAGGGCAAGCGTCCTGCATTTGAGCTTCTTGTCTTATCCATAGAGCCCAGGCCCATTCGATATGGAAGATAAAGAGTCTCTTGTGGAGAGTCCTCCTTGTCTCGACCTTCACGGCCTCCTCCTGTTCTTGTTGTTAAAATAGTGAACGAGAAGAGGCCCACCGTAGATGCGCTAGAGGTAACTCCTCCCGTCATTTTCGAACCCGTTCCTCTTGCTCCCTTCAAGAGACTGCCCTTCTACTGGAGACAGTCATGGAAGAAACTCCCATGGGTGAACAAAATCCTTCCATCCCTTCACAGATCCCGGCTTCCAGTTCGAAGAGCCGTAGAAACTGCCTTGCGCGCGAGCGTAAGTGTCGACGAAAGGCTCTCCTGGCTGAGCAAGCCTCCTTACAGAAGAAGGAGGAGGGGAAGACTATATCTCCTATTGTGTCTTCCTCTCTCCCCCCTTCCGTCTTTGTTTGACCTCATTTTGAATTTCTTTCGGCTCCCGTTGTGAGCACACCTGCACTTGGAAAGGTGCAAGTGTTCATCGCTCCTTCCGCAGAGCTACCCTTGTTGACTTCCATTCTGGATGTCTTACCTTTCCCAAAACCCATGGATATGGTGAAGACTTCGGTCATATCTGCTGCAATTCTTTCATCTTCTCCCTCAATCCTTGCTTCGTCTGTGGGGAGTTCACCTCCTTCGACAAAGAAGAAGGTAGAGCATGATCCCTCCAACAATGGAGGATGAAAGAAGAGCCCACCTTCCTCAAAAGGTGGCCCCACATTGACTTGTTTTGTCTTAATCACAGGACTAGTCCCAACCTCCCCCGAGTTTTTCATTGCTCTCAAGTTCCTCAGTGAGCCTAGCAGTGAACCTTGGGTGCAAACTCCTTCGTCTACCAAGGCAAAACATGGCACCCCTGTCAAGTGCGTGTTTAACTTGCTGGATGAAGTTTCAGCCCTGTCAGCTATCTTTGTATGGTCGTTGACCCTAGACCCACAAGAGCTGAGCGACAAAGACCTTACAAGTCCCTCTACCTTAGCCCTTGTTGTGGGAGGATCGAAAGCTCCTCCCCTTAACATTACATCGTTGCAGGCTCATCTTTCTTCCTACGATGATCTAGAGTGGGAGGTTGATGATCTCTTGGTCGACCAATGTTGAGGGGAAGACCATCTTCTTAATATTTAGATTAGACATGTGTGTGTGTGTCATGACATGTGTTCCCCGTGATCATGCTACATGTGTTTGGATGACCCTCGTCACCCCTGTTGGTGCATGGATACAGGCGTGTTGTTTGCCTTGTAAATCTTCCTCTATATGTGTCATCATTCTTCCATGTTTGTGATTGACTTTCGATGAATTGGGGACAATGCAAAGCGTTGGGAGCATTTAGGCCTCCTTCCATGTTGACCCAATTTTTTATTTTACTTTTTCTTTCGTACATTCTTCCTGATTTGGTTGGGGATTGATGATCTTTCGCCTCTTACCGCAGTTACCTACATATATATAAATAAAGGCAGATCTGACCCTGCGTAACCAGATCCTCCTATGCCCTTTGTGCGTGATCTATATTATTTTCTTTTCACTTTATCTTTCTCTCATCTTTGCTTGAGTTGTCCCTTTCATGTGTGACAACGCATCTTCTACATCACTTGGTCTTTAGAAAACACATTCGTGACAAATGAATTTTTCCTCAAAGACCCTTTGCACACTTCCTTCTTAGAATTGTATTCTCAACTTATAACCCTAACAAAACATGTTTCCTTCATCATGGGTCCGTAAAGATAGGACCTAGAAATCCTCTTCTGAAGCGGGAACGGTCTTAGTCTTCCCCTCGCATGAGCACATTGTTGGAGTGAAAATACACTAAGAGGGGGGGGTGAATCAGTGTTTATAACTTCTTAAATATTTTTAAACTAAAACTAAAAAGAGCCATACATATGTTCTCATTTTTCAATGATAGTGTCATTCATGTATTTGAATGCAATCATATAAACTGAAATGAGTAATGTAACATTGCATTTTAAAATAGTAAAGAGCTGAAGCAAAAAGTCACAGAGACACAATAGACATAAGATATGCCGAGTGGAAAACCCTCCTGGGGTAGAAAAAACACTCCTGAACCTACTGCCTTTTTCAAGCTTTCATTTCAATAATTTATTTTGACAAAGCCTCGAAGGATGATTTCTAAGCATCGACTTAAGGAGCACCAACCCCTCTGTTTAGAGACACCAATCTCAAGGAGCACCAACCCCTTTCCTAATTTTTAATAGAACATACAATAGTACAGAGGATCTCTCTGTTTGACTTGATTTCTGTCAAGTGCCTCTTGACAGACAAATCATAGAATTTTCAAGAGTCAGAATTGACTCTTTAGAATTCCATGCATTATCTAATCTCGATGCATCTTGAGGAAAATCCTATCTCTGTTACAATACAGTCTCATCAAACTATTTTTCAATCATACATACTTTCTTTCCTTTTCACTGTTTGATTTTCAATATTTTCTCATACAAAAAACTACAAGTCTAAATACACACTGTGTTTTCCAACTTTCAACCCCCAAAGAACAGAATAGACTTTTGGAACTCTAAAAAAAAATGAATATAATACCCTTGTTTTTCATTTTTGATATACTGTCATGATTGAACCCTAAACTCACTTGTTTTGGCTTTTTCAGAAAAATATCATTACACTTTGGAAGTATTGCAACTATTACTCGAATTTCACATACTAGAAAGTTATTGCAAGGTTGTATTTGAGGTTACATAATAACTGTCAGGTCAAATCTGATGTTGCAGTGTTTATAAAGGAGAGATTCTTTCTTTCTGTTGAGGATAGGACAACAATGACCAATAAAGAAGAGTGACTGAGCATGTCTTCACCAAAAGCCTTCATAGGAAACGTTATCCATGTACCCAGATGATCATATGAAAAGATTCGATGGAATTATCATTACCCATAACCAGACAACCAAATCCTTAATATAACTGACATGATAACCCTCAAAAAGGATTGCTGGAAAAATGAAATTGTTGATTAAAGAATAGATTACCAGATCTGCAATGGAGAGGAAAAAACGACCACACAACCTTCCCAAAAAAAAAAGAGTTTGCAGCCTGTGGTTGAAAGAAGACACATGGAACGACTTCTATGGAGAGCTCCCGACTGCTCCTGATCTGCTGTACAGTAGCAAAAATGGCGAGAATAGTAAAGAAATGACCGAGTGCAATGATACATGGTGGCGACCATTAGGGTTTCAACCAAAAAACGTGAACAGAGTGAAATGAAAAAAGTTTTCCCTAATCTTCCAAAGCAAGTGAAGATAATTCCTTTGTTAAATATGAATCCCATTTGGAGTCTGAGAGGACAAACATTAAACAAACGAAATCGCATAAAACACTTTGGAATCTGTGGGTAGATCAATGACATGTATGACTGAAAGAGTAGATTTGACATTTGTTCCCTTACCGCACAACCGCGGCCTCCTTTTGAACACCCTGCGGTACAACGGTAGTTGCTTGAAAATCGCTAGTTGTTCCCACCGTGGTTAGCTACCTAATAGCTCACAGTATAGTGGTAGTAGTCTTTCCTATCGCTAGCGGTTTCCACCGCGTTACTGCGGCTACCTTCCTGACTGCCCGCGGTGTAGCAGTAACGGTCGTCTCGCCACTGGCGGTTTCCACCGCGTTACCGGGGTTACATTTCTGATAATGCGCCGTATAGCGGTAACTATCTTACATGCCGCCAATGGTTACCACCACACTACCGCGGTTACCTTCCCAACTCCTTGCGATATGGCGGTAGCAGACCTGTATGCCACTAACAGCATTCACCGCACTAATGCGGTCACTGGCATAACTGCCAGCGGTAGCGCGGTAAGATTTATACCGACTGTCAACATTTAAGCCATGATTAATAACCATGATGAGACCCGATAGAAATATAAGGTGCACTTCAAAATAAAGTGCCAAATAATATTCAATAATAAATATCAAGGGAAAATTTCCACCTTAGAACGTCATGAAAACTTAAGGACTTGTGATGAGTAAAATAGACTTTTGTAAATATCAAGAGCATGTAGCAAGAATTTTATCACTTGTAACCAGAATCGTATCACCTGAGCAAATGACCAGTAATCAGAATACCTTATCAGTCACATGTAATCTGCACATGGAGTTAAGCGATCAGTGCCACCAAGATAATAAATAATAAAACCAAAGAAGTGAATGTGCCAACCAAAATATGAATTAGCTGAGTAGATAACCATCAAGCCATCAAGATGCCAGATAACCAAAAGATGACATCAAGGACAAAACAACATAAGAGGGATTCAACACACATCTCCTTCCTTTTGAATTCCTTGATGAAGTGAACATCTTTCAAAAGGATTCCTTGGTGATGAATCGATTCGAGAAGGAAGACATTAAGATTTTTGAACAATGCGTCCCTTGAGTGGACCCCTCCTCTTCACGTTGAGTTCCCAAGGGACCCCTTCACAAATTTTCAAATGATTTATTGGCGTCTAGACCAAGGGCAACTCGAATGGACCGGTTTTGCATCTTCGTGTCTAGTTCAGGGGCAGCCCGACTAGACTTCACTTTACATCTTCGCGTCTAGCTTGGGGGCAGCTCGATTAGACTTCATCTTTCAAAAAAAGTGTCCCTTGAGTGGATCCTCCTTCCTCTTGAAGGGTTCCCGATGGACCCCTTTGAAAGTCTTACAACTTAGCGATGGTCTACGTGACTGTCCGTTCACTGGCTTGCGCGACCGCTTCTTGATGTGTTTTATCTACGGGTAAACATGTCGCCACCTTTGACTCTGTGGAGTCTCTTTTCCTCGGTCTCCCTCATGTGAGAGTTCTTGGGGGATACCTTCCTTGTAGGCCTACGGTTCTGTAAGATGCTTTTCCTGGTTTCCTTCATGTGAGAGTTCTTAAAGGGTAACCCCCCTTGCAGGACCGTGAGCCTGTAAGGTACTTTTGTACTTCAACTTTGCAGTTTCGCGAAACTATGAAGTCCTCTCCTGCACTTTCGAGTTCGCCAGACCATGTTCTACTTCCTCATCGGTTTAGGTATACATCTCTTACTCTACTACTTCCTTACTAATCTACATTATCGAAGCACTCATCAATACTCATGCTCACTAAAGTGGGGGCAAAATGTATTAACGTGATTTTGCATCCCTAGTGCAAATCCCCTTTTTTCCCCTTTAACACCTTAGAGAATCAAAATCAAAGGTTTAATTCCACTTAAGCTCGTTGCTTGCATTCCACTTGGCACCTAGTTTGTGTGTCGATGGGGGCATTTCTGTTGGGGACGCCCACGCGACGCGTTTACGTCCCTGGCAGATTCCTATGGCTGAGACTGCAGAGGCGTTACACTTTTGATTGAAAGTTGAAAAGTAATGCCCCTCTTCGAATGGCCAACCCGAATATGGCCATTTTTTTCCTTCTCCTTCATAATCTTCACTCTTTGATCCATAACTGGCTTCAACAAAAGTTGGGATAGAGTTTGGCAAGATATTGAATCCATAGCTTCACCATTTTCAAGCATTTCCCAAGCTTTGTAGCAGCATCCTTCACTCCATTGCAGTGACTCAATACTCCATCACTCCAAGAAGGCGAGTACAGGACATACATCATGGCAATAGAGGCTTGAGTCCCTCTCGTTCGCTCCTCCACAAGCCTTGAGCGCTTTGCATGGAGGCGGTAAAGCTCCTCCCTTCTCTTCTTTTGCTTTTGATCGAGTAAGCATTTACTGTTTTGTGGTGTTTCTTGCATACGTAGCTTGTAGTTCTTTCCTTTATCATTTCTCTATGCTATTCCAAACTTGGCTATCCGTGGAGGTGGAAACACCAAGACGGGGGTCTGACTGAGATAGGCCCCTATACAGCCCCAACAATTTCCCCCTTCCTTGTGTGCAGGTGGAGATTGCGTGGAGAAAGCTAGCGATGAGAACATTCTACGAGATCATCTTCATCACCTTGGTGGTAATACATTTCCTTTATCATATTCGCATTTGCTTTTCTTTCCTCTTAATCTCATTCTATCACTCTAAGCATTCCTAGACTATGCTAGTGGTTTTCCTTTTTGAGTAAGAACCTTGTCTCCTTGGTTCTCTGGTCATACGAACGCCAGCGCGCCTATGAGACACCAGTGCGTCGTGCTATCATCCTGGAACTGCGCTTTCATCCTCAGATAGAGAGCTACCTGAGACACGAATCCGACTCTAAAGGCCGACCCATCTGGTCCCCTTCCTACATTCAAATTGTAGAGTGATCGAAGGGTTCATAATCCTCATCATTCTCATCCTCATCATCCTAACTTCCCTTTAAACTGAGGTGGGTTAGGGCAGCCTTTCCGCTCTTGGCCTTTTGTGACCTGGGACCTTGCAGTGGGTGGTCCCCCTCTCTCACACTTACAAAGGAATCAACTGGATATAAGTATTTTATTGGAATAATTTTGATGGATATGTCGTGTTATTTGCATACCTTTCGATAGATTCATTTTGTCCTACCCTACAAACATAGTCAGCTGTGGGTTTACATCTCTTTGAGGAATCCTTTCAAACAATTCACGTACCTTGACTATGCTTACGCATTATGTATGCTTGACTCCCTGCGCTTGATATCCTTGTGTAAGCCCCATTTTCTATTCTTTTGTTTTATTTAGCATCACTGATATTCTCCACCAGAACATCGTACCTATGTTAAATGATGGATATGGTTCACATCTCTCAGAACAATATTGCTTGCAACAATCTTGGAGATGAATTTAGTCATAGCGTGGAAATCAAAACATACTTGAGGTTCTTAACAACTCTAATGGTTTAGAGGGCTATGCTTAACAAACCAAATGCAAACACCAACCTTTCTTTATATTGGCTGATAAATGATTATTTTTCTTCTCTTCCACAGTGTTAAGTAAAAGTCTTAAATTTGAACTAAGCTATCTCATTTCTTTGTGGCATTTTGCCTAATGGATCTTGTGACTAGATTAGGTTTATGCATTTATGCATGCATGTTAAACAAAGCTCACACTAATCCTTCTCCTTTTCATGCCTCTTGCTTTAAAGACTGACCTCTCCTTGATTTGCTTCGAATCGAATAGAAAACCCTTGTCATAGGATTCTCGATGGCACTCGAGCCATGTTTAAGTTTCCCTCACATGCATGCATGATTAGATGATAATAATGCGCCTCTCAAAATTCCCTTTTGGGCAAATAAGCTTAAACATCTGAAACTGATATGGTGTTGTTTACATTTTAGTCTTCTTGGTTGGTCTAAGTCGGAATCTCATGCTACTTGAATTTGGGAATGTATTTTCCAATGCTAAACCTTATCTTTTCGCTAATAAATATAGGAGTTGGCAATTCAGTCCAATCACTCTCAAGCTCGAAGTCAAGCCTAAACAAATGAATGTATATAGATTTTAATTTTATCAGCTTAAATATGAAGGTCTAAACATAGATAAATCAATGAATCATTAGCTTCCTTATTATATGGAGTTTTATCATAGATAAATGCCTTATCTTTATTTTATAGTATATTTTATTAAAATTTAAGAATGATATCTTTGTTAAGGAGAAATAAAATGATTTATAATTAAAGAAATTTAATTGGAAAATCAATGTTAATATCTATATCTAATTGACCTTAGATTAAAAGATGGTTATTGTTTAAGGGTAGAAGTATTGATTTATCTTTATGTAGGTATTTGTATAATTGTGGATGTATGATGATTGTTTTTATATAATTATGTTATATATGATCTCTTACCAAGCTAAGTTGGTGCTATTAGTTTAATGTATAATTCCACATAATATTATTGTCAATTATAATTTAATATTTCTCTCTATTGAGATTATTACTACTAAATTAATATTATGAATAAATGTACCTAGGATACTACTATCTCGTTAAATTTTAGTTGTAGTTGCTTGGCAAGCTATAGTGTAAGAAATGTGTTAGTTGAACAATCAAAACTTTGTGTGAATTGATTATTTTAGATAATGGAATTGGAAATATTGAATTGTAAGAGGAAGTAATTTTTCTTTATGGCTAGTTGATTATGTAGATAAATAATTTGGAAAACTAATTAGTAAGGAAAGGAAATTTGAGTTAATTATAATTGTATAAATGAAGGGTTATTTAAGAGATAAAATTAGATGATTTTTTTTAAAGGTGTATTTCGTTCATAATTATGTAATGGATGATTTGATTTTATATGTTGATTTCGTGATTGTATTGGTTACTTGAGTGCTTGTTTCAAATAGTTGGGTAAGTTAGTGATTATGTAATGAGTGTAGAATATGTACAAATAATGTCTTCCTTGGATGCACCGTTTGGTTGATTTTATTATTGATTATTGTGTTTGTTATTGACATTGAGTTATTTTCGGTTATTGTTTTATGGAGGGAGTCTTTTTGCTAAGTGGTTAACGGTGGTCTTCCAAAGGCTTGGGGGAAATAGGTTGAGTTTTGGTTTCATGTTTTTGGTCATTTTGAAAGTGGATTGACCTTACATATTTGAATTGAGTTCATGAAGGTTTTTGTCATGCACTGCTTAGTCATCATTATGGTTGATTTGTGTGCGAGAGGGTTCAAGCCTTGTTTTATGTGTACGTGCATGTGGTTGGTAATTTTTGTGTAGATGGCTTTACCTTGTTGGATGTGTTTGGGTCTTCTAGTTGTTAGTAGGGGGATTGTCTTTCAATGGGGGCCAACACCCAAAGTGGTGTCCAGGGTAACTCATTGAAAGTTTCTTTAATTAGTGATAATCTAAAATAAATTAGGGAGTTGGGTAGTTCATATTAATCAAGATAATGGTAATGCCTCACTCATGGCTCAAGTGCTTGTTTAGGCTTGAGATGAGTGGGAAGGCCTGGAATGGCAAGATCAATTGCCTTGTCCTCTTGAAAGGTATGTTGATCTTGCATGAGGTTGTATGGGGGCTGGTGTTCGGTAGAGGTTGCCAGGGTAACTCAAGATGGGGGTTGGTAGCCTAGGAAGATTCACCAAGGTAACCCATAGCAAGCTATGTGATGACATTCCTCCCTTTACCAACCTATCATACCCTTGTCTTGCGTTCCCCTTTGTTGATTGCATACCTCTAGAAGTGGAGTCTCTGTCATGTGAAGTTTTGTGGTACTTTGTATGTCAGGGTCATGTTTGCCCTTTTGTGTCATGCTACTGTCTTCTTGATTGCTTTGGTGGTGGGACCTTATCGTTATCTCCTAGCACGAGGGTGGACCTTAGGGTTCCGCATGGTTGGGTGGAACGTGCTATGCACTCCATTGGGTTCCCAGTCGATGTTCATGAGCATGGATGTGTACCTCATGCAAAGATCCCAAATCTTGTACCAGACTTGAGATAGTGTTGATGCTATGTAATGTAATTATTTTAGTTGTATTTTATCATGTATCTGATGTATCCTTCCCATTGTTATAAGGGAAGCTTGATGTAATCTTTTAAATAGTGTAATGATCTACCCCTATATATGGGAAGTAGTAGATGTGCTAGTTGGTTCATAATATATGATCTTAATGGTGTTGTATTTGTGGAAATATATATATTTAATTATTTTAATGCAGTGGATTTAAATGAACTCTTGTCATTAATTATTTTACAATGTATGTTTAGATTAGATAATTGATATGTCTTCATGCAATCATGATACCCTAAATGACATAGTTAGTGCATATGTACGTGTAGTTTATATTCTATGTAATTGTTAGTATGATCTATATGTTGATTCACTTTTTTTAAAAAAAATTGTGTCATAATTGTTAGTTAGATGTGTTGTCCTTTGGGGTTTTGTGGTGAGGTGTTACATTGTGGGTGTTTTTGTTTGGATAATGGGATAGGAAATTTTGTAGTTTGAATCCTTTAAAATAACAAATCTTTCTTTGTTCTCTGAAATTCCAACTTGAATGTTGAGAATGACAATGGTTATGTAGTGGCATATACACACAATGAAAGCAATAGATATTTGCATTTTATGGTAATGGATACATAACTTTTGATGTTGGAGATCATGTCCTTTGCCAATCTTCCTTGCTGGAGTTTTGTATGACTTTCATGACCTTTTTAACAAAAAAGAATGTCTCACCACCACTTATTTCTAACTCATATTCAACTTCTTTCCCCCCCTTTATCATCCAATATATATATACTTAAAACTATACATATTTGCCTTTGAAATGAAAAGATTGGTTTGGAACCACTATGATACCAACTATTTGCACATCCTCTTAATCATAGACATGTTCAAAATAATTTGAAGCGAGAGAGAAACTCTTGACAACCAAAATATTCTTCAAATTTTCCTATCTACACATCTATTATACCACCTAATGATACAAATACTAATTTAACTAATCATGATTTGAAACCACTATGATAACAACTATTTGTACATCCCTTTAATCATAAACATGTTCAAACTAATATGAAATTAAAAAAAACTCTTAGACAACCAAAATATTCTTCATATTTCCGTATCAATGCATCCATTATACCACCTAATGATACAAATGCTTGTCTAACTAATCATGCAAATAAGAATAAACAATACCTAATTAGAACCATCGATTTCAAATTCAAAAATTAGATGGTACAAGCATTGGCCAAAATCCCTACACCTTGTAAAAATTAAAAAAAAGAGCCACTACTTGAATGCCACGTTCCGTTGACCATAATTTAAAACAATCCATCGTTCGGAGGCTCGAAATGCCTATATACGAGATAACCTAACCAAAACAAGCCGGCGTGCGAAACAGCTTTTCGTTTTACTTAACGCCGGGTGAGACGGACCATAAGAAACACAGTGGCCTAAGCCTCCAGGGTTTCAAGGGTTTGCAGGTCTTGTCTGTTGTTGCAAGTAACAGTGCGCGGCTATGGCGAAGAAGAGAAAGGTCGCAGAGCAAGTTGTAGAAGAATCCGAAACCCTAAAAAATGACGAAGTAGAAGATCAAGAGGAAGAGGAGGGCGAAGAGGACGAAGAACTTGAAGAAGTAGAAGAGGAAGAAGAAGAAGAAGACGAGGAGGGGGAGGAGGAAGAAGAAGAAGAAGAAAATGAAAATGGAAACGCAGACGGCGACGAGGGCAGTAAAGAGGAGGAAGAAGACGACGACGAAGAGGAAGTCGAAGTTTCAGAAGAAGACATAAAAAACCTACTGGAGCCATTCGCCAAAGAGCAGCTCATCAGCATTCTCTGCGACATCGTGGCCAGGGATACCGACGTATTAGGCAACATACGAAAGCTCGCCGACAAAGACCCAGCCCACCGGAAGGTCTTCATCCGCGGCCTCGGCTGGGATACCACCTCCGAAACCCTAAAATCTGTGTTTTCTGAATACGGCGAACTCGAAGAATGCATAGTTATAATGGACAAAGCGACTGGGAAATCAAAAGGCTACGGGTTTGTGACCTTCAAACATATGGACGCTGCGCAGAGGGCTTTGAAAGAGCCGAGCAAGAAAATCGACAGCCGGATGACCGCCTGCCAGATGGCTTGCACGGGCCCCGCGCCGCAGCAGCCAGTTAACGACCTCACGGGACGCAAGATTTATGTGAGTAACGTACCCGCTGATATGCCTGCTGAAAAATTGCTTAGCTTTTTTGCAAAGTACGGTGAAGTAGAAGAAGGGCCGCTAGGGTTTGATAAACAGTCTGGGAAGTCCAGAGGATTTGCTCTTTTTATATATAAGACTGCGGAAGGCGCTAAGAAGGCCCTGGAGGAGCCTAATAAGAATGTTGATGGCCATTCAATGCACTGTAAAAGAGCCACGGATAATCAAAAGCAGAAGAATACTAGTTCATATGCGCAGGCTACCTTGACAGGGCCTTTGGATCCTAATGACCTGGCACTCACTCATGGCAAGGGTTCGATTTTTGGGTCTGCCCATGGTGTATTGCCTGGGTTTAGTAATGCTTTTAATGCTATCCTAGCTAGCCAAAATCAGAACTTTGGTGGGATGAACATGAACCCGTCACTTCTGGCTTCTATGAATCCTTCTTTGGCCTCTTCACTGAACTCCTCTACGCTTTCTCAAGCCTTTTCGCCCTCAGCCCAAGGTTCCTTGGGCTCAGCTAGCTCATATGGAGTACATCCTAGTTTTGGTGGGGGTTATGGCTCTCAACATGGAGGAGTTGGTGGTGTTAATGCAGCGGCGCTTGGCATTTACGGTTCACAATCGGCAATGCCAGGACTAAATGCATATCAAAATCAGCAGCTGAGCCAGTCTGGATTGCCTAGAACATCACAGTCAGGAGGCAGTTCCTTGGGAGGATTGCCATCATATCTGCAACGTTAGGTAAGTGTTCTGTACTCTGTGGTCACTTCATTTCCTGTGTAAGGGATAGGTAGCATGTGTCGGATATAAAAAATAATATTCTCATTGCATGTTGGTATGTTTTTCATGTTAGATTTATTTGGTTTGAAGTTATGTTTCTAGAAACTTAGGTCAATTTGGTGTTTTCAGGGCTCTTGTGCACTATATATTTATTGATACAATAGATTTGTTTTTGAGATCTTTCAAACCCATAATCACAGTTTAAGCGGTTCAAGGTAAGTTATAGAATTTTTGAAGTAAAACCTTAGATCAGTTGTATTAGCAACCTGTTTTGTGAACAACCAAAATGCACCTTGCAAATTCAATTTGGTTTTGGATGTGTTAGTAGGTGCTCTGTTTGGTCAACAGAATATAATTGTTTGTAGACTCAGTATTATGGAAAGTGTTTGCAGAGAGTTATGGGCTTGTTAGGAGAGCCTATGATGCTGTATAGTTAAGGTTTTTGTCTTGCGCTTTTGTTGTAGCATGGTATCTGGTTGTAATCTCCATTATTGCTTTTCTGTGAATTGGATTCTCTCTCTCCAAGGAGTGTTGCAATTGTGCTTTTTTCTTTCCTATCCATTTTAACATATGTTTTTGTTTGGAACCTTGGCTTGTATTCATATTGATTATTATTCATTATATTTATCCAGTTTAGCATCTGATTGAACTTTAAGTGATAGGTTTCCAATTAATTGAGGATATGCTCCATTTTGAATGTGTGCTTTATGTCTTGATTGTAAATCTTAATTTACCACTCTTTTCTCCATTGATGATCCTCTGTACTTGGGGTGGTAAGAATTTGTTTTTTGTTTTTTTGACAAACGATTAAATGTTCTTATACATGTTTTTTGTGCTTTGGTTATAATTGAGTTTTTAATGCATGCTTTGAATTGCATCATTCCATTATTTCTTGACGATGCATTGTGAAGGCTTTACATTACTTTTTAAAGGCCTACTTCTGTACAAAGTTTCTCATTGTTCTACAGAATTGTGCAGCTGGCTATTTAGAGGATGGGGCTGATGCAATATTGAAGATATGTTTTTTATGCGCCCATTTGATGTGGATTTATTGAGCTTGGAGAGATTTATTTGTATTGGGCACTCTTCATCTTTTCTTACTATGTTTTACTCACACATACACTTGGTGTTTTCAAGTAGCCAAGGAGGAGAGTCATTGATATTTGTAGCTGTTCATTTTTGTTTACTGTGCTTGTCAAGCAAACTTTTGACATTTTTAAGTAGCAGTTGTTAAGCTTTATTGGTATTTTAGTCATTTAACTTCTCCTCATGCTTTGCCATATGCACATGGAAAAAGTTTGATGTAAGAATGGTTTAATACTTTATATGGCCTCTTTGCCAATGTACTCTTTATGGATTTCTTCTAATTCATCTTCTCATGCTTCCTGTTAGACACTAGCGAGTATTTCACTTTGTGATTGGTCTAATTTGTGAGATCTCTGGATTATCTTTGGCCTTCACATTTTTAATTTTCGTTAGTTTGTTATTACAACTATGCATATTTTCTCTTTGTAATTTCAAGACAGCTTTAAATTGCCAATTACTTTTGTGCTTTTATGTTTTCTGATCTATACGTCTTTAATTTGGTCCTTCCAAGTTCCAACACTTCAATTTTGAACTTTCATTCATTACCTTTTCTCTTTTGCTAGTTTTCTTTTAAAGTAATTTGTGAAATCTGAATATAATGTTTCTTTGCATTTTGCTCTTATTGGTCTATGATAGCCTTATTCTGTTACATCATGAGTCTTACATGGAAAGATATTTTATTGAATATGCAAGGTTTTCCTTGTACTAGTTGAAGATATACAAAGATGTTAGGTACCCTTAATGGAGTCTTTGTCTATACTAATGATGATTTACAGATGCTATTGTAATACTGGTGACGGGAATGGCAGTGTTTTTGTTTAATTTTGGCATATCTTAGCACAGCTGAATGCTTCTTTGCCCCTTGCAAATTATTGATCAATACCTCTATAGTCTCATGTTATTAAATCTCGAGCCTCGCATGGAAGCACAGTTTTTTAAAATCTGCAGGGTTCTAATTCTACTGCCAGCTAAAGATATGCAAAGATAGGTAGGTACTCTGATGGTCTTGGCTTCATCGGTGATGTGTATATCAGTGCTTTTATTTTATTTTGTTTTTCCAAAGATGTTTTGGGTGCCCTAAATTGTAGGAGTCCTAGATAAAGGCACGTATGATTAGTTGTTAAAGTTGTCTGCATTTTTCATGCATTTTGATTTTTTTTGAGGCTTACAGATTACAAGTGTGTTGCTCACAATTGTTATTTGCTAAAATTGTTTGCCTGTATTGGCCATACTTATTGTCTTAATCTAGGTGATTGACCTGTAGGTGTTTTTCCTATATAATACCCTCACAATCGTTGTCATGTCAAGGCAATCTTTAGAACCATATAGAGTAGCATTTGGATCACCATATGCACTCTCAAATTCAATGATCGAACAAAAGCTGCTGGGTACCTGGAGAAGTATTTGCTTTGATATTTAAATTGCTGGGCTTCAAAACTGTAATATGGTCGATCTTTAAGTTCTTAGATACTAATTAAAATACATCTAATGCAAAATGGTTGATCTGTAAAATTTAAAGTCTGTAAGTTCATTCAAAACTATTATTAACTTTCTGAGATAAACAAAGGTTATGGGGAGAGTTGAATACTTTACATGAATATATAAACATTTTTTTTGCAGAGTTTGAAAATTAGTTTAGACCAAGATTAAATAATCTTTAGTGAAAGAGGCTCCCAATCTAAACAAAGATGGGACTAAATATATCATTTATATAGCAAATATTAGTGTTGACCTCTGAGTTGGCACACGATTATGCTAAGCAAAATCTGTTTTGTGTCACGTGTGTTCAGTTAATTATTAGGTTAAAGTTTTGGGTGCATGCTTTCTTATTCATAAATTTATTTTGTATTCACTGCTTGATGCTTTTTAATCATAGCTGTGAGAAATGTTAAAAGGGTTGGAAAGACATGATAAGTGGAAAAATTCACCGCCTCATCACATTTATGAGTTTAAAGATAAAATTAGCATAAAAATCTCGCAATGCATTTGATATGGTTGAGTGTATGATATGAAATTTAAAATCTCTTGTCAAGGTCGACTGTCATTTTATGATTTCAATAGTAATAGTAATGTGTTTGGTTGTGGTGTGGAAATATTTATTGATAGAAGTTTGAACAACTTTCTTAGCCTTTGTTTTGTTCTGTTTGTATATTGGAATTCAATGTTTTTATTGCAAGTCCTCAACTCTATGGACTGTAATTTTGATTTTGTGAATTCTATTGTGATAGTGTATTGGTTGCAAAGAAACTTTTATTTATTTTAATAATTAAATGAGGGCTCCATTGGGGCCTTTACCCCAGAAAATACAAAATGATAAGAGGACAAACAAAAAATGACTGAAATAACCAAAACACAGCAGGTATTAACAAATGGCCACCGAAGCTTAGGAAGAAACACTAAAACCCATACATAAATTGATCCAACAAAAACAACCTAAAACAAACCTTAACCAACCAACTCACAGCCTGGACGATAGGAAGCATAGGAAAACCCAAAAGTCACAGCTGAATGATACCCCAACCATCAACACTACTGTCAAAGCTTTAGCAATCATCAAATAAACCTTTACCTGTCACCACTGCCATATTCTGTCCTTAAGAAAAAGACAGTTGTACAACTGTTGAAATTTTAGGCCATGGACAATCTCCATAGGCTTAGTAGCCCAACGCAACACTCCGTGATCCAACAAAGGAAAGGGTAAACTCATTGTTGACCTCCAACTTACACTTGGTTTATGAGTGAAGCAAATTCTTGACCACCATTTTAAGATCAAAACAAAAATCCTGAATCTCATCTCGTCGATGATAGTTTGTGAGTAGCTCGTTACTCAAGATGCTCAAATGTCCCAGCATTGCCCATTGTTTAGGGCCTTCTTTGAATTCCAGAATGACTTCTGCTTCCCCATTTCTTCACGGAGAGGAAGCCTCATTATCTGGGAGCAACACATTCACCACCTGTTTCTGAATCTCTTGGTCAGCCACTTTTTTCTTCCAGTTTCTTCAGAAAAGCTTCCAAAACAGATGCTCCTGACCCAGCATCCCTTCCATCACTGATACCTTGAGGACCTGAAATGCACCCAGACAATTGAAAATAAGCCTTAATTGATGATCAGATACTGCACTCTTGAAAAGCTTCAGCTGAAGAGTTCAGACACTCCACCCCTGTAGAAGTGAGCCCTGGACTTCCCAAGAACCTTGCATCGTGATATAGGAGTGAATCATAGACAAACACAACCATACCTGCAACCAAGTAAGATGCAAAAAATAGAGCCACCCAGACAAATACAAAAATCTTGGAAAACCAAGTTGAAATCCCTCTATATTTGCTTGTGCGACAAGAGGCTCGTATGAAAAGAGATATGCCAACAAACAAGCTAACCATTGACGATGAATAATAATGAAAAAGTACGAACAAAAATGGCAAAAGACAGGCCATTAAAATCACATAAATAGCTGGAACGAATTATTTCATTCCATAATGTCTATTCTTTTCAAATCCTAAATTCTCCAAACAAAATGAATACCTCCAACCAATAAAACACACAAGGTAAGCAGTCCAGAGATCCCAAGGACCAGTTTGAGGAGAATGGAAGATTAGTTGATCAATTAGGCCCTCATAATTCTTCTCTCTACGATGCTGAGAATCAGGTTAGATGAGCACCCTGATTGGCTAAAAGATCTGCAAACCTGTTGCATTCCCAGAAGAAATGAAGAAAAAATATATAATGATACAGCGTCATCTAACGAACTCACATTTCCAATTTGGGCAATCCAGCTTATTCAAGTGAAGGAGATGGTGATAGAAGAATCACCTTCCAAGATAAGCTATTTGCAGCTCGGGGAAGAAGCAAAAAAGAGACCTTTGATGACGGTTTTCCACTTTGCTTCATTCAGCTACCCGATTTTTAGGGGAAAAAGTATGAACAATGTTTGTATATGGAACCCTCATCTTTCAATTTTTATGTTACAGGCTTTTCAATATCATTTGCCTATGAGTAGTCCCGACAACAAATCAAATTATGCAAATTTCTGCCCAGCCATGGACATGTAAGCGTACGTAAAGTTAACCGCTTAAGTACATAATGTGAAAAATATTTAATTAATACTTGTTTAAAGATTGTATTGTAAAGATGGTAATATGTAACTTCTCAAATGGGATTTTTTGGAGTTACTGTAGGCAGTGGTAAAAAAGATGATGTTTAACGTGAGTTCCAAATGAACACCGGACATTGTCTAAAATAGAATTGAGTAAGCCTATTCCCAAAAGGTAAACCTGGCTGTTGCATTGACATAACCATTAATGTAAAATGAATTGAGAGCAAAATTCTAGAACGGATTGGGTTACGATAGTAATATTGTATTTATTTCATGGAGCCATAACCATTAATGTGCAAGGATTAGAGGCTTTACTCAGGTCTGAAAATGGTATAATATTTCTAACATGGTTGCAATTGACACCAAAACCGAAGGTTGAGTAAACTTGCTAGTATTCAGCCCAAGTTATGTGGGGTTTGTTTATATCTCAAGTAAAGATTTGTTGCGATAACTCGAGAATTTTAGTCAAATAAAAGAATTTTTGATCTCTATGTTTTCTTTCTTTCTGTTCATAGTGGAGTGGTACATAAAATTCAGAACTACTAAAAAAATTAAAATAAACGATAAGTTGTCCTTTAAAAGTGCTATTATTAATAATAACTAATAAATAGATGTAATTTGTAAATCACATTTGGGTATCTAAATATTTAATCATTGTAGAATTAATATAACAATATATTATAAAACTATAAATTAGAATTTTTATTAATAATTAATAAAAGTAAAATTTAATAATATTAGTATACTCAAATTATATTTAACAATATACATTTTGGGTATTTAAATATTTTAATAACCTATAGCTAATATTTAAATTATTAAAGCAAAAATCAAAAGGGGCATTGAAGTGAAAAAAGGACTCCTAACTTCTTGATAACTAGTGTTGTAGATGCAAAAAAGTTTTTATTTGGCAATTTTGTAGTTCAATCCACTCCTTTGGCTTTCGTTGTTGGTCATTCCAAGATTGGTTCATTCTTCTCTAAAGGGTTTAGGAGAGTAAATGGTTTGAGTCTAGTGCCTATATACAATGATGGTGATTTTGGCATAAAATGGTTTGGGTTTAGTGCTTATATACTTCCTTTGTATATTGAAATTAGCATGGATACATAAATAGTTGAGTGAGAAGAATGTTTGGTGGAATATGTAGTTCTTTGTAGTTTTATGAGATTGTGTGCCTTTTTTGAATGGCATGGTTAGGTCTTTGTAATTTAGAAATAGTTTTTTAAAGGACAATGTAGTTATTCTAGAGCTTAAGAGTTTTTATTCTTAGAGTTTTGATTCATAGATTGTTTTAAAAGTGAGATTATGGGTGATGAGAATTTTTTGTGCCTCACTCCTTGGTGTCCTTCAACCATTGAACGAATAATTTTACAATTTATTATTTTTGGGTAAGATTTTCATTATCTTTGCAACTTTTGAGGCACAATTAGGAATGCCCTTAGTAAATTTCTTTTTCTTGGATGGAATGAATCATAGAACTTATAGAACTTTGCATGACCTTGTGTGGAGTTAGATGTCTTTAAGGGGTTGAGGCTTTTTGTTGAAATCCTTAGGTGTAGAGATAGAATTTGGAAGCAAACATTATATGAGGGGGTGCTAAACATCATTACCAAATGGTTGCTCATGATAATGAGAATGGGTGCAATTTTCCAAGGGCTACTTTCTTCTATTCTTAAATTGTGAAGAGCTCTCCTTTAGTTCCACTTGTTTATAAGGTTTGCTATAAATAGAGGCTATGCTAGATAGCATCAAGCAAGCCAAAAAAATGGATTTCACAAAGCTAGAATGGAGTCTTCACCCCTTATTGAGTTAGTGAAGGTGTTATGTATTTGTCATGTAATCCTTGGTTGTGTAGTTGGACGTATTAGAGATTAGTTGCTCTCCTTGCATGGGTTGAGGTTTTTGATTTTGCATTGTACCCTTTTTAGATAGAGTTGGTGTGAATCATAATGTTGACATTTCTAAGTTTACTATAAACATAAATAAGTATTTGATGTTTTTGAAAAAGTAAGTAGCATTCACAGGGCGTCATACCCTTTACACAAAAATCTTAAGGGCTGAAGGAACACATAGTTCAAACAAAACTTGAACTAGAAGAAACACACAGAAACAGTTGACCGTTAGTTGTAGACAAAAAATTAGACAACCCTCGAACCCAAGGTCGAGAGGAGGCAACAAATTTGGGGAGACCCTTCTTCTTCCGCAACACAATGGACCAAGAAGGCTCAGAAAAGAGATCCAACGAGCAAAGCGAGGGGAGCGGATCCACAATAACCAACCCGAGAGAGGAGCCACCACGCAACGAGAGGGTCGACAACGAAGCAATAGAGATAGGAACTGACAAAGGTTCGACAGAGTCGATCAACAAAGAACTGGTAGGTTTAGGCAGAAGATTCCGAAGGAACAGGGACAACAGAAGGTTCTGAAGGAACAAAGACAGCAGAAGATTCCGCAGCAACAGGGACAACAAAAGGTTCCGCAACAAGGACCAAGGTAGGCTCAGGAAGGTCGTCCTCCTTAGAGGAACTAACCGAAGGGGGAGAACCAACAGTTAGGTGTTCTGTGGAAGCATTCTTCCACCAAGTAGCAGCGCTCTTGTGGCGAGCAAGAGGGCAACTAGAGGCCAAATGACCAATGGAGAAGCACCTCTTGCAATGGAAGGGGAGGCCCTCATAGTCTAGCAATTGCGTCCAAGGTCTGCCCTCCATCATTAAGATCACATCCCGATGGAGAGGTTTGGAGATGTCCAAATCAACTAACACCAGAGCCACTGTAGGATGCCCTAAGTCACGAGTAGTGGAATCCACCATCAGGAACTGTTCAATGGAGTTACCAATAGCTTCATAACATGACTCCTCCCAGAACTGAAGAGGGAGATTCGATAAACGGACCCAAATAGGTCTGGTATTTAATAGCTCAGTGAGCGGATTGAAAGAGCGAGACCAAGGCTGGATGGATAGTGATTGAATCCCCCACATCCACCCTCGATCCAATACACAATCACACTTTGCAACAGAGGCAAAAGTTGCAAGGAAGAAACCCCTAGCACAAGGGTAAAGCTCAATCTACCCAGAAACAACAAGCTTCCAGGAGGTGGAAATCCAATCATGGAGATCGAGGAGTGATGGCCATAGGTAATAGTTTTCATTTTCAGCAACTTTAGGTCCACAGACCACCACTGAGGAAGCACGGGCACAGGGCATATGTTTCACCCTAGTCTGAGCAGGTAAAGAACTGAAACCATCCTCGGAAATAGCCTCAGAAAAGGATTTCCGGAGGCGGCTTGTAGGCAGAAGATCACTAGCAGGAACAAGAAGTGGGGGCCCCACATCCACGTCACCAGTAATGGACAAACCCCCATAGCCAATCACTGACGGAGTAGGGACCCTAGTAGCTGCACTATCGTTCGACACAAGAAACCCCCTTGCATTCTCTAGTCCGCAACCCACAGGAGAGTTCATCAACATAGAGGCTCGTTGCCTAGTTTGAAATTTTTTCCCGCTTGGAGACATTGCTATTTTGAAATAAGTATTTGATGTTAAAGGCTTGGTGTTAGTTAAGGTTTGGCCTCCTAGATTTAGGCCTTGGTTGGGCTAGTAGATTTTGTGCTTGTGTCGGGTTGTTATGCTTCAAGGCCCTTGTGGCTCTGTTGGGTGGTTGTCCTCAAGGGTATCATGTACTTCTTGGATAGTTGTGCTTGTAGGTTTGGACCAATATTCGAGTCTTGTTAATGGCTAGATTCACAAAAACTATTACTTTCACCAAAAGGTGTAGTGGTTATGTTGATTATAATTGATGATATCTATGCAATTTATTTGTTTCCATAAAAAGTCTCATCATATATATACCAAATTTGATTTTATGTAAAGCCCTTTAATTAAATGCCATATAACTTTGAAATACTACTAAAAATAATTGTGATATCTTATGGCAAATGAAAATTTATGATTTTTAATGTGTATATCTAAAACTCAAAGCTATATTGATTTAGGAGTTTTAGGTTACAATGAATATATAATTTTTGTAGTTTTAAATGTGTGGTTGATGATTTAGCTCATGGTTTATGGTATTGGAGTAGCAAGGAAATTCATGAGAAGTGTTGTCAATGATGGAGGAGATTTTCTTGAATGACTAGATTTGGCTATTGCGTTCGCTTCCTCCCCTTTAGTAGGCCTCACTTCTAGGCTTTAATAAATATTTCCTCAAGATAAGATCGATCACTTAATTCTAAGAACTAAACCATTGCCAACATTGAATAAACATATTGAGATTTGGCATGCAAAAATTCCATGGAAGGAGCAAGGGAACTCAAAGAAGTGTTCTTGATGACAAAAAAGCTTTCCTCCAATGGCAAGATTTGGCCCTTGTGTTTGCTTCCCCCCCTTGAGTAGGGCTCACTTATAAGCTCTAATACACGTATCTTCAAACTAAGATTGATCACTTGAATCCATGAATCAAAACATTCTTGCATTCATTATACACATTGAAATTTGCCATTCAATTTTTTTTGTGTTGGAAAAGAAATAAACATTGTTTACTTGAGTATTGAAGAGAAACAAACAAAGATCTCACAAACCTTGTTGATTTGAGAATTGGAGGATTCACCATATGTAAATCTAAATAGGGTGTATTGGACACTATAATTTGTCAACATCGACTCCTCTCTCTTGCAATTTATTTACAATAGGAATATAAGCATGTATTTACATTAGTCATAAAAACTTGGGATACATTAGTCAATTGAGTTTAGGTGGGGCATTAAGGTGGTTCTTAGGATAGACATTTTGTTTGGGAATTGCTTTATAGGTAGAAATCTTGCCCCCCACCTCTATTATATATGCAAGTAGAGGTGGACATCGGGGTGCAAGCCTATATATCTTGATCATTTGGTTAAGCATTATCATATCTATATTACCATATCATATTAGTTCATAATCAAGCATGTTGGTCCTATTCTTAGACAGCAACATATGTGTTGTACTTAGATATGCAAACTTTCAATATGTTAGAAATCTATAGTTAACTACAAAGAACTCGTATACATAGAGATTCATTCAAATAAGAATGTTGGAAGGTTACATAATCTTGGGAACCTCTTTAGACTAACTTTATGGAAGCAAGGAGAAGACAAAAGATGGATAATCACCCTTACAACATCATAACAAAAACACCACCTTTGTGACAATTGAGTTGAATTTCCTCATAGTAAGATTGCATTGCACTTGCTTATATCTTGGGGCTCCCCCTGGTTGTGAATTTGTGCGGAATGGTGGCACGAGATGTGGTTGGAGCGTGGGGAAGAGATGGAGTATTTAGGTGAAGGTCCAAAACAGATAAACTCAACGAGGGAGTTGAAGCCTTTGCATTGTGTGGGGGAAACATTGGCAATTTCGTTTGAGGAAGCCATTACCAACGAAGTAGTGGAGAATGCAAAGTATTTTGTGGAGTTAGGGTTGATTGGCAAGTTTAGGGGTTTTTGGCCGAGTCTTGTAGATTTATACAGACAAATTTTTGAACTTGGTGCCCAGTATTGGAAGGTGGTGTACGAATCTATCCCAATGCGAAGGATTTTTTGGTGGTTGTTTTTGACAATGAGAAGGACAAGAACGGTGTATTATGTGACTATCAATGGAGTTGGGAGGATAGAATATGCTAATGTTGAAACCTTAGCATCTAGATTTCAACCCAAATTTTGAATCTTTTGGACTGGTTTCTATGTGGGTAAGGCTCTTGAATCTTCCTTTACATTTTTGGGTTGAGTTGTGGTTTGAAGCCATTGGCAATACGTTAGGGAAGTTTTTGGGTGTTGATGAGGGTTCTCTTAACTTTTTGCACATGACATATTCACACATCCTAGTTGAAATGTACATTACAAAAGATCTCCCTATGGTTGCTTTCTTGAAATTCTCTGGCCGGGAGTGGAAGTAGTTATTGATTATGAAGGTGTGTTGTTCTACTGTTAGTGTTGTTTCAACACGGGTCACATTGTTGAGCATTGTTTCCAACGTAAGAGGGTTTCTCAAGCAACTTGGTGGAAAGAGGTTTCCTCACGTCACTATTTGGTGGAAAAAGAAGAGTTGGTTGGTTTTGAATTGGAGAAGGGACCTATCTCTAAAGCTTCTAACGATCCTCCACAGAAGCATGAAGGGTTGGGGGTATCGTTTCTAGGAAGATTTAGGGCAACGTTCCAAAGGTTGGGCTAGGAGGTAGATCAGAGTGTTTGAGCTTAGATTCTTTAGAGGAGAAGAGCATTTTAGTTGAGGACATGGGTGAACCTTCATAGGAAGGTGATTAGGAGGAGATTTGGCACAAGGTTCAAAGGAAAAAGAAGAAGAGGGAGATAGATTTTAATAAAATACTACGCGCTCATGACAAAGATGTTTGTAGGTATGTTATTGTTTTATGTTTTGTATTGTTAATTTTCTATAGTTTTTAAGTTGTTGGGAAGGGGAGGTTTGTAGGGTTGAGACAGGGGTTAAAGATGTCTGTGTATTGTTGAAAGTGTTTTTGGTCATTGAAACAATCTATTATGCTAGAATTATTTTGTAAACACATTAAATTGACTATATGAATGGGCACTTCATTAATTCGAGTGTATCAATTCTAACGTAGATTTGATTCTTAATATGAGTTCATCCACCTTTCCAACCAATTTATCTTGGATCTTTGTGGGTAAGTGTTAATAATAAAATATAGGCCCAATGTTTGTATAACTTATGTTAGAGAAGTTAACCCTAGGGTTAATGCAATAGAAAAATAATTATAAATAATGTAGTTGACCAACATGTACTAAAAGCAAATTAAACACCCACACACATGTTATATGACAACTCCATTATGTTTATATTATATACTCCAACGTACAATATGCAATCTAGCCACAAGCGTAGAGATATATATCACATATATTTGGGTTGTACTTTTGCTTATATAACAATCATTATATATTTATCCAATTATTTTGTGTTTTTTCTTCTCTATCTCCAGAATTGTGTGTTTGTCACTTATGTTCTAGTAGGGATAGATATACATATAAATTCTAATTATGTAAGCATGTGTGTATCATGTCTTTGTATCCTTGTTTTTGAAGGTTATTGCACATCATTAGATGTTATGACATGACCTTATAGTGACCTATTAGGTTTTTATTTGCCAATGACTTTTCTTGGCCTAAAACATTATCTTGTCCTCAAGAGAACCCTTTTATGGTCAAAATTGAAATTTATTTTATCAAACATATTAAAATCATCCTCAAAATTGATAAAATATTTTGACTTCTTTGGCTAAGAAAGCAATTGTTTGTAAGTGGTCTTGATATACTCATATGTACTTTCCTAAGTTTGCATCCGAGGTTTAAATTTTTATATCCTTGTTGAAATATCAATAAATGTTTTGTTAACTACCATTAGGATAATTGACTTGTCAATGTAGATATGGCTTTCTAGATCTTTTGGAAAAGTATAGACAAAAGTGAATATTCACTATCTAATACTAGTTACCATATCTTTACTATATAATTCATTGTTTGTTTGCTTGCCTTATGTTCATTCATGATAGTATAAATCCATAAGAAATGTAGAATCTAAGCCTCCATGTTATCTTTTCCATGGTAAGTTGTTGCATGAACAACTAGTTTATGCAACACCGATACAATTTAGATATGTTATTAACATCTTCTAACTTTGTGGTCATTTCTCCACTCTATTGCATCCTTTTTAGTTCGCTTGCCTTATGTTCATTGATTAATATCTTTAGCCTTCTATACTCTCATTCTCAATTGTTGAACTGATCTAATAAAATTTATGCTATGCCTTCGAATTGAGAAGTTGTGGTTGTAAAGGAATCTATTTGAATTTGTGGTTGGTACTATTGTATGAATTTAATTGCTTTCTTTGAACTTTCATCCAATGTAACATTTTTTATCATCAAATCCTAATTTTGCATTGTTGCTAAATGCTTCACTTAATTCTAACTTTTAAATTGGTAAAATCTTAGCAAATTCAATTTGTGGCCTTGGAGGAGTACTCATGAATATGTTTGAGTTCATTGTCACCACTAGAGCTACATGTTTAATCTTGCTTATGGTAACACTTGTTGGTTAGCTTGTGGGGTTGACCAATTGTGTGGAAGCTTCTCTCGTTTCTTTGTTTGATTCCTTTGTTTTCATCTCTTCTATTTCTTTTTCTTCCTTTAATTTTGGTTTCTCCTCTACTTTCTAGCAACATGTTTCTTTTAGGATATTGTCCTTTGTCTCTATCTCGAATGTCCCTATTGGTCGACTACTTGGTTTTACTTATTTCTTTTGCCTATGTTTCTCGACCTTCTGTCAGTATCTCTTCCTATTGCAATGGTCGCTTAGATATATCTTGTTCAACTATAAGTTGTGCATGTGGGTGTGATGGTGGCAATTTTGGATCTTTTGGTTCATGCTCTTGTGATTGCTTGGTTTGAATTAGTTCATTGTAGGCATTTTAAGCTATGGCAAGTGCTTATTCTCATAACTTCTATTGGAGTTTATTATTTATTATTTGAAGATTCATAGCCAATCTATTTATCTAGTCTTATGGTCTTAATACGAACTTTATACTTGACTTTTTGTTTTTGGGCATAATTCTAAAGTCTTTTGCTACCTCGTCCATAGCTCTACTTTTGAGTGATATCTATCTTACATGCTTCTCTTTGTGTGGCCACTCTATTCTTGAAAATTACTGTTAATTCCTCTAGGAACCCTTAAATGATTTGGTCTATTATATATGGGTTTGTAGTGTAAGATTCAACCATTAGTGGCTCACAATGGTATATATAAAATTGAGCAGTTTCTTCTCGTTTAACATAAGTTCTTGTGCCATTTGTATCTCTTAGTCTTTGTAGGTGCTTTCATATTGGATTAGTTTCTTCTATGTTTTTTGCTTTTATCTCTTTGGCACATTCGTAGTAGAGCCATTTTGGTTTCCTCTATTTGAATGGTTTCTAGGTGCTCCAATCTCCTCTTTGGAAATTTTGCTAAGGGTTAATGAGTTTGTTTGGTGTTCACATCCTCAATGCTTGGGGCAAGGGGGTCTTGTTTGGGTTTTCCTTAGCCTCTTTTTTGGTCTTTTATTAAAAATATTCTCACCAAGCACCTAACCTTGTGTGGTTGGATCTTTAGGGTGGGAGAGAGGGAGTTGAGTTGTGCTTCATATGGTTGAGTTTCCTCCCATTGTTATGGCTCAAATATTTCCTCTCTTGCAATCTTTTTTGCAATTTATTAAAGAGTGGCTAATGCATGTAGCTATGTTGACAAATAATGGGTTGAGAAAACCATGGATATTCACTTTTATTTGTTCTATGATGGAGGTATCTAATCTCCATACACATGGGCTAATCTGTCATAGTTCATCTTCAAATTGTCTATCAATTGCTCCCGTAGGGTTTCATAGAGGTCATGCTCTTTTCTGTTGATGACCATTTCATATGTAGTGTGGATGCAGGTTGTTGAATTAGAACACTCCTAGTATGAAAAATCTTATAAGTTATGCATTGGTTGCATATCTTACTTTTGGATCACTAATCTTGTTAACGACGAGGAATCTCTTGTCAAATGTTGCTCTAATTGGTATGGTGATGACTTTATATTCTATCTTAGATTTTTCTTTTACAAGTGATTGTCGCATCACTCATTGAATTGCTTATTTGTTAATGGGGAAAGATTCATCCAAATATATGAACTCTCCATGCATGTAACTCAATACCAACAAAATCCACTTATGCTCATTAAAATAAAATTAGGAAATTTTTCTTAGTGTCGAATTTTAGCTTTCCAATATTTGCATGTGGCAATAAGGACTCATTGATCATTGGGCTAACATAGATGTATTTCCTTGCATATTTTGTTTAGATGGTGCCAATTGGAATGTTTAAGTATACACCACCTTGGTCATTCTACATTGCTTTCCTTGGGAAGAGTTTATAGCCTTGTGATGTCTTTGGCTTTGCATTGCTTGATTGTATTTGGTCTATGCAATAAGGTCTTAGCCACCACACCTTCAATTTAGCTAGTTTCTTAAACTTGTGGTCATAAGTATTATGTTGCTCAATTGTAGTTAGTTTGTGTTGTGATCATGTCATGCCTTCTCTTTTCACTTTTCTTGTTTTTGTTTATAGATTGTGAACAATTGGTTTTCATTTAATTATGTAATTCTACTAACTAGTATTTGAAGGATTTCTATTCATAGAACCTTGTAATAAGCATTGTTCTTAATTTAGTTACTGTGTATGTACATTGAATAAAATAACACACTTCAAAGCAAAAATAAAATACATGAAGATGCACATGTAGAGTTGTTAAATGGATAATGATGAGCATAATGAGCATATAAAAAATATGTAGGTTTATATTTAAGTTGGTAGAGAGTATTGCATTTTTGTTATGGGTATTAGATCTTTACGTAAATTATTTTGTTAGTATGTGTTATCATGGTACCGATGATGTGGATAAGTCATTAAGCATACAAGGATTTATTGATGCAAATAAGGTAGGTGACTTGGATAGTCAAAGACCCACAAGTAGCTATGCATTTTTGTTTGTTTGGCGGTGTAGAGAGTTGGATGAGTGAAAAATAGCTCAAATTTGCTTTATCCACCACAAAAATAAAATAAACATATGCTAAATGTGCCTCGAAGGAGGTAATTTGGTTATAGAAACTATATACATGAATTGGTTTTGATTGTAGGATTGTTAGAATTGGATGTAATAGTTAAGAGTTCTATTCTTTTGGTTAAGAATCATGTCTCATGTTCGTACTAAATTGTTTATGCTCATTATTAGTGCATGCAAAAAATGGTTGAGAATAGTATTGTTTTATTACAAAAGGTTGCTTCTTTGAATAATGTTGCAAATTCACTTATGAAGTTGATGACCACATATATGTACTCATATCTCGTATAGATGTATTTGTAATGTACAATGTCAAGTGGGAGAATCTTACAATTGAAGTGCCATTTAATTTGCACTCATGCATATTTTATGTATTTTCAACACTCTTAGAAAATGCCCTTGAAAACTTGAAAACTCAAGGTGTAAAGAGGAAACTAATTTGTAATTAATATTTTTTGAGAGTTTTGGCATTAGTTGTTATATGCATTCATGAAGGTGGAGTTAGCAATGACAATTATTAAGACATTTTTAGCAAATTTCTCAATTTAGGTGTGATAATTGAGTAGTGAAACATATTTGCTTGTTGGTGGGTCCCATGTGAATTGAGTGACAATTTTGGATGCCTACCTTGGGATGCGTAC
Source organism: Sequoiadendron giganteum (assembly GCA_007115665.2). NCBI lineage: Eukaryota > Viridiplantae > Streptophyta > Pinopsida > Cupressales > Cupressaceae > Sequoiadendron > Sequoiadendron giganteum. The sequence continues at coordinate 92,680,514 of CM021101.1, read as the reverse complement.
AATTATGGAGGCGTTACAAGTCAAAGGTGTTGTCTACTATTGATTAGAAAGTTATTTTGCGATTCATGGCATTGGGAGTTACATTTTACTATTTTCCAAAGAATCTCTTCATTTTGGATATGATTTTTTGCTTGCATTTTACCATGAATTGATGGTATATTGTTTTGGGAAATCATTTGTGGTATTCTATTCCCATTTCTCTATAAAGTTGAGGCATGAGATAATAGTTTTAAAAAAATCATTTTATAGGTATGTATGAGCTTTTAGAGTATTGTCAAAGAAAGAAGAGTTAGTTTTTTTGGATGGACCTTTTTGGTGTGCAATTTTTACTAAAAAGAGTTTTGCCATGTAAATCTTGTGTTCATATGATTTGTTGATTTTATACAATCACATAATTATCATATGGTAATCTTTTGTCAAAAAAATGAGTTAGTGTTTTGGATGTGTCCTTTTCTTGAAAACTCATACATGTCTTTTTCCTTGTGTGCAATCTTTACTAAAAGAGTTTTGCCATGCAAATTTTGTGTTCATATGATTTGTTGATTCTATGCAAGCACATAATTATCATATAGTAATTTTTGGATAAACAAATATATTTTAGATTTGCATACACTTGTAAAGAAATTTATTGTAATAGTTTCACCTTGCTTTTCAACACCTTCCATATAGTCAATAAGGAAGCCAAATACATGAAATGAGAAGTGCTCGATTTTAAGGGTTGGTAGCTTGAGGGGGATGGTTTAAATGTTTAGTTGAGATGTAAAATGATTGTAACATGACTAGAAAAGGCAATAGAGGCAATCAAAATAACATTAATAAGTTATTTATAAATTAGTTTGTGTAGGTGACCAATGCAATAATTGGTTTGCTAAGAGAAATATAGTTAATAACTTAGTAGATTGAGGGAGTTCCAAGAAGTCATTATGTTTTACAATGTTCAAATATCCACCTATTGTCCATTCATTTGTATGTTGATTATTTTGTGTTTAGTTTTTTATAAAGGTGATTCTCTCTACACTTGCAACGTAGTTGAAACAAATTATTATTGAACAACCATATATAAGTTAGTTTAATATATACAATAATAAGACTTTGCAATCTCGAGATTTTAATAAGACTTAACTATGAGAGTCTCTCTTTCAAATGCAAACGATGCTTTGTGATGGGTGATCTAGCTATAGATTGTACTTGGAGAAATAAGCCAATAAAGATGACTTGACTATTCATGCTCCTAATTCCCCAATGGTGTGCCCTTGACGTGCCCTCCTTTTGCTCCTTTAGATTGCTTCAATTTTAGAGAAACAAATCTAGGGAAAAAGCAATAGTAAACCTAAGGTTCTTTACAAAGAGGTCCAAGCTTTTCAATGATTTTATAAAGATAATACTTATGTTATTTAGCAAGGGAAAACAACCATCAACTTCTTCCACAACATCAAATGATGTTTTCATCCTAATGTTTATGCCAACAACAACCCAAAAGTGCAAAAGTTGTCATAACAACAAAGAATCAACATGCAACCACCTCAAAATGAAACCACCCCTAATCACTTACAAGATTTCAAAGACAAGTAATTTTTGAAAATCACCACAAGCATTACATTTCTTCAAAGACCACAATATTTGGTGAAGTCAAAAACATGGATCATTTTACTAAACTTTTGTAAAGGAGCATTGATTTCATTTCACCTAATAATTCTTCCCATTATGCCATTAAACATATCCATCTATCGTTTGTTGTGATCCCACATCAACCTACAACTTGAAAGATTCATTAGGCCTACCTACCTCTAATTTCCTCCCCCTTCAATTTTACATTGAAATGCTTTCTAAGCTTTAATTGCAACTTTTCCATGCCAAAACATCCCAAAGCATCTAATGCCTCTTTAATCTTCAAGAAACCTTGCAAAATCTTTGCTTCAAATATATCAAATTTCTTGAAAGATTCATTAGGCCTACCTACCTCTAATTTCCTCCCCCTTCAATTTTACATTGAAATGCTTTCTAAGCTTTAATTGCAACTTTTCCATGCCAAAACATCCCAAAGCATCTAATGCCTCTTTAATCTTCAAGAAACCTTGCAAAATCTTTGCTTCAAATATATCAAATTTTATTTCAACAAGTCCAATTCTTAATAAGTATTCCTTTGTAGTTGAGAATCCTTTTCTACAAAAAGCACCAAAGAGGGGCAAACAATTTGTGCACACTATGGCTATCCTCACAAGCTTCTAAATATAATCTAAGATGGTGGTTATTAAGTTAGTCTCTACCTCCTCTACAGTATCCAAGGTAATGCTCTTTCACATGGGAGTAAAAGTATTGATGGTAACCAATAAGGATTGAACTTTAGAAAAAGCCTTAACACAAGGCAAAGCTTCATTTAAGAAAAACCATATAAGGTTCTACTAGTCAATAAACCTATCTAATTTTTCAATGCTTTTTATTTATCTAATCTTCACCTATAGTTGTTTGGGTTTGGCAACAACTTTAAGAGGTTTATTTTGTTAAGTGCTCACCTCACATCTTAACCTATAAATTGAGAAGTGTTTAAATAATTAATTTTTAAGATCTAACTCGTAAATGTAAAACCCATGGGAGATGGGTTGTTAAATAACCTTTAGAAAAAAGAAGCCCATATTAAAGTTGATGTGGCCTTAACCTCCCTTGCATCAACCAAGGAGATCATATTACCTTTAGAAGAAGACTCATTCACAACCTTCATGACACACCAAACTCAATTCTTACCACCTCTCATTCATGACCTTTACCATCATCTTAAAGGTGAGAGTAACTAAAAAATATACATTATAATAAAAATCATTATATATAATTTATATTAATTGAAAATATAATTGTCATATTAATAAATTTTTTTTAAAATTTTTTTTAAGTAAGTGTTATCAAAGGGGATAGCTCCCGATACATTCTAAAGTGCATTCTTTGTGCAAACTTCTGTATTGCGCCACCAATTATTTAACCAATTATAAACTTATATAAACATCTTAAATATGTCTACATAAAAGGTGTCTAAATCTTTTTAAAATTATCTATTCACAAGACTACATTGGTTTACTTTTGACATCGATTTTTTCTATACTACTTTAACATGAGTTAAAATCATTAACATTATTTATGAAGTCCCATACCAATAGAAGAAGAATAAAGCAATCAGCATTCAATGTTTCTTTTTAATTCAATTTATAAAGCAATTAATTGCAAATGTGTGTAACCTTCAATTAAGTAAAATATTTGAATTTTAAAGTAATTAATTGTAAGTAAATAATTACAAATGGGTGTGCCTTCTATCCCAAATGATAGAAAAAGTGCACCATGGCAATTAAAAATAGTGTACAAATGACTTATCGTTATCAATTTAGGGGAAAAAACATGATTGCTAAACCACTCTATTGGATATCTACTCATGTTAGAGATGTGTTTTTAATGTTCAAACCAATGTCAAATTTATCTTTACTTTACTTTTACATGAACAAGGATCTAAATCTAAATACACATATTTTACTACATATCCTCCATTAAAGCTTAATGCATTTGAAAATTCCTTTTCTAGGGCATGCCATCTATTTATATATTCATTCTCCCAACATTATATATCTATCATACCAATCAATGATTGTGGCCATGTTAATATCATTGGGGTCTAGATTAAAGCTATGATATTCATAATGAATAAAAAACACTAAGTTGTCATAATGCCCACCAAACAATTCATTAGGCTTTTTTCCATGCCAATGTAACAAGGTTAACATGGTTGAAGTCTATTCAAATCCTTTTTTTCAAATTGATGACAAAAATATTTACTAAAACTACAATATATTTTTAGAAACTTAATGTAAGAGTGAATTACCACATTTTGACCTAAAATTTAATAATTATCACAATAATAAAAAAATAAATGAAAACACTCTTCGCACATGTACTAATTGTGAACCAAAGAGTTGGATCTAATGATTTATAACCATTTTCTGATTTTAGGCATCAATTTATACATATATTTTTACTTCCTATACACTTTGATTGCTTACCTTATCACATATTTGACAAATTAAAGTAGATTTTACAACAAATTCAATAACTCTCAATATTGACTCCAAAAAGATTAAATAAAAAATTATCAAAAGCTTTAGCTTATCTACTCCCACCATAAGAGATGAAGTGTATGAAATCATTATTGACACTTGATGTTAGGTTGCCACCTATGCAATTTTCCATGTCTAGACGTATTACTTCCTTATTTAACAACGCTTGATGAACACAAAAAGGATATCATAGTGCCATGGTGTCTTCCACTACCATTGAAAACAATAGATTGTCATGTTCTCATTGTCAAGTTTAATTAAATTAATAATATTATTTAAGATGGGCCCAATAATCTCTAATTTTAAGGGCAACTTAATATTATTATTATTATTAAAATAAAAGGTGTTTTTCAACATTAGTATTAAAATAAATAAAAAATTATGTACTTGAAATAAAAATAAAATAAGAATTAAGCGTATATCATTTGAAAAGGTATATCAAGGAGACACCTATCTTCATTTGGGAATTCATTCAAGTTATCTTTCCATCCAAGACGAAAACCCTTGCTTCCCATTTTGGGTGATTTCATTCAGAAATCACAAATGTGTTTGATTCGTTGAGGTTTTGAAAACATTTGATTTTACATGTTTGCTGCTACAGTGACTTATTGAAGACTCCAGCATTTTGAAGGTTTCATGCTGTTGATACAGTGCACTACAGTGTCGCTACAGTAGTTATCAAATCAGCTATTTAGGAAGCATCTTTGACCATCCGTTGGTGGCAATTTCAATTGAGGAGCAGATATAATATAAATAACAATTTATACACGGTTTTAGAATTGATTTGTGGCTATTACCAGCCTTACACTAGCCATACGACACTCCATAGTCCAGCTAAACATTGCTTGGTTATTGCTGTACTCTTCCAAGAGCAATAATGCCATTGAAACATCACACTTAGTGATGTCTATGATGATTTCAGGTCTGATCTGGGCATCATCACTGATGCATTCCTAAATTTTATCAATTGTTATCAGTTTTAGTGATTTCCAGCGATTATTCTTGTTGTGGGATCAGCTTCATAGGACTCTATACTTGTTTATGATTTAGATCTGAACAAAATCAGCTTCCTAGGGCTTATCTTAATCATGCAATCTTACTCAAATCTGGTTTATATTGCATTTTGAAGATGTTTAACTGAGTCCCATGCAAGCTTAACCCCCTTATAGTTTCATTCTTGAATATTATTGACATTGAGAGTTAAATTCGTCTATTTTTCAGTTGTATCTGCATTTACACTTAAGAATGCGAGTACTTACTACTCAGATCTGAGTATCATAAGGGTGATAAGTTTGTTGTCCCTTTCATATTGGACTATAACCAGCAATTTTCATTTGGGTTAGTGCCATTCTGGGTGAAGTTAAAGTTTTGTTCAGCCAATCAAAGATTTTGGTAACAAGTTCCAGTGATTAGTTTGATTCACTGTTTCAGTTGGTGCTTTACATCCAAAACCAGAAAATTAATTAAAAAAAAAATTGAATATCCACATAATCTCAAAAAGGGGACAAAGACTTTTAGTTGCCAACGTACTCTAAAACAAGAATATTGACACACATTGTTTTGGTTGCCAACTTTAAGCCATGTAATTTATTCCATATCAGAAGCGCAGATTTGACTGCAGTCAAGTTGTAAGCCTCGCCCCAGTTTGATCTCACTGTTTCAGTTGGTGCTTTACATCCAAAACCAGAAAATTAATTAAAAAAAAAATTGAATATCCACATAATCTCAAAAAGGGGACAAAGACTTTTAGTTGCCAACGTACTCTAAAACAAGAATATTGACACACATTGTTTTGGTTGCCAACTTTAAGCCATGTAATTTATTCCATATCAGAAGCGCAGATTTGACTGCAGTCAAGTTGTAAGCCTCGCCCCAGAAAATTAATTAAAAAAAAAATTGAATATCCACATAATCTCAAAAAGGGGACAAAGACTTTTAGTTGCCAACGTACTCTAAAACAAGAATATTGACACACATTGTTTTGGTTGCCAACTTTAAGCCATGTAATTTATTCCATATCAGAAGCGCAGATTTGACTGCAGTCAAGTTGTAAGCCTCGCCCCAGAAAATTAATTAAAAAAAAAATTGAATATCCACATAATCTTAAAAAGGGGACATTGTTTTAGACTTTTAGTTGCCAACGTACTCTAAAACAAGAATATTGACACACATTGTTTTGGTTGCCAACTTTAAGCCATGTAATTTATTCCATATCAAAAGCGCAGATTTGACTGCAATCAAGTTGTAAGCCTCGCCCCACTGCCCCATTGCACTCACATGTTACAGACAGGAGACTGGGCAGCAGAGAGCTATTTTATGCTTAAAAAACTAATTGGAATTGGTAAAGAAGGGACTTACAGATTTACCGTTAAAAGGGTAGTAGAGAGTTATTTTATGCCTCAAAAACTAATTGGAATAGGTCAAGAAGAAACTTTAGATTTATTCTCAAATGGGGAGTCTAAAAGTATTCTTAAGTCACAACACTTGAATGTGGTGGTTGCATACAAGGCCATCAGATGTTTAAATGATAATAGTAAGGATTAGGAAAATGCTAGAGAACTATGCAAAAAATTAATCCCTAAAAAGATTACTAAGGAAAGTGCAGAAGGATTAGGAAGAAATAGTAAAGGCCATCAAGGCTTAAAATTGATAAGTCTCCAGGGGCTGATGGTCTGCCTACAGAATTTTATAAGAAAAATGTTGAATGAGTGAGCAATGACCTGCTACAAGTTTATTCAAAAGCCACTAATAGAGAATCTCTAGGTGATAAGATAAACAAAGGCTTTATTAAACTTCTTCCTAAAGAAGGAGATAAAGCCCAAATTAGAAACTAGAGACCGATAACCTTATTGAATGTAACCTATAAGATTTTAGCAAAGATAATGGGGCTGGCTGATATCCTGCCCTCCTTCATCAGCAATACTCAAACAGGATTCTTAAAAAGCAGATACATTTTAGAAAACCTTATAACAAGTTGGGAGGCAATGGAATGGGCAAGAGGCTCAAACCAGAAAATTGGTATGTTCCTGTTAGACTTTGAAAAGGCATATGATAGGGTTGAATGGCCTTTTATAATGATGGCTTTGGAAGCTTTTGGATTCCTGAAGCAATTTCGTCAGATGGTAAAAACATTAATGCAAGATGCAGTAGCACAAGGTAGATATAAACGGATTATTGTCAAAACAATTTTTTTACAGAGATCTATAAGGCAGGGGTGCCCTCTTACCACTGCCCTATTTGTGATTGCTTTAGATGCTATATTTTACCTCTTTAGGGATTCAACTGCAAGTCCCAAAGTTAGAGGGATAACCCTACCTAATGACGACGACCTCTTAAATATCCAATTTGCAAATGACACTGCCCTACTTGTTAAGCTGGAGAGAGAAAACTTTGAAAATCTGATATACAAACTGAATAGCTTTTGTGCAGCTTCAAGGGCAAAACTTTCCAAATCAAAATCATGTTAAGCTGGGACAGCACCCCCTCTGAATGGTTTAACAAACATGAGTTTCAGTGGGGAGGACCAAGTAAACAGCTTTTATAGCTGGGAATCCCGTTTGCTGTGAACCCATGTTTAAAAAACATGTGGGAATAGATAAAAAGAAAAATAGATAAAAAAGTTAGATAGCTGGAATAGACAATATCTATCATTGGCAGGAAGGATACAAGTGTGTCAAAAGTTCTATCATCGTATAATATATACTACTCATCAATTTGGATGTTTGGTAGCTATCAAATAAATGAAATTCAAAAAAATCAAACAATTTATGTGGTCTAATGGGAAAGGAAAAAGGAAGAACATGCAATCATGTGGGAATGGTGCTGCTTGAACAAAGATAAAAGAGGTCTAGGACTTAAAGACTTTAAAAAGCATGGCATTTCTCTCGCTGTCAAATGGTTTTTTAAAGCATTAAAAAGAAACGAACCATGGAAGGTCCTAATAAGAAACAATATTAAATCTGCAATCCCAAAACAAGCAAAAAGATGGAAGCATCTCCCTCTCAATGACTTAATATTTGGTAAATTCCCTATTGCCCCTGCTGGATCCAATGTGTTTAAAAGCCTGTGGAAGGCCTGGGAACAAGTTAGAGGTTTGGTAAAAAATAGTGACATAACTGATAATTGTAAAAATAAAGTATGTCTCACCGACTCAAGATGGTGGAACTTATATCATAAAGAGAAACCTCGTGCATTATTACAAGGGTGTTCAGCAAAAGCTTGGTGTAAAAAAAGGGTTAAATGCTTCAAGGATATTCTATACAACAACTTTTTAAAATCATGGCTATCCCTTGTTACACCCCGTAGTATATTGACTTTGTTACTTTTACCTAGCTAGATGAAATACTTGCATATGTGTGTGTGTTTGTAACTTCGAAGGAAATAAATGTGAATGTACTTTATTTTATATGAATAAATGGAAATATAATGAATAAATGGTTGATTCCAAATTGATGTTATGTATATATATATATATATATATTTTTAATTCTGACTAATAAATATGTATTGCAAGTGATTGTTTTGTGATCAATTGACTACCTTTGCAAATGTGACAAGTTGGTTGCAGGTGCAGGTTCACGCCTCAGGAAGGGAGGGGAAGTATCACTCAAGAGAAGAATTTTGGTCTAGAAACCCTTAATGAGTCTAAACTGAGCTTTCACACACTCATTGTTAGAATAGTCAAGTCAATAGTTTCGGGAAAAAGGTTAGATAACTTGAATCGATTGTTTAGGAGAGGTTTTGTTTGTTTGTGAGGTCATGCTTGAAATAAGTGTTTTGAGTTTCTTTGTGTTTTTGTTGTTTGATTTTCTGAAATCGTGAGCTTCTGTTTTGGCATCTAGGGCATCTTTTCTGGTGTTATTAGGCTTTGAGCGACCTGCAGTTGTGTTTTTTGAGCGTTGTTTGAGCTTCATAGCATTGTGGCGCTGCAAACAAATTTTGACAGGCTTTTTACCTGTGCTAAGGTTCTTAATAAGCAGATTTTTATTGATTTTGTGGAAAAATTGTGACAGATTTTTTGCAAGTTTTTTTTTGTGTTTTTTGAAGGCTTGTGAAAGATGGCCTCTTTGTCTCACATTATGCTGGAGGGTATTCAGAAATTCAACAGCCACAACTACGACACCTGGAAGCAGCATATGATGACCATATTTAAGTATCGGTGCCTTGACTAGATTGTTCTTCTGACTTCTCCAATTTATGTGTTGCACATGGCATTAAGCGCCAGTTTACCACATCCTACACCCCTCAACAAAATGGTGTCGTTGAGCATCGCAATCGCACCATTATTGAAATGTCTTGTTCTATGCTAGAGCATAGAAATGTTCCTAAAATTTTTTGGGCTGAAGCAGTTTATACTACAGTTTATCTTCTAAATCGATCTCCTACTCATGTCATTAAGAAGATGGCTCTTGAAGAAGCCTAGTTTGGACGCAAGCCTAAGATCAACCACCTGAAATTTTTTGGCTCTATTACTCCTGTGGATTCCAAAAGCCAAAAACTCATATTCACTAGTTATAGTGAGTATCATAAGGCATATAGGTTGATTGATGTAGACACAGATCGTCTCATCTTCAATCGTGATGTTGTGGTAGTGAAGCTAGTTGGCCCTTCTATCTATCTTCTGTAGTTGTGCAAGCACCTCTGCAGAATGTACCTCCACCCACCCTTCCTCAAGACAATTTAGATCCTAAACCAGTTGATGTTGTTCCAGCCACCCTTGGTGATGTTGTTCCTCCTGTTTCAAATATTGGTACTTCTACTCTCCGGCCTAAATGGTATGCTAAAACCATAAGTGATCTTCATGATGATGAATTGATTGAGGGTAGATCTGTTCGGAAAAAAAGCAAGTAACATAATACTAGTGTTCCACGGGGTTTCGAGGACGAGGGGATGTCAGGGGATGCATTTTGGAGACACGGGGACAAGGGGTCTAAGTTTGGGGACAACAAGGGGACGATGAGGGGACGGCGGTGAGGGGGCAGCAGGGTGCTGAAATACATATAGTACTTGAAAAAACAGTTATAAAAAGATGTATAAGTATAGAAATTATACATCTTGGAGACAGAGAGGAGTCCCCTAGACGTCTTGAGGACACCCCAACATCCTCAAAGTCCTAGTGGCGCCTTGGAGACAACAACACTGGTGGTGGGATGGTGGTGCTGGTGGTGGGCTAGTGGGGGGACGTCCCCCCCAAGTCCCCAAGTCTTCGAGATGTCCCCCTCTAAGAAACGCGGGGTTTTTTGGGGGGGACGCGTCCCCGTGGAACACTGCATAATACAGTTAATTTTGCTCTTATGGCCAACCTTCACAACATCTTTGAGCCTCAAACATATTCAGAGGCTAAAGGTATACCTCACTGGGAGCGAGCTATGGAAGCTAAACACCATAGTCTTCTAAAGAATAACACTTGGGTCCTCTCCGATCTTCCACCCGGGAAGAAGCACATTGGCTACAAATAGGTGTATAATGTTAAGTACAAGGCTAAAGGAACTCTTGATAAGTATAAGGTTTGATTAGTAGCCAAAGGGTTCTCACAAGCAATGAGCATTGATTATGAGGAGACTTTTGCTCCCACAACCAAAATGAGTGCTATTCGGCTTGTCCTTGCTATTGCAACCCAATTTGGATGAAAAGTCCATCAAATGGACGTTAAGAGCGCATTTCTCAATGGTGATCTACAAGAAGTCTATATGACGCAACCTCTTGATTTCAAGGAGGCTGGTAAAGAACACCAGGTATGCAGACTAGTGAAAACACTCTATGGCCTAAGACAGGCTCCACATGTGTGGTACATGAAAATTGAAAAGTACCTCATTGATCATGGTTTTCAAAGGAGCCCTTCTGATACTAATTTTTTTGTCAAACAATTTGGTGAGGATATTCTTTTGCTTGTTGTCTATGTTGATGACCTAATCATTACTGGCAGCTCAGAACATCTGATTGAGAAGATAAAACATAATCTCAGTCAATCATTTGACATGACAGATTTGGGACTCCTTCATTATTGTCTAGGTGTTGAGGTTTGGCAAACAGATGATAGCATCATTATCTCTCAGTCCAAGTATGCTTGCAATGTGCTTGATAAGTTCAAGATGAATGATTGCAAACCTGCATCTACACCTACGGAGAAAGGGCTAAAACTATCAAGAAAATCAAATTCACCTATGCAAAATGAATCAACATTCAAGCAACTCGTAGGCAGCCTCATTTATCTCATTGCTACTAGACCTGATCTCAGTTTTGTTGTGAGCTACATCTCTCACTTCATGACAACCCCTAAAGTTGAACATTGGGTTGCAGCGAAGTGTGTGCCGAGATATGTGAAAGGCACTTTCGACTTTGGCATTTTGTATGGCAGGTGAAAAGATCCTAAGCTGATTGGTTTTACAGACTCAGATTGGGCAGATTCTATTGATGACAGGAAGTCTACTTCTGAGTATGTTTTCAGTTTGGGTCCAAGTGCAGTTACTTGGACCAGCAAGAAGCAATAGGTAGTTGCTCTTTCCTTGATTGAAGTTGAATATCGGGGAACTGTTAAAGCAGCTTGTGAGGCTATTTGGCTTCGAATGATGTTTTCTGACACGTGAATGTCTCAAGCAGGACCTTCCCCCTTGTACTGTGACAATCAAAGGGTGTTGAAACTTGCCAAAAATCCAATCTTCCATGAAAGGACCAAGCATGTTGAACTTCATTGTCATTTCATCCACCAACTTGTCGAAAATGAATCAGTGGTATTGCATAATGTTCCAACTGAGGATCAAACTATTGATATTCTCACCAAGTCTTTGAGCCCGGATAAGTTTGTCAAATTTAGGGGGCACCTTGGTGTAGTTGATAGATTGACCATTAAGGGAGGGTATTAAATTAATATTTTGATAGTTTAATTAATGGTCAATATTGTAATATAGTAGATTAGATTGTTTCTATTAGTATTTTTAGAAACATCATTATTCTTTATTTTTAGAAACTTTGTTTTGTAAATCTCTATAAAGAGACTTTGTCTCATTTATTTTAATATAAATGAAATTTACCAAAACAATACCATGCTTGCAAATGAAATGCAATACAAAGGAAGGCGTGTGGAAAAGATATAAGACTTGGTCAATAGTATTGAAAGCTATTTGTAAAGAATTTAAAAACTTTGACTCAATCATAAATCTGTAAACATCGAAAGCACATAAGAGGTTTATGTGGCGCCAAATTATGAATATCTGCATTGCATTAAAAGTCTATTTTATGCGCTTTGTCTAGCGATGGAAACCAAAGTAAATGGGAGAATAAGTCAAGTAGATGTTGGCATGAATAGAGTCAACTTGTTTGATCATTTACCTTGCATATCTGAAATACATTCTTGCTGTCTTTGAATGAAGTGACCTTCTATTTTGTTTTGCTGAGTATTATGTTTAAAATCTGCCACCTTTTGTTTACCCTGCTGAGTCGAATCACACAAACTAAGAAGTGTCAATTTATTTACCATGTTTCTTGCATGTTGGTGCTGATTTTTGTGTGTATATATATAGGCATTCTTTACCTCAAAGGGAAACATAATTTGCACTCTGTTGTTACTTTTCTGAGAGCTGCTCTGTTTTTCCTGAATTTTGTGAGAGAGTTTAAGAGTGAATTGCAAGAGATTTATTGTGAGAATTTGTGAGGAACTTGGGAAGGGTAGAAGGGTTTTTGTTGCCAAGTTGCAAGCTGATTTGAGGAGGCTAGGATTGGAAACCAGCTAGATCGATTGGAGCTTTATACTTAACAGGCATGTTGAATCTTACTGTTTTATGATTGTTTGATTTTGAATTGATTTTCGATTGTATGTTTATGGGAAAGTAATAAGCTCTTAGGGAAAGATAGATATATACATAGATATATATATATAGTTGAAAGTACTCAATAGAGTGGGGTCTTTATAGCTTAAAGCTAGTTTGATTTGGTAGGTTATGGAAACATATGTTAAATCTATTAGAGGAGTCTTAGTGAACATAGTGTATATAGGTTGTTCTTGGGGTTGAAGCTTATCCAATGGAGAGAATTGCATGTGCATAGAATATGATTGATTTTAACATATCAAGTTAGAATGGTGGGTGAGTGTGTGACGTCCACTCGAAGTACTAGGTGATGAATACTTTGGCCAAAGTGGTGTAATTTGCCACCGGTTACACTGTCAATTCATTGTGTTACCTTTTTCCATGCTAGTCTGAGATTGTCATACACGTAGAACATAGATGAGTTGTATGGTACAGTTCTAGTTATGCGGGACACAACACCAACTCAAGATAGGCTAGTATTTTGTGGTTTCCAGACCAAAGCTCTTCGTCAAAGTCTAGGGCCATCTTACTATGTGTGGTAGATGTGTGGGGGACTGCAGTTAGTCCGTGGATGGCGAAAAAGCGCTTGAGTGATGCTTCTCCTCTCAGTTAGCAAGCCAAGATTTGAAAGGGGATCTCTTGGATCATTTGTATTTCTAGTGCCAATGGAGCTCAGATGAGCTATGTATGTAACTTGTATCTATTTCTTTGAAAGATGGAAAATGTATTTTGTATTTGGATTATGAAATTATTTCTTTGGAAATATTGTACATTTCGTTGAATGAAAAAAGAAAGGTATTTTGTTACTATCATGTGTGCATAAAACATAGGAAAATTACTGTGTAGAACAAGGGGCATGTTACATCCCTCAATATAGAGCTTGATTTGCCTCCATCCAATTGGAGAACATATTTTGTTCTCTGGAAAGCTTTTAGAAGTTTCAATTTCCGGTAACGTATGAGGCTGAAAGTGATAATTTAGAAAAGTTTAAAAACTGAAATATTGAAATTGGGGATAAGATGTGGGTAAAAATCTTTAAAAGCTTGTGGAAAAATATAATAGAAGCAAAGAAGGCTTGTTTTAAACAGTTGCTTATTTTGCAAAAACTCCCTTATTGCATCTCCTTCAATAATGTGCAGAAAACCCAAAAATATTAAGCATATTTTTTTAATGTCTTTTTGCTAAAGAGATATGGAATATGTTTTGTGCAGACATGGTAGGTTGAAGGGATTCAGGTAAAGTAAAATGGCAGGAAATTTTATTTGGATTTATAGAAGGATTGGACAAAACATGTAATGATTTTTGGATTCTGTTATCTAGTGAAATTTTGTGGTTTCTTTGGAAGGCAAGGAATGAGGAACAGTTTCAAGGCAAAACGAGAGTACTTACTGAGTCTGTTAAAAGACTAACTTTTTTTAATATTTCTGTGCAGGTTACATTAACAATGGAGATATCTAAAGATAAGTTTGTAAAATTGTTGAAAAAAAGAAAGTGGATATAAACAAGGAAGAAATCAAAATATGCAAGACACTGGTCGTTCAACAAAAAAGACAACATACCATTTATGAAGAGTCATTTGGAATTTCAGAAGAAATATAACAAAAAGTGTAGTGTTGAAACATTACAAAAAGATCTAGAGCGGCAGAAAGGACCAAGACTCCATGTGAACCAGGGAGAAGACTTCACAGTGGAAGTGGTAAGATCAAACAAACAAACATCAGCAATAGAACCACCAATTGACGGAATAACATGGATGCATACAGCGAAAGTGTCAACTTCAGAAGCTGCTGAATTAAGATGAAATTTTGTTAAATCAATAATGTATAGATCTTATTTTCAAAATTACGACTATAAATGAGCTAGATACAGCTCAATATATGTAAAGCCTGATAAGGCAAGTGAACACTAAAGCTTCTGTCAAGTGTGGTCCGATAAAGTTGATGTATTTTTGTTATTAGTAAACTACAATCAATATAAAAAAAATAATGGAAAAAAAGACAGTTGACCATTTCAGCAATCTTTTTATTGCATGGATAATAAATCTGCTTCCGCTTATTGCCAGGTGTGGGTTATAGATTCTGCAAAATTTAACTGGGATTCAAGACCAACCACATTGCTTATTTAGTGTTAGGTCATTGCACTTGGTTGGAAACTTTGTGGGCTCTTTCCATTCTCAAAAGTTTGACAGCCAGACATGTTATGCTCATATGGTTAAAGAGTTTATGGACAGTTGTTAAACTTTGATAAATATGCATAAAATTGTGATTTCCAGCCACAATAAATCCAATACAGTGGTCTTCAAGTGCAGTACTGTTACAGTGCTGGTTTGCTCTATTTTTGTGCTCTCTGACAGTCTTTGCATTATTGCCACAATGTGGTTACGTGTACAGATGCTTCTATGTGGCAATTATCATGTTTCATTATAGAACTCTCGTGCACAAATAACAGGCAGTGGGTTCTTGCATTTACTATTTTTCTGATGCCTAAGGGACTTGTTGGGCTCATTTCTAAGATTGGATTAGAGTTTAACTTCTCTCTCAGAAGGGGTGTGCTTATCTCAAAGCTATGAACAAAGTCTAATATCTTTTAGCAATTATACGTTACCTACCATTCAAGTACAAAAGCAGTAAGTCAATAATGTATGTACATGTAGCCCCTACAAAGAACACTAAACACTCTCAAAATAAGAAAGCACCCACCCACAATATAAAGCCTAATAATCAACAGTTCACTAATAGCACTCATCATCAAAAACCTATCCACCAAGCAATGTCAAATCTATGTAGAGTCCCTCCATTCCACGGATCAAAAATGGGGATATATGCTGCATGTACGGTAAATGGTAAATATACAAGAGGCTACATTTTCTTCAAATGTCAACAACAGTTCTTATTGTCACTCAGATTTGAACAAAGATACCAACAGAATACCAATAAATATTAGCGAAATATTTAGCTGGTCCAGGAAAGGAAATCTTGAATATTATAAATGCAAATTCCTCCTAAAAAATAACAAGCTAGCACAAAAGACCCTCAAAATGAATATCGATGAAAATGGATGACAAGAATAGAACCATTCTATGGGAGATACAAAGAGATGCTATGCAATATGCACAAGTAATTATTAGAAAAAGCTTGCAAGTGAGCAAAGATTAAAAATTCCATTTACTAAATAAGGGGGCAACTAAAAGAAACATAAATAAGAAAGTGCAGTGACAGATGTAAGCAATCAGGCCTGTTAAAGGGTTAAGAGAAGCTACTACTAGAAGTTAAAAAAAGCAATCACAAACAAGTTAATCCGAGCAGCCAGAAGAAGGATTGGGAACTCCTTCACAAGAATGATGTGAAATTGAACTTTGACCGTGCAATGGGGGCAACCTGAGGAAGGAATGCAGGGGTTGGCTTTGTTCTAAAGAACTCTAAAGGTAACTTTGTATATGTGGATCCCATTTCCTTGGCTTCAAAAAATAATAATGAGGTGGAGTGGAAAATTGTAGCAACAGGGATGGCGGCAGTGTCTTCCAAGGGGATGGACAATATTATTGTAGAAGGCAATACAACATTGGTTATAAACGTCTTATTGAAAGGAACTTGTCTAAATTGGAGATTACGGCACTATGCAGAAGAAACTCGCCCTTGAGACAAATTTCTCTAATGTCAAATTTCAAAGCTGTACAAATAAGTTAAATTCCGTGATGGATTTCTTGGCTAACATTGGGGTTGATCAATATAGCCACCTTCCCCCTTCCCAAAAGGGGCAGAACATTATATTAGACTTAACCACCTTAAGCAAGATTAATTTTTGTTTTTTAACTGACCTTACAATCCCCTTTGTAATTGGCAGCAAAGGACATTAATGCAATCAAAGTGTTATTTCCATTGTCATCAGCGATTTAGCATGAAGTGTGCAGAGTTGTAGTTGCAATTATTCAGCATGTGTGACTCTTTTATTTGAAGTGGCGCAAGGTAGAGTAGGATGGCATTGATTTGGTGATGTTTTCTCACTGACTGGTTGAGAGGTGCTAATTGTGTGTACTGCCTCTGAATTTTTTTGTCTTTTTGTAGGTTTCATGGCTCATAATAGAAAGATGGTAAAGGGTAGGGACCCAATGCAGAAGGGAGTTGTCTCTAATACTCAGCTAATGTCAATTTTTGGTTGCAAATTGCCATTATAACCTTAGTGTTTGTCAAGATGGAACTAGATTAAGCTGGTTTAGGTTTGCAACATCCTTCTTGTACAAAAGCCATCATTCATCAGCATTTCATACCCAAGCTGGCTCAAAGTGTTCTAGATGCATCCCAAAAGGGCTGGCTTTTGCAATTATTGTTGCCAAACCAATTTGAGGTTATGTCACTGATCCCCTCTGCTATGGATATGGACAGCTCAGGGATCAAAACAGAGGAGCCTGTTAGTGTTCACGGTGCTGTTAATGCAGATGGTGTGTCAGAGTAGCTGCAGGAGGTTCAAGTGATCCAGGCCCACCATGCAGATATAGGGAAAGCAATGTTTGGCTTGATGGTAACTCATAGCAAAGGTCACCTAGAATTTACCAGTGACCATACCATACCAATTTTTTGTGGAAAATTAATGCATAGAGCTACAAAGCAAAAATAATTCATAGGATTTGCATCAATTCATTGAACCTGACAGCTCAGTCTGGGGGCCTCCTAATGTGATGTCAATCAAGGAGCTGATGGACTGAGGTGGTGCCGTAGCTTCTCAAGTGGGGTGTTCAGGCATGGTTTAGTGGTTTTTTATTTTCTGTCTTTTGCCTGGGTTTGTGTTGTCTGTGCATTAGCTATTTGGAACATACTGCTTGTTTTGCTCTTGGTCATGGTATGGTGGTTTTTTTATCAGGTGGTGACTTTTTTGGCCTGGGTCTATAATTTTGCTATTATATTTTAGCTTTTTAGTTTATATTTGGACTCACTGGTGGTGCATGGTGCATGGTTGCTATCTGGTCCACAGGTGCTGTCTGGTTAATGGGAGCCTGGTTGATCATTTTTTTGGTTTCTGCCCTTAGGGTGACGGAAGCTTTTTGATGGGTTTTAGCAGTTTCTGCCTCTCTATGTAATTCCATACTTTGTTAGCCATGCGTTTATATGTACTGTTTTTAATATTTCTCCAGCAGGGGCCCATATAGATTCCCCCAACTAATTAATCTAAAATAAACAGATGTAAGCAATCACTTAAACCATTTGACAATACAACATGAAGCTAGGTATAGTTTTGAAGATAAACTACAAGAAAACTCAAATGGTAAAAACCATGGATGAATTGAGAGCTCTTACAACTTAAACCTGTCACAAACATAAGTAGTTAATTAACATCTAGCAAGAAGAGCAACAAAAATGAATGTGGATTAGAAACCCATCTTCTGAATATTTTCACCAAGTGGCAGAATAAAACATCAAACAATTTCCATATCAAATTTTTGTCAAGTTCTGGCTTATGCATAAGAAATGTTTATATGGCAAAAGCATGATGAAAAGGTCAAGAGCACAAATATCAGCAAAGCTTGACATCAGATAACAGAAATAATCAAAAAATTGCTTGGCCAATACATTGTAAGCAAAAATTAACGGCTTCAAATTTCAATGGCACTTGCCATGAGCTAGTTGAAACCATACAGTTTGTGAGTAAAACCTAATAGGAAAGATAAAGGCTACCAAATCTCAATGAAGCTCTTCAATTTTAATAAATCCCAAGCAAATGAGCCCATACAAAATATATCTTCAACAATGAATCATCACCATGATTTAGAGAGCCAGCTGCATGTCTCTGAGATGATTGGAAAAATTGTGCCAAAACAAAACAGACGAAATTAATAAGCAGCTTTAGTAATGCATCAATAAGAAAAGACAAAAAAGCAATTTGCATGATAAATGGCATAAAGCATTTTATTACAACCAGTTATTACAACCAGTATCAAAAGGTTGGCCAAGAAAATTAAATAGCTTGTCAAATAGTAAGAAACAAATTATTACCAAGGTCAAATAGATGCTTAAGGATCTCAACAAAGGCCCAAAATTTCAGCATAAAATGCTTAAAATCAGAAAGTAAAATGCATTTCCTGTCTGCCATCAAAAGGGTCATACACTCGAATTAAGGAAATGCATCCATAGATTTCCATTCAAACAACTCATTCAGATCACTAGAGAAAACGTTTGGCATGCAAAATTCAGTAAGTGAAGAAACAAAAAATAACTGCCAAAATGCATGTGGCACACAGCTCCAAACAAAACAAAATGTTGAAGTGAATATTTTCAAGGGAGCTATGGTTTAGACTTTACATATAGTAAGTAACATCACAAAACTGTTTTCAGAATTTTTATGGAAAGAGTGCAAATCCATCACATGCAGGGCACTGCTAATGAATATGGTTACTAGTGACTAGAACTAAATATTTGCACCCATAAATCACAGAAAACTTTAACCATACTTTTATTTGCCCTTGGAGGATGATCATAATTTTTTATACTGCAAACTATCTAAAGCAGTGACTCTAGAACCAACACCTCTTGGCACAATTGAATGCAAAGAACACGAATATGCCAAAGGCCCTAAAGTGAAAACATAATTCCAGTTCCTGTTTTGACTATACTAATTTACCAAAACTTTACTGTATAAATTTTTTAAAACTTGTACGCTGGTCATCCAGTAAAGCTTTGGCAAATGCGTTCTTGTTATTGTCTTTATTCTAAAATGTTAAGGTTGTCATTCAATAAAATAAAGATGATAAAATTAATATATTCTAGAGACTGGACTATGATTATACTCTGTAAATTTACAAAATCCAACATAACAAACAAATCAAATGAACTATAGAATTTAAAGCACCTCACAGTAAGAACCTCTAAGTGTTCATTTTGTATTGTCAAAAAACCATTACCTGCAACGAACAAAAATGCAAAATCAAATGGGAAAAAGAATATAGTACTAACCTAATATGGTAGATATGATGACATCCCTCCCAAGGAACTGCCTCCTGTCTGCTGCCCTGTTCTGGACAATCCGGACTGGCTCAACTGCTGACTTTGATACGGACCTAGTCCTTGCAGAGTTGCCCCTTGCGAACCATAACCGCCATACATCTGTGGGTTAACACTCCCAATTCCTCCCTGCTGAGAGCCATAGGACCCCAGACTTGAATGCATTCCATAGGACCCGACCAAGCCCAAAGAACCCTGTCCTGAAGGCGAAAAGGCTTGTGAAAACGACGAAGAGTTCAAGGAAGATGCCAAAGAAGGATTCATAGAGGCCAGACGCGACGGGTCCATGCTCGTGCCGGCAAAGGTCTGGTTCTGACTAGCCAAAACAGCATTAAAGGCATTACTAAACCCCGACGCTGCAACCTGATTGAGAGGCAATACCCCGTAGGTTGCCCCGAGACTCGAACGCTTACCATAAGTAAGTGACAGATCATTAGGATCCAGAGGACCTGCCACGCCAGGCAGTGTAAGTGTAACATTACTCTTCTGCTTTTGATTCTCAGTGGCTCTTTTACAATGCATAGCATGGCCGTCAAGGTTCTTGTTAGGCTCCTCCAGAACCTTCTTAGCTCCTTCTGCTGTCTTATAAATAAAAAGTGCAAACCCTCTGGACTTCCCAGTCTGTTTATCGAACCCTAAGGGGCCTTCTTCTACTTCACCATATTTGGAAAAAAAGCTAAGCAATTTCTCCGCAGGCATATCGGCGGATACATTACTTACATAAATCTTGCGTCCCGCGGGATCGCTAGTAGATTGCTGCGGCACGGGACCCATACAGGCCATCTGACAGGCGGCCATCCGGTTGTCGATCTTCTTGCTGGGTTCCTTCATAGCCTTCTGCGCGGCGTCCATGTGTTTGTAGGTTACAAAGCCATAGCCCTTGGATTTTCCAGTGCCCTTATCCATTATCACTGTGCATTCTTCGAGCTCGCCGTATTCAGAAAATACAGATTTAAGAATTTCGGAGGTGGTGTCCCAGCCGAGACCGCGTACGAAGATTTTCCTGTGAGCGGGATCTTTGTTGGCAAGTTTTCGTATATCGGCTAGAATGTTGGCGTCGTTGGCTGCAAGGTCGCGGAGAATATGAATGAGCTGCTCTTTGCTGAAGGGCTCCATTAGGGTTTTAAAATCTTCTTCTGAAAGTTGATCCTCTTTTTCGTCTTCTTCTCCACTGTCAATCTTTTTTTCTTCTTCTTCGTCTTCTTTTTTAATTTTCTCTGGGTGAGGTTGGGGTTGTGGAGTTGACTTTTCATCTATGGACTTTCTCTTCTTGGCCATCGCCGCTCTGCTTCTGCTGTACCTGGCGTCTGTAAACCCTAAAACGAGGGCTGAGACTCGAACACTGCTATTCTGACCAGGCCTCACCAAAAATTTAAGTAGATTCTTGCTGTTGTGAAACGCGTCCAATTGTAGAGTCAATGATATTAATGGAGGAAGACTTCTGCCTAGTATAGATATACACGTCGATTGAAAAACGCCATTTACTATATTATATATATAAAATCAATGGAAATTTAAAAATCGATATTTGTATGTGTTTGGATTCAATTCTGGTCGGTTCTTGGTTTTGTTAGTATTGTCATCTCTAGTTCTTAGTCCGAGGGAGACTAAGAACTATTTCTATTAATCTTGAGTAGGAAACACTCCCATCGAAAAAATTCTCTATGTTTTTGTAATGTTTCAGATTTTTTAAACTGATTTTCTATTTTTGATTTAGTAGTGTTTTTTAAGAATGGAGTTTATCATTTTTCTATTCAAAAATAGAAAAAAAACATTGTGGTCAATAGTGTCTCCAAGGGAAATATTATCAAAGATATGTTAAGGTTTTTGTATCTTTTGTTCGTGAAAAATTGGTATTCAATCAGAATTGTCATAACCAAAAATTAGAAGGTGAAATAATTTTGAAAATTTTGGCAATACAATTACTTGATAGATGGTGAGGGTGGTTGGCAGTTTAAAAACTCGGGATGCCACATCTTAACAAAAAAGAGTTACATAGTTGCATGGAATTTTAGTTGTAAAACACCCAGGGTGCTAGTAGATGTTATGATTGCGGAAATTGATAAAATGGATTTGTTGGAAAGGCTTTTGAAACATTCAAGCCAGACTGTCTAACCTTACTTGTGTCCTTAATAACTTGAACCAAAATAGAGGCAGCTTTGGAACAGGGTACGAACATCCATAAAAACTTAACGAATTGAAGGATTTCATTTCCCTTGATAGCTTTAACCTTGGTGAAAAGAGGAATAGAGATTTACATCTAAAGAACTATTGAAGACACTAGTTGGAAATAATTGATCTTGCAATTAACAATTGGTTGCTTAGACATCAAACCTTAAGTCTTTAGATTGATGGAGAGTGGGCTTTCTTATTTGTCACCAATAACTCTATTTTTTTGGATTTTTCTATAGGTTCATGCTTGGGGAAAGAACTTTTTTTTGTTTGGTAGTTGATGAGGTTCATCGTGCAATGGGAAATTATGCTTATTGTGAAGTTGTTTGTGCAGTAAGTTTTATATTTTCTTAATTAAGAGGATTATCTACATGAGTTGAATACATATTCTTGCCTTTAGAAAAACTGTTACATTAAGTAAACTTTATATCCTTTGGCTATTTTGTTTGGGTTATGAGATGGAATTTTGCTTCCTTAAGGTAATCTAATCTTATACTTTTCCTTACTTTTGTTCATAGATAATAGTCATGCCTGTGCAGCTTTGTATCTTG
This sequence comes from Sequoiadendron giganteum, assembly GCA_007115665.2. Taxonomy (NCBI): domain Eukaryota; kingdom Viridiplantae; phylum Streptophyta; class Pinopsida; order Cupressales; family Cupressaceae; genus Sequoiadendron; species Sequoiadendron giganteum. The sequence goes on along the minus strand of CM021101.1, from coordinate 92,657,901 downwards.
GCTTTAATAGCAACCCATAGATGTAAGTTTTACTTTTATCAAAGATAACTATAAAACTTTTTCATAGATAACTATAGACCAAATGTTGATACCAATAGTGGGATAAATTGTTAAGTAGAGTGAGTAGTCAGAGTATTATGGGATAGAAAAAATGAATAAGTAAAAGTTGTCACTTACAAAGTTGTTTGCTTCATTTTTCCTTGGCTTTTAATGTTTTAGCAAAGCAAGCAACTATCTACAAAGCTAACAAGAAACAAAAGAGAAGTAAAATGCTTTTTCATAGGCTCAATTGTTCTACTTTCTCTAGCACTAATGTTCTCAAACAAAAATCTATATGTAATAGTTATATCTGAGCTCGATATCACATCCCCACATTAGCTACCTCCTTGGTGGATGATTGTGGGGGAAAACAAACACAATAAATGCAATTAAGTGTCACAAGAGACAATATGCATATGAAGGCAAGGTTGACCAAGGGAGAAGGAGGTGTCATGCCATTAATAAGGCATGGCATAGTCACCATTTTATCCTTTACTTAAAAGAGGAGGCATATTAATTACAAATTTTGAGGTGCTTGAGAGGAAAATAAATGAACATGGATGGTGCCAATACAGGCACCACATGAAGGTATGGACATCCATTAATGCTAAGCGACTAGTAGAATGGTGTCCCTCCCTTATTTACTACTCATGTTTGCTAATATTCATAGATTTTTAGAAATAAAAAATATGAGAGAAGAAAAAAAGAAGGCGCGAAGCAGATTTTAGAAACCCTCGTGGCCTCCCTTTATTTCTCATTCAAGTCTAAGTTGGAGAGTAGAGAGAGCACAAAGAAAGAGATACAAAATAAATGTGAAGGAAAACCATGAGAATTAGATGTTGATAGGAGAATAAGAGTACAGGAGGGAAAATCCTATAGGGAGAAAAAAAAAGGCAGAGGTAGAGAGAGCACATGAATAGAGGTGATATCCTTGAGAGATAGCATGTAGAGGAGAGTAAATGAAGAAAATTTTGAGGGAAGGTGACAAACGAAGGCATGGGAGTGGTGATGAGAGGAAAAATCCAAATGAAAGGTGTGAATAGAGGCAACAAAGAATGGATGGCAGTGCAAGTGTGAAAGGAGGGTATGGTGTGCAACTTGACATTTGAAGGAGGCTTCTAAGAAGAACATGTCAAAGTAATGTGGTTTCAAATTAAAAAGGCAATGATTGTAGGTATGCACAAATGGATTTGTTAAAAAGTCTTTAGAAACTTTCATGGAGAGCGACTCTCTGGCAGGTGTAAAAGTCAGACTACACAAGCTTTGTGTTATATCGTAAAATTGCACCCTTATGCAATTTTACATAACATCCACCTTCACTTTGGCTTAATAAGACGATAATGCAAAAACCCACCCTTTGAGCCTTTATTTTCATCCCTACCTTATCATTTTTTGTCGATGGGGGAATTTTTTTAGGGATGATTTTGCATCGCGTAGACGTTCACGTGCCATGTGAACATCCTAACAACATTCTTGATCATGTGACCATTAGGATGTTACACTTCTACCTTCCCACTAAGTTTAAAGCCTCTACAATCACAGGCATGCCCAAGAACAGATCTTTTGCATGCAATTTGACCATTTTCTTGTCTTTGATTCTCATTCTATTACATTCTTACAATTTTATCTCACACTCTCTCATTATAACACTTCATTCTCACATTCTCTTCATCTTAGTTCTCTTCTTACAACTCTACACCATCTTTTATTTCAGGTTCAAGCTCTCCACATCACATTCTTGCACGATCATCTTGCATCTTCAAAGCACTACTCTTCCTCTTGGTTTCACCAAGCTTGTTGGAGGGAGGGTAACCTTTACTTTCATTGCATTATCATTCTTTTTGTTTATCATATTGTTATCTTGCATATTCTATGTCTTATCTTGTCACTTCTTCATCTATCCTTCTATATCATTGTCTATTTGGCTATCCATGGAGGTGGAAACACCAAAGTGCGGGTTTGACCAAGGCAATCCTCGAAAATCAATCCCAACATTTTTCCTATTTTCATGTGTGCAGGTTTATCTATGAGGATCTTGTGAGAGGTTGGATCTACCATGAGTTAATCCCTTTTCTTCCACTACTCGTTATTTCATTTAATAGTTAGCTTCTTTGTCACTTAGTATTCTTCTTGTTGTAATTTTCTTGCATTTTCATCATTTTGTTTAGATTAGTCGAACTATTAGACTTTAGTATTTGAGTCCTTAGAAGATCTTAAGTGTCTTTGGTAGCAAACTCTACCTCTAGTTCATATGAGACTCCAACACGTCACGCTGTAGTCCTTGGTCCATGCTCTCATACTCTGATTGAGAACCTGTTTGTTTGTCTACTAAGACCTCTAAGGTCTATTTACTCATCTTTTGAAGTTCCCTTTTCATAAACTATCATAAAACCCAAAAATATAGCATAAACTCTCCCTTACCCATCTCCTATCACTTGAGCTTTTTTCCTCGAGGTAATAAAGAGCTATCCTCTCCCTATAGACTCTTCTTGTCCTAGAGACTTGAGAGTAACAGATCATCTCCATTGCATTTTGGTGAACCTAACATGAACTTTCTTTTCTCCTTGTCTTTGTTTCAAAAAAAATCTTCTCTCGTGTTAGGATGTGTAATTGATAGCATGTTGTGGCATTCTTTATGAGCTTCATGACCCAATCAACTACCTTCGGATGTGTAGTAAGAAGAAGTTATTGAAACACAAATATGGGATCTAGAAGGTTTAGTCCTCTTTGATCCGCCCCAAATTTTGAAGAGTACACTATTGGACTCTTTATCAGATTTTACCCACATCTCCATGAATTTGTAAGTCAAGCCCCTACCCCTCTTATCTCACCCTCAAACTCTTCCTCTTCCTTGGAGGAAGAAGTTGTTCTTTGGGTCCTTATAGAGAAAATTCACTCCTTGGGACTGAGACTTGAAGAGCTCGTGGGGTTCTTGGCAAGATAGGATGCCTATTCTCAAGTAGCTCCCATTATCGAAAGTCTTAAATAATTTATTGATTAATGATTGAAGAGGCTTAGAGCTCCTTCATGGTATAGTGAACATTGTAGAGACTCATGTCCCATTCTACACCTTCATCTTGGATGTTACCCAAGATGTTAGATCGAAGATTATTGGTCAATAATTGAGCATCTCAATGCCTGAAGTGTCTATTTGTATAGTGGACACAGGTCCCTCTATCAACATCACTACCACCTTCGTGCCTGAGCAGAGTCGTACAATTAAAGTAATCTGAGTTCCTTTGGGCTTCAATGTTTCTACATCTAGAGCTTAGAATGTCTTTATTTTCGGTGTTGGTGTTGGTGCCTCTATTGGTGTTGGTGTTGGTGGATCTATCATTATTGGTGTTGGCGGATCTATCGGTTCAAATGGTGGTGGTTCTATCGATGGTTACATTAGTCATACTTTGTCCATTGATCCTGTCCTTAATTCTCTCTTACTGAATATGGGATGAATGTAGAGTTAGTTGGTGAACTTGGCTAGCTTGTCCTCTCAACCGATGTTCCAACCTTTCTATCGTCACAATCCTTTATCCTTTGCTATCTTAAACTCCCCCATTCTGTAAGGGATGAAAATTCTAAAGTTTGAAAATTACAATGGTCATGGGGATTTGCAGACTTGCATCTCATCCTTTAATGTCATGTATATGGATTTCTTCCACCATGATACACTTTTAGAAAAACTATTCTTGTGTTCTCTTAAGGATGTTTCTTTAGATAAGTATTTCTCAATGACTAATAATTTTGTCTTCTCTTTCAATCAGCTTGTAAATCAGTTCCTCCAACAATTCTAGGCCAACATCAGGTCGAAGGTCACATTTACCTATCTCACCCAGTGTAAGCAGGGACCTCATGAGAAGGTAATTGATTTTATAGCTCGATATGAGGCCTTGTTCTCTCAAATTTCCTATGCCTTACCTGATTTCAATGTATAAAAAGTGTTCATCAAAAACTTGTAGCTAACACTGCAAGATAAGTTTCTTCTAATGAAGTATTTATCCTTTACGCATCTATGTGCGACTTTGTGTGAGTACCAACAAATGGTTGCAGAGTACAGGAATTCATCCTCACACTTCCATCAAGATGGTCGATCAATTGTGTCAGTCTCTGGCGAGTCTAGAAAGAACAGGGTTGTGGTGAACATGGTTTTTGTTCCCACATATAAAAATCTTACTGGAAGAAATAGAATATTCACTAAATTATCATAATCTTATAACAAAATCATGCAAAGACTTTTAAAATATGGAATAATAACCTTTCCAGAGATTATACCACTATCTGAGTTGTATCCTTAGTGGTATGACACAAAAATTTTGCCATTACTGTCGAGTCTCAGGACATGATATCGAGAGATGTGTTTGTCTTCAACATGTAACTCAAGACCATGTTGATAACATGACAATCTAACTCAATGGTAGGAAGAAGAGCTCGAACAAGTTTGTAGAAAAGCCCAATTTCCAGCTATAGATGTACACAGATCCATTCTCGTCTCATTTTGCTAATTTAATCACTCATTCTTCCTTTGATCTTACCCCATCTGAGTATGTGAACGTAGTCTCATTCAATTGTGTTCCTCCTTCAAATCGTGTGAATTTTATTCTTGATATTACATTCACTTCACATGATCTACCTTTGAATAAAGAGCCCTCTTTCTTATACATTCTTGCTCGAATCAACAATAACATAATAGGTGTTATGGTTGATCCTTCGAGTCATGTGAATGCCATTATGAAGGAGACACTTTTTATAAACAATTTACATAAGGATAAATACGATGAATTTCATGCTATCGTATGCACACACAATGGGTTCTTTGTTGTACCTATTGGCTCAATTTATTTGTTGGTCCTAATAGGGCCCAAGGTATTGGAAATCCTATTTGTTATTATTCCCAATTTCGACTTGTCCAGAGTGAGGCTAGGCATTCCATGGATCATCTCCATGAATGCAGTCACCTAGGTAGTCCATAATGTATGAAGTTTCCCCATGAGGGTACCATGTATACTATCCAAGACACTGAAAATAAACCACTGGTATCGTGTGGATGCTTCTCCCTCGATCACTTTTGGCCTGCCGTGGTCGAACCCCTACCTCACAAGGGGATCTTTTATATAGAGCTTACTTTAGGTATAAGACTTGGGGCTCGACACTGAAGAGTGGTTTTCCTCCACCTAGTCAAACTATCTCCTTGTGTGCACAACAACGCGCATCATCTTTTTCCCCTCCAAAGGGGAAGGACAAGCATGATCTTTCCCTTGGTCCTTCCTCATCATCTTCTTCTTATATTCCTTCTTCGATTGCACTTTCTACTTCTTCTTCCCACCATTTGGTGGTGTCTTTTGTTCCTTCTACTGTGCCTGGCATAGGAAAAGGAAAAGTTTATACATTGTAGAAATCAAAGCCTCAAGTCTTTTAGCTTCCAATGTTACACCCCGTTGTGTTACTACTTATTTATGTTTACCTAGTTGGGTGAAAATTCTTTAAATAAATGTATTTATGCTTTATGTATCTTGGAAAAATAATGAATAAATGTTTCATTCCATTTAATGTTTTATAATGATTCTGACTATGAAATATATGTGATGCAAATGAATGTATTTTTTTTGGCTAACTGTTGTTGCAATGTACTAAGCTTGATGCAAGAACAGATTCAAGCCTCTGGAAGAGAGGGGAAGTATCACTCAAAAGAACTTGGTCTGGTAACCCTTAATAAGCCTAATTGATCTTTCACACACTCGGTTCTAGTTTGGTCAAGTCGGGTTAATAGATTGGGAAATGGTAAGTTACCTTTAGTTCTATGTGTGCTTGATTAGAATAGGTTATGGTTTTATCTGTGAATGTTCTTGATTTGGGTTAAAAGTGTTTGAGTCTCCTTATAAGTGTGTTAGTTCTTCTTTATGTGTTTATATTTAATCGATGAGATATATACATAAAATGTATATATGTATGTGTCTATGATAATCTCATACACACGAGTAAATACATGCATGAGTATACATAGATAGACGTATCCATGCATGCTCATGGACAGATTACCCATATGTATGGGAATATCGATTGGACGAAGATGACATATATATACACACTTCATGTATATATATCAATTGAAGGGTTTGGAAATATATGTGTTTTAAATGTTGAGGCGATGATATATATATAATATGTATATTAATGTATGTGTATGTATTTACGTTATCAGAAACATACATACAAATATATTAATATGTATACATTTCTATATATTTATATGTATGTTTTCAAATATCAAATGAGAGCATTATATAATCATATAAGCTGATATATATATATACATATATATCGTGTTATATATATATATATATATATATATATATTGATAGTGTTGGAAAAGTTTATAAAGTACGCAATATACATAGCGTAATGCATATGATAATACAAGGCACAACAAATAAAGGATAGTGGATATGTTAATAACATTGTATAAAGATTCAAGTGATGTGTAAAGCATGCAAAAGCATCGCCTATTTAAAGTGCGCGAGGTTAAAGTAAATCAAATTTATGAATTGTAAAGACTTAGTCAATACTATGAATGTTGTGAGGAATATAAATGTGCAAACCATACTTTGGTTGGGTCTTCAACCTACAAACACCAAAATAGGGGCACATGATAATATGTAGTGCCAAAATATGAATATAGCTTGCATTTAGAAGTTTGTTATGATCTTGTTCTTAGTGTATAAGGCAGAGATGGAAAGAAATAATAAGTGTAATGTTGGCTGAAGTAAGTCGATTTGTGGAGTTTTTAACATTGCATTTTTGAGTGAATAACCTGTTGTCCAATAGAGGAGGCTGAACTTGGTTGTGCATTTGTTTTGAGTCATTGTTTGAGAATTCACAACCTTTATTTCTTCTTGTTGAGTTGATCTTTTTTCTTGAGAAGTGGCATATTTGTGAGCTTGTTTTTAACCAGGAGTTGCTCAAGTTTTTATATAAATAGTGGAGCAATCTCCATCATTTGGGATGCATCGTGCATTATTGTTGCTTTTTTTTGAGTTATTTATCAGCTACTTATCCGAGTTTCCAGTGTTTGAGAGAGTTTTTGAGAGAATAAGTGAGAAGGTTGAGAAGTTGCAAGCTAATTTGTTGAAGTCTAAGCTAGGAATCTAGTTTGTTCATTTGGAGTGTTGCATAAATAGACATGTTGATTTCTACTCAATTATGCATTTTATGATTTGAAAATATTGTATGACTTGTTTGTCTTGCTTGGAAAAAGTGTGTTCAGTTGTTTTATTAGGAATAGGTTATCTTCTTTAGTCAAGTATGAAAAGTCATGATGAGTCTAGACTAGGGAATGCTATTGTTTGAATATATATGTATATACTCCATATTATGGAATGGGTGATTGTATTAGTAATATGTACTATATTAAGCTATGCTTTATTTGCGAAGTTGGGTATAGAGTTACTTAAGTAGAAGTGTCATAGTAAACATAGAGGTTAATAGGTTATTCCTGGGGTTAAAACAATCTATGGCGAAAGGGCATAGCCTATGCATATAATATGAATGGTCAATGCAAATTGAGCTAGGAAGGTGGGTGAGCGTGTGACATCCATCCTAAATTAGGGATGATGAATACTTTGGCCAAAGTAGTGTAAGTTTCCATTGTTAGCTCACTATGATCTAGGTTTACATACTAGGCAGGGAATGTCTTATGTGTAGGTTATAGCCATTGTGTGACAAATCTAGATATGTAGGACATAACACCAAGCTAAAAAAAGGTTATTATTATTATTATGAGGTTACCAAACCAATCTCTTTGTCGAAGGGAGGGCCATCTTACCAAGTTTGGTAGATGTGTGGGGGACCATAGTAAGTCCATGGTTGGTGGAAAAGCAATTGAGTGATGCTTCTCCTCATCAGTTGGCGACCAAGATTTGATGGAGGACACTTGGGCCATTCGTATATCTTTTGCCAATAAGCTCTTAGGATCCATGTATGTATTTATTTCTATGGAAAATTGTAAAATAGAAATGTTATCATGTAATTATGTACCATGAAATCAATACATTGGAAATTTATAATACTTTGTTATAATACAATGGGAACACTTATAATGATGTTTATTTCAAATGTGCATGTTATCTTTATATTTGAAAAGAAATTTTTTATTGCTTAAGTGTTAGCAACATAGTTTATTTAATTGAGGTAAAAACATAGTAAATTTTTTTAGTAGAACAATGGGCATGTTACACGTGGTATTAGAGCTACCAGGTTCAGCTATGGAACCTATGTGCTCACTATGTTTTCCCATCCAACATTATATGAGTCTAATGTTTGGAAAATTCTTGTGCTAGGATGGTGCATCTCAAGATGACTGTTAGGAAGTCAGTGATCATAAATAAGCACTACCTAAGGGTCAAGAAGGAAAAGGAAGCCCTTTTTTGAACCATTGAGGGAACCAATCATGCCAATGCCATTTGGTTGAGCAATACTGAGAATATCAATCACACCCTTTCATGAATCAATCAAGAGAAAAGTAGGATGAGAGAGGCTACCAACTTCAACTGTCTATTATATGTTTCTCTAGCCAAGTCAGACTCCTTACCACTTTCTAAGGATATGCCCTCAAAATGTAGTGATACTCTAGCATTGATATTTAGGGACCCTCGAGTTATACCTATGGGTGAAATTATTGTTATAGCCTCAAATGACAAATTAGAGGGATATGTCCCCCAAAACTATGTATCGAAGGATAAATCTGAGGGTTGTTACCCTTATGATGATATATTTGAGCAAAAATTGGAGGGCTACACCCCACATAGTTATGTATCTAAGAGTGAATTCAATGGATACTCTCCTCTTGACTATTTAAATAGTAATTCAATGTAAATAGAAGGATATTGAAATCCTTATGAATAAATGAAAAGTCATGTTTTATTTTACGAAAACTTGTGTATAAAATCTTCAATGAAATTTCTTATATGTGAATACTTGCTCTTTTGGAATGTTTTCAATAGGTAAAGTAAACCATGGTAGGATCTAATTAAAAAGATGAACCTATAGGTATAACTTTTTCTTGAAACAATTGTTAGGACAAGAACTAACCTTGAAGGAAGTCAAGAAGTTGGACAAGGTCCAGATAATGTAGAAGCTAAGTTGGACCACATTTTGGAAATCATAGATGAAACAAGAGAAAGAATTGGAAACCTTGAACAAGAAGGGGAAAAGAAAGAGACGAACAAGAATTCCCACATAATGAAGAAGAAGAATAAGAAGTTCCCAATAACGAGGAAGAAGGGGAGGACTCTTGAAATCATACTAAAACTAGTGATCAAGAAAGTGATAGGTCATAATCATATTTTGGGGGAACTAAAAGGGAGCATTTGGAAACTGAGTTATCTAGAGACATGAGAAAGACTACGCCTCTGAAATTCGAAGGAAGCACCAATGAAGATGAGGCCGATGCTTGGTTAATTTAAATGGAGTACTTTGAAATCAAGAACTATTATAAAGTCGCTAAAACTATTTAGGGAGCCTTCCAATCAGCAGGAGAAGCCTCTATCTGGTTGATGAATAAGAAGATGAAACTTGGTATCAGTTCCTTAATGCTGACCTGGAATGAGTTTGTTGATATTTTCCAAAAAAGGTGGTTGCCCCAACTCTTCTTCGATCAAAAGCTCACTAATTTCTAGAATTTGAACCAAGGAGACTCTATGATGAATGAATACTGGGAGAAGTGCACTCGTCTCCTGAGGTATGTACCAATGTACCAAAAAGATGAGTGATTTCATATCAAGAAGTTAATTATGGGTCTAAATGGCCAAATAGATTACTTTGTTTGGTATAAATTTTTTTGTTTCACCTAGAATAGCAAATTGAATTTCTAAGAAGGTTGGTTTTATGGAGAAGTCTTGGGTTGTAGAATATGCAAACCAAACAAGAACAACAATGGATCAATGTTTATTTAAGGCAAGGGTTGAACTTTTGATTTTCTCAATGGAAGTAAACTTGTACATAGCTCGTTTAGGTTCTTATGATGTCATCTTAGGAATGAATTGGTTGTGGAAACATAGATCCAAAGTAGATTTTTATGCTAAAACCGTAGAGTGTTTAAATGATATGGGTAATTGGGTGACGTTGCAAGGAACACCTAGAGAAATCAAGTTGCGGTAGATTTCCACAGTGCAGATGCATAGGGCAAAAAAGAAAGGTTATCAACTCTTTGTAGTCAAAATGGAGAAACTTGAGGAATGTAAGGAGTTCATTTCTCAAGATGATGTTTTATATTATGGACCATAAGACTCCCAAGATATTGAAGAAGTTGAAGTGATGGAATCTAGAGAAATGAATATGGAGAAATATCCTATCCTTCAGAAATTTGTGGATGTCTTTCCAGAAGAACTACCTGGATTGCCTCCCAAGAGAGTGTTCGATTTCTCTATTGACCTAGTACCAAGGTCAGAACCAATATCTAAAGTACCTTATAGGATGACCATAATGAAATTAATGGAGCTTAAATCATAGTTGGAGTTGTTGTCCAAGGGGTTGATAAGACCTAGTGTTTCACCTTGGGGAGCTCCAGTGATCTTCATGAAGAAGAAGGATGGTACACTACACTTATGTATAGATCATTAGATGCTTAATAAAGCTACGATAAAGAATAAGTACTCGTTACCACGCATCAATGATCTTTTTGATCAGATGCAAGGAGCAACAATGTTTTCGAAGATTGATCTATGATTAGGTTATCATCAACTGAGGATCAAAGACGAAGACAATTTCAAAACTACTTTCAGGACTAGATATGATCATTAAAAGTTCATGGTCCTACCCTTTGGACTTACAAATACATCTGCAACATTCATGAACCTAATGAACAATGTATTTAGGGACTTTTTAGATAGGTTTGTATTAGTTTTCTTGGATGATATATTAATCTATTCCAAGAATGAAGAGGAGCATTGTAAACATTTAGATATTGTTATTCAATGGTTAAGAGAGCACAAGCTATATGGAAAACTCTCTAAGTGTACCTTCTTTCAGAAGGAAGTATCGTACCTAGGTCATGTAATTTCAGGTAAAGGGATTGTAGTTGATCCAACTAAAATAAAAGCGGTGCTTGAGTGGCCAGTACCCAAGAATGTACTAGAGGTTAGAAGTTTTATGGGTTTGGCTGGTTACTATTGAAATTTTGTTGCAAAATTTTCTAGGATAGCTTTTCCTATTACTTCATTGAAGAGGAAAGGGAAGAAGTTTGAGTGGTCAGAAAAATGTCAAGAAACATTTGACCTACTCAAGGAGAAGCTGAATATCGCACCAATATTTAAGGTACTTGATCTAGAGGGCAACTTTATTGTCATCATAGATGCATTGGGTGAGGGTTTAAGAGGAGTTTTTATGCAAGAAGGGTGAGCCATAACATATGAGTGGGGGAATTTGAAGCCCTACGAATAAAATTATGCATCACATGATTTAGAGTTAGCAGTTGTTGTCCATGCATTACAAATGTGGAGACACTATATGATGGGAAAGCCTTTTGAACTGGGGACCAATCATCACAGTCTAAAGTATTTGTTTACCCAACCTAATCTGAATGCATGACAAAGGAGGTGGTTGGAGTTGATAACTAACTATGACTTCAACATCAACTACATCAAGGGGAAAGATAATCAAGTTGTCGATGCCCTAAGCCATAGAAGGCATATCGTCTCAATGGTATCAATTCAAACCAACTTTAAGGGCTAGGTGTTGTTGAAATCCAAGGGTGATGAATATTACAAGCAAGTCAAGCAAGCACTCATGGATAATCCACAATCTATGCAAGGTACAAATGATTTCACTTTGAACCTAATTGATTATTAAGGTTTAATGGGAGAGTTTATGTACCTAATTCATAAGAGTTAAGGAACTTGGTGTGGAAAGAAGTTCACAATGCCCATATTCAAGACATCCCGGTGTGACTAAGATGTTGGTTGATGTGAATCCATTGTATTTCTAGAAGGGAATGGAGGGGGGTGCTACAATATTTGTTGCAAGATTCTTAGAGTGTCAAAGGGTAAAGGAAAAACATCATCACCATGTAGGTATTTTGTATATGTTGATAAAATGTGTCTCAACCTTACAATTACATAAGGTATTGTCGATACATAAGGTAAGTTGTTCAGCTGACGACGACATGGGGGTGTGGGTCCCCCCCCCCATGAGGGGTCTGGGGGATCATCCCCCCGATTGGGGTCCAGGGGCAACATGCCCTAGCAAAGGCTTGGGGGTAGCACCCCGAAAGAAAAAAATATATTTTTATTTATTATTTTAAATTTGGACTATTTATCATTATGTCTCATATTTGATGACCAATATTTTATTAGCTTGACTTGACCTATAAGTCAACCCTATATTATGAGGGCATTGTACTACGACTGTGTCTTGTGATGTATTATGAGATTCTAATAGTGGTTGTGTTGCCCCTAGTTCTCTAAGTGATGTTACTCCTGTGAGAAGCTTGTTTTGCAAGTATATTGTAATCTTTGTGATTTTTGAATAATATATTGGGTGGATTTTGGAGTGTGGGGTTTTTATATTGAAAAGGTTTTCCCCACATAAATCACTGTGTTGTGGTATGCATGATATTTTGTTTAAGTTTTGTAACTGTCAAAGATCTATAAAATTTTGCATCATTCTCCTCTCAAGATTAGTGTAGGAAGTTGTTCCACTACCTTAGCTTCCTTATAGTATCCTCATGATGTTCTCGAAAGTAAGTGGCAAGTCATTAGCATGGACTTTATGTAAGGACTACTTATGTCAAGAAATAAGAACAATGCTATTTTAGTGGTGGTGGATAAGCTTACCAAGATGGCACATTTTATTTTGGGGAATCTAACTGATGGAGCTCCTATCATAGCTCAAAAATTTATACAAGAGGTGTTTAGGTTGCATGGATTCCTAAGAAGATTATCTTAGATAGGGATGCTCGTGTGACATTTAGGTTTTGGAAAACCTTGTTGTCCTCACTTAGGATTTAGTTGAACATAAGTTCAACGTATTATCCAAAAATGAATGAACAAATTGAAAGGGTCAACCAAATGCTTGAAGATCTACTAAGGATGTATTGCATGGATCAAAAATACAAATGGGAAGATTACCTACCATTGGTTGAGTTTTCATACAACAATTCTTATCATTCTATAATCAAGATGGCTCCATTTGAAGCATTGTATGGAAAAAAATGCCGAACTCCTATAAGTTGGGATAAGCTAGAGGATAAGACAAAATTGGGCTAGAGATGTTAACAAAAATGGATGAGCAAGTGGGAATTATTAAGAAGAGGCTAGTAGAAGCCAATGATAGGAAGAAAAGTTGTGCATATTCCAAGCAGGTACCCAAAAATTTTGTAGTAGGGGAAAAGGTGTTGTTGAGAGTTAAACCTCATAAGAGTTCCATCATTTTTAGAAAGTCATCCAAAATAGCTCCGCACTACGTAGGTCCTTTCGAGGTTCTCGAGGAAGTAAACCCTGTTACTTATCAAATTGTGTTGCCACCAACTCTCATGTGTTTCATGTCTCATACCTTAAGAAGTATATACTAGGGGATAACAATGTTATTGATTGGAATACTTTACAGGTACAAGACCCCAAAGTGGTAACAATTGAGCCTCTCAAGGTGCTCTGAACACCTAAGATTCACTTATGAAAAAGAGAGATTATGCAATGCAAAGTCTAATGGGACCAGTATGCAGAAGATTTTACCACTTAGGAATACTATGCTGAGATAAAGCATAAGTTTCCTCATGTATCTTACGAGCTTTTGAGAAATCTTGAAAACAATTCTATTGTGTTTATGTTTATGAAATATGTCTATGTCTTCTACTTAAGATCATCGGGGACGATGATTCACAAGGGGGGATATGTTACACCCCATTGTGTTACTGCTTATTTAATTTTACCTAGTTGGGTGAAGATGTTTTGAATGAATGTATTTATGCTTTAAATGTATCTTGGAAAAATGATGAATAAATGTTTGATTCCATTTAATGTTTTATAATGATTATGACTATGAAATATATGTGATACAAATGAATGTATTGTTTTCGGCTAACTACTATTGCAATGTACTAAGTTAGATGTAGGAACAAATTTAAGCCTCTGAAAGAGAGGGGAAGTATCACTCAGGAGAAGAACTTGGTCTAGTAACCCTAAATAAGCCTAACTAAGCTTTCACACACTCACTTCTAGTTTGGCTAAGTTGGGTTAATAGCTTGGGAAATGGTAAGCTACCTTTAGTTTTATGTGTGCTTGATTATAATAGGTTATGGTTTTATCTGTGAACATTCTTGATTTGGGTTAAAAGTGTTTGAGTCTCCTTGTAAGTGTGTTAGTTCTTCTTTACATGTTTATATTTAATCGATGAGATATATACATGAAATGTATATATGTTTATGTACGTGTCTATGATAAACTCATACACATGAGTAAATATGTGCATGGGTATACTAGATAGATGTATCCATGCATGCTCATGGACGGATTACACATATATATATACACTTCACGTATATGTGTTGATTGAAGGGTTTAGAAATATATGTGTTTTAAATGTTGAGGTGATGATATATATGTATATATATAAATATATAAATGTAAATATGCATGTATTGATATTATGTGGAATATGAAAATATATGTATATGTTTTCAAATATCAAATGAGAGCATTATATATATATATATATATTTTGATAGCATTGGAAAAGTTTATAAAACACACAATATACATAGTGCAATGCATATGATAATACAAGGCACAACAAATAAAGGATAATGCATATGTTAATAACATTGTATGAAGATTAAAGTGTTGTGTAAAGCATGCAAAAGCAATGCTTAGTTAAAGCGCATGAGGTTAAAGTAAATCAGATTTATGAATTGCAAAGATAGTCAATGTTATTAATGCTATGAGGAATATAAATGTGCAAACCATATTTTGACTAGGTCTTTAAACTGTAAACACCAAAATAGGGGCATATGATAATATGTGGTGCCAAAATATGAATAGAGCTTGAATTTAGAAGTTTATTCTTAGTATTTTCTCTAGAGCATAAGGAAGAGATGGAAAGAAAGAATAAGTCGAGTGTAATGCTGGTTGAAGTAAGTTGATTTGTGGAGCTTTTAACCTTGAATTTTTGAGTGAATAACCAGTTGTCTAGTAAAGGAGGTGGTTGGTTGTGCATTTTTTCTAAGTCATTGTTTGAGAATTTGCCACCTTTCTTTCTTCTTGCTGAGTTGATCTTTTTGCTTGAGAAGTGGCATATTTGTGAGCTTGTTTTTGTTAGAGTAAAGGTCTTAACTTAATTATGTTGATTAAGTTACCTTTATTCCCTTCTTAAGATTTCATGTTAGTTTGCATAAAGTGACATTTAATAATTATATTAATTATTAAATGTTATCCTACTAGGGTTTTTCCTATTAGGGTTTGCATGATATCCTTTTTATAAGGATTGATCCCATTGTATTTCATATCAATTCATTCTCTCATTCTCTCTGATATATACATTTTCAGTTTTCAGAGAACCCTTGCTTGTTTGTCTCCATCTCTTCTTTTGTGACAGGTTATTTGCATGCAGGTGATCTTCGAGGTTTGTGGTGTTGTATTTTCTCAACTCCTACATGGTATCAGAGCTCCACACCTGCTGCTTCCTGTTCTTGTTTTGAAGATTTTTGGAGCTTAAGGGTTGGGGCTTGTTTTCTTGATCTAGGGCACACCTGCATTTTTGAAGCATTTTCAGCTCAAACGGACATTGCCATTGCGTCCGCAGCAATCCAAAACCCCTAAATCGACTGTTCATTCGTCCATTTAGGACAAAGTCAAAATTTGAGGCAATTTTTTTTTGCAATACGGCCACGGCCGTCCCTGCCTGGTAAATTTTATTTTTCGGAAAAAAATTTCGCCTGTTTTTCGGAAATATTTTCATCAAATTTTTTTTATTTTGCAAAAAAAACATTTGTCAAAATGCAGTTTTTGTATTGATTTTTTTATTATTAAAAAATCAAGAAAATAAAAAAAAGAGCGAAATTTTTTGCAGTTTAAGGGCTTGCCGGCCCGGTATGAGGGTACTCGCAGGTACCTGCATCCACAGGCCTGCGGGCCCTGCGGTATGCCGGTTGGCATATTGCCGACCGTCGGCGGCCTTCTGCCAACCGACGGTTTGACAGTCCGCCAACGGCGGTACCTGCCAGGCCGCGGCCCGGTACAGGCTGCCGACCAAAAATTTTTTTTATTGTTTTTTATTTTTTAAAAAAACAATTTTTTTGAAAATAAGCCCAGTTGTGCATTTACGGTGACGGCCGTTTGTCCGTCAAATTTAACACAGTGTTTTTTGCTGCGACGGCCGCATGACCGTCAAATTTAACCCAGCACCGATTTTTTCCCTCTTTGGAGCTGATTTATTCCGGAGCCCGTAACTTGGGCATACGATATCGTTTTTTGGTAAACAAGATATCGTCAGAAAGCTGGTTTTCTCATCTTTCTAGTGGTGTGGGTCTCATCACTTCTTGTTTCCATTGGTACATTCTACAGCCAGTTGAAGACAAAGGGGCTATTTTCAGTCCCAAGCTCATAGCTTTTGATCAGTTTCTCCGTTTTTCGCAATCTCAGCGGCGTTGGAACCATATTTCAGAGCTCTTCAGTTTCATCCATGCCATTTTTCTAGATTTCACTCTAGGTATCTTTTATTCAGTTATTTGTGTTTTCACACTCTGGTGGATTACCTGGACATATTTGCTCTTGGAAACTTTTTGTTCGCATGGGATGCTTTGTTCTTGGCTGTTTTTCATGTATTTCCAGGATTTTGTCCTTTGAGGACATTTTGAGTATCATTTGTAAGCAATCTTTTATGTAAACGCACTGAGATAAAGTGTCGCACTATTGTACATACATCTTTTGGGGATTTTGCACATAAGCTCGTGCCATATTTTGTACTTGCACTGATATTATAAAGTGCCATGAGGGGTTGTGTAGTTTGCCTTTGTTTTTCCATCACATCCTTGTCCGGTGAGTGTCCCTCCATGACGATAGTGGATCATATGATTCTAGCCTCATGCATGTGTGCTTTGTTTTGCACACCACTTTTTTAGTTGCAGGTGCTATCTTGCGCACTTTCAGATGTTTCTTCTCCTTCATGCACTACAGGGTGTTTCACATCATTTCAGTGGATCTGTCAGGCTCTCCCAGTTCAGCATTATGGGGGGGTATTATATTGTTCGTGCTAATTCTTCCTTGGTTTCGCCTTGGAAGGAATCTTCCATTTTCAGTTGATCAGTGTTTCAGACTATTGGTTCTTGTGCCATCTGTATCTTCGTTCCAGGTGTTTGCCTTTGTTTGCCATCTTATTCGAGTAGTGTCGTATGGGCACTTATGCAGATTGTTGTCTTCTTGTTCCTGATCATCCTATCTTCAGCGGAGGTTCTTCAACACCATAGCAGTCATCTTTCGACAGTTGTTTGCAACTTCTTCTGCTTCAGTGATGTTCTTCTTCTTGGCTTTCTTCTTCTCTTTTTGGAGTAGAGCTTTTTCCCATGAGGTTTTCTCTATTTCTCCATTTTACAGAGATTTGGTTGTATTTGGGTACCTGATCTGGCCTAGTTGTCGGGACCCATGTTGCCTTCTTGCATTGTAGTTACCTTTACTTTTTTGCATTTGTTTGTAGCTGCATTGTTGCTCATCTTAAAGGGGGGTGTTAGAGTAAAGGTCTTAACTTAATTATGTTGATTAAGTTACCTTTATTCCTTTCTTAAGATTTACGTTAGTTTGCATAATGTGACATTTAATAATTATATTAATTATTAAATGTTATCCTATTAGGGCTTCTATTAGGGTTTTTCCTATTAGGGTTTTATTAGGGTTTGCATGATCTCCTTTTTATAAGGATTGATCCCATTGTATTTCATATCAATTTATTCTCTCATTCTCTCTGATATATACATTTTTAGTTTTCAGAGAACCCTTGCTTGTTTGTCTCCATCTTTTCTTTTGTGACAGGTTATTTGCATGCAGGTGATCTTCGAGGTTTGTGGTGTTGTATTTTCTCAACTCCTACAATTTTTAGCCAAGAGTTGCTCAAGTTTTTGTATAAATAGTGGAGCAATCTCCATAATTTGGGATGCATCATGCATTATTCTTTCTATTTTCTTAGTTATTAACTAGCTACTTTTCTGAGTTTTTAATGTTTGAGAGAGGTTTTGAGAGAATTTTGAGAGAGAGATTTTTGAGAGAATAAGTGAGAAGGTTGAGAAGTTGTAAGTTGATTTGCTAAAGTCTAATCTAGGAATCTAGTTTGTTCATTTGGAGTGTTGCATAAACAGGCATGTTGATTTCTACTCCATTATGGATTTTATGTTTTGAAAAGATTGTATGAGTTGTTTTTCTTGTTTGTAAAAAGTATGTTCAACTATTTTATTAGGAATAGGTTATCTTCTTTAGTCAAGTGTGAAAGATTCATGATGAGTCTAGACTAGGGAATGCTATTGTCTGAATATATGTATATACTCTTGTGTGCAGTTTTTTTCGTACTCTAAGATGCAAAACAAAATGAATTCAAACAAAGGAAAATCAATACAACACCTCAAGATAAGGCCTAGCTAAATTAAAAAAAAAAATAGAAGAAATTAAACCTTTTCACCTTGCTTGAATTGATGAGTTTGGTTGGCCCTTTTTATGCTTGATTGTGTGCTCCTTTGTTGGCAAAATGGCATGCAAATGTGCTCAAAATGAAGCTAATGGGATGGAGATTGCAATGGTGGATGAGGGTATTGGATTGAATGCAATATGGTATCTCTAAGGTATTGTAACAATGGATGTATGAATGCTTAGTGCTTGAAAATTGGTAAGTGTTTGTGTGATTTCTAGATTGTGAGCGATTGAGTGGTTGTGTGATCAAATGAGGGAAATTGCATTACTTTTAGGGGAAGTTCCTCTAAACTAATGGATGGATGAGATGCATCCAAGGTGGAGGAAATCAAGGGCTAGGGTGAGTTGAAAACTCACAAGGCATCTCATGCTGAAATGTGTCAAATGAGGTGGACAAGGGGAGATGAGGTGGATATGATGTGGAAAAGGTAAGTATTGTCTCATCTACCTATATCATGGGATGATGTGACAATAGAAGAATTTGAAATTCTTCTAAAATCTCCCTTGTTTGTGGAGATTTGACCTTGAGATTGGGAGGGGAATTTTAAATTAGTCCTTTATTCCTCTAAGGGTGTTGGATAAATAAAGTGGAATTAAAAATTCCACATACAATGCATGGGGGAAATAAATGTAAATTTTAAATTCACATGGGGAAGGGGATGCCTTCTCCAAAAGGAGAAATCATTTAATAAGGTTGATCAAGGACACATGCCATAAATGGCATGATGATTAGATTAGCCTAAAGCAGTGATTAAGGTTGTGGAAATGCATGATTAGATGGGCTAATGACAAATTAAGGGCAAGTGGCAAATTATGGAGGATGTGACCCTAATGATGATTAGGGATGTGCACACCCTAATCATAGATTAATTTGATTAATTCAGATTAAGAGGGGATTATGGAGGATGTTGACATGAGGAGAGAGAAGAAGATGAATTAAAAATTGATTTAATTCATTTTAGATAAAGTGACTAAATTAAATTAAATAACCCTTTATTTAATTTAGAGAGGAATGGGGGTAAGGTATTTGATTAATTAATTAAATACCTTAGGGGACATTAGGCTAAAGTGAAATATTAACCAAACAATAAATTATTTGATTAATATGGCTTCAGGGTGTAGGACAAAAAAATGCGAGGGTGAATTTGACCATATGGGGGTGGTCAAATTTAGATGTCTACATTTTTCCCCTCTTCGAAATACTGTGAGAATAATACTATTTCAAAGAAAAATAAAACACAGACGACCCAATAGAAGAAAATAATGTTAGATGATACCTTGGTATCACGGGAAAATGGATGGGAAGGAAGAAGGGAGAAATATGGTAGGGTATGCCCCCTCGAGAGGGAAAATGGGGAAGAAAAGGGGCTCTAGGAAACTTCTCGATATGAAGAAACAAAGGGTACCATGCGATAGAGTGCGATAAACCATGGAGAATGAGTTTTGAATGGAGGAAAACAGACACGCGGGGTGCGAATGACAACCCTTAGAAGAAAAGGAGAAAATAAATTAAAAAGGGTTAATTAAAGGGTAAAAATTACCCAAAAATTAAAAGGCTAAATAGGATAAAAAATGAAAATTATAAATAGTAAATTTAAAATTCACTATTCACCTAATTTTCATTTGCACACTTTTCATCATGCAATTTGATGAGAAAGAGAGAGTGTGACTGTAACAGCTGACAAGATGAGTGACGTGGAGGGTGATGACAAGTTGATCCACCAAGGAGATGAGGTACGAGAATTCTACTACAAGTGAGTGGTACCCTACCAGGTAGGCTTTGGATCTTGACTTTGTGATTTGATTTGAATTTATGCACATGTTTTTAATTTCTGATGGGTAGCTAGGGTGTATGAATTTGCCACGCAAGGGCAGATTCACCCTTTCAGCCAAGCGCATTCGCTTGTCTGGCGAATTGGTGGGGAAAGGGGCAAACTCGCATACCACAGGGGTGGATGCTTTGATAAGGGAAAACTTGCGTAGCGCAGGGGTGATTGGGTTAGGGGTTAGGCAGATACGAAATCACCAAAAATGGAAAAGGGAAGACATGAAGTCGCCCAAAATGGGAATAGGCGGATGCAAGTCTTCCCAAAAGGGGAATAAGCGGATGCGAATCCACCCCTTCGGGAGAAAGGCGAACACGTATTTGCCACTGGGAAAGAAAGACACAAGGGTGATTGTGAAATCGGCCATGGGGGGAAAAGGGGCGAACACGTGTTCGCCTCTGGGGATAAAAAGGGTGAATTTGTGCCTGGACCAAAAAGGGGTGGGACGCTTGGAAAATAGGAAAACCTATGAAAAGAAACCATAGGGGTGAATGCGGTAGCCAGATAGACAAACGCGCTAGAAAGGGGAATAGGTGAACCCACACTGCACAGGGGCGAACTTGCCAAGTCGGGGTAGGGATGAAAAAGATAAAAGATAGGAATAGAATGATAGAAAATTTAATAGAATGGTGGCATGAATGAAGAGCTTCGAGACTTTGAGGATGTAGGAGAGGCACTTGGTTGTGTTGGAGGTGATGACCCCAAAGGATCATGTAGCCTTTGATCAGGCGGGATTGCTACAATGTTAGGGCATCCCAACATTAGAGCACACAAAGGTTTGTTGACAACACTAATGGAGAGGTGGAGCTTTGAGACCTCAACATTCCATCTCTCGATAAGGGAGATAACAGTTACCCTAGAGGACGTATGGTGGATTCTGAGGCTGTTGATCCATAAACATTTGATTAGTGTAACACCTAGGCGATTAGTGGACAAGAGTGTATGAGCGATGTTTGGACCTATGGACCTTCCCATCTAAGGGAAGGAGTTAGATATTGACGTGTGCTTGGGGAAAAGGATAGAAACCTTACCCTTGTACCTCTATGGACTCATCAACAAGATCCTCCTACCTAGTAAGAGTGGTCGATTCTTTAGCCTCAATATGATTGAGGTGGTTAGGCACATAGTGGAGAGGTGAGAGGGAGTCTTTGCATGGGGGGTGTGCATATTGGCACAACTATACCGAGATATGCATGTGGTCTATTATAGACGATCCTTGAGCATTACGCATGTCACACTGCTCCAAGTATGGGCCTAAGAGCACATCAAAGTGGCACGACTAGACATTTTGATTGTTGGGATGAGAGATGAGACACATCTAGTAGCGTACTAGTGGGAGACAAAGTATGGGTGGAGACAACACTACTAGGAGGTAAGGAGTTTGGAGGAGAGGCAGTGGAGGTTAGATGGGTTAGTAGATAGAGATATCACATGGAGGCCCTACATGGGGTAGTGGTTTTTAGGATGGAGGGAGGATTACAGGTGGTGGAGGGGATATATGTGTTCACGATGTTATTTGATTGGGCGAAACCCCTTCATTATTGAGCTGCACAGGCCAGATAGTGTTACTTGATAGTATGGGATAAAGCAAGATATTCCAACAGGGCCTTAGCTATTCAGATGGATCAACAAGGAGTTGAGAGCCATTTGGGGAGAGCAGATCACAATAGAATATGTCTGTCAAATGTGGGAGGCAGTGTCGATCATCATGTGGCCATGGAGGGGAGGGCTAGAGGATGCAGGCACTATGGAGTGAAATTCAACATGGTGGGCCCATTATAGGCCAGGGAGGATCACCACAGTGGACCTAATTGTAGGTGCCTTAGGTTTTGGTTCAAATGATGAGCAGGAGCAATCGAGGCCATAAAGGAGGAGGATGAGAGGTGGTAGGTAGAGGAGAGATGGTGATGTGGATATGGAGGAGGTAGGGGGAGGAGCAGGTGATGGAGGTGGATTCCATTGTAGTGGATCCATTAGTCATGGTACCATACATACCACCACCACTAGAGGACCCAACGGTATTGTTGACAGGAGTGCAGGCTAGGCTAGGGATAACAAAACACAGACTCAGAGAGTCAGAGGCTGATATAGACAAACTATAGACGAAGGTGGGTAGGTTACAAGCTGAGGTGGATTGGTTGTAGGTTATACAGAGAGGCAGGGACAAAGATTACATGGCTCTGGCAGATGAGGCAGGGAGGCGGGTGGTAGAGATGCAGACAAAGAGGGATGACTTATAGAGACTGGTAGGGGAGTTGCAAGGGGGGATGGAAAAGATTCAGAGAGAGATGAGACTCGGGAGAGAGCAGAGTGTGTGGAGGAAGCCATGGGGGATGCAGGGGGATTACTGGAGAGAGATGAGGTAGTGGAGGGGTAGGTGTGGACTTTGTAGGGTGAGAGAGATGAGGTTGTGAGGAGGATAGCACAACTGGAGGAATAGGTTGAGAAGATGAGGTTGGACCAAGAGGCTTGGGAGTAGGAAAGATGGAGGATAGGTGGACAGAGATATAAATATCTCGTGGAGAGGGATATAGCAAGGGCACAAGCGGTAGGAGAGGTTGATGCTAGGACGGAGGTTGAATATTACATGAGTGCATATTTTAGAGAGGTGCTTGATCCAACACGGAGGGTGCCTTCATATGTTAGGGAAACTCCTCAAATGCCAACACCCTCACATTCAGGTGCCACCCACACGTGTGGTTATAGTGATTATCGTGAGAAACCCCCTCACGAGCAAGGTTCAGTGCCACACTCCTCATAGAATTTAGATGCAGGCAGTAGCGGGTAGAGAGGGGGATGGATATATAGGATCACAGTTTTGACAGGTGCAGAGGGGATGTTTAGTACATGCCGACAAAGACTACTAATTTTTATGTATATATTTGAGAGATTGATTTATTCATTCATTCATTCTTTATTGATTATTGATTCAAGACACTATGATGTGTCAGATGTAGTCATCTATATTTGATTAGGTCCCTGCACTTGTACCTTTATTTGATGGACTTTGATGGTTTATATGATGGACTATTCTTCTGGGTTTTCATGGACTTTTTATTATGGATTTAGATGGACTATATGATAGAAACTATATTTTTTGATATATATATGCTATGCGATGGACATTGATGTGATATGGATGATTCCTATATGATGCTATGGGTGTTTATTATGTTCATGTGTATGTTCATGATTATGATGTATGCATTTGATTACAATGAGTTTATGTTTATGTCTATGTGGATGATATGGGTTATATGCATTATGTCTAATGGTTGTTTGATGCAGGATATGATGTGACATGATTTATGATTTTATGATGTATGTTATGGACATTTTACTAGTGGTGTGATGTAGGTGGTGATGTTATTGTGATTTGTGATGTATGCATATGAAATATGATATGAGGATTGATTATATATGGATAATGAATAATGTAGGGATGATGCATTATAATGATTAATTATGTATGATGGATGACATGAAAATGCAATGAAATTTAATGGATGAAAATATATGATGTATGCATATGTGATCATGATATGGATAGATGTAATGAATGTGATGTAATGCAATGTATGTAGTGAAATGAATGAATATGCTTAGAATAATAACTCCAAACAATTGAAAATGATAATGCAAATGGTAATGGAATGAATATGATATAAAATGAAATGAACTTAGGATGCTTAGAATAAAAAATCCATATTAATCTAAATAACTTAAGATAATAATGAAAATGATAATGCAACAAAATGGATGAAATGAAATGAACTTAAGATGCTTAGAATAACAAATCAACATTAATCTAAACAACTTAAGATGATAACAAAAAATGGTAGTAATGAAATGGAATGATATGCCTTGAACTTAATATGCTTAGAATAAAAAATCAACGTTAATCTAAACAACTTAAGATGATAATGAAAATGGTAATGTAATGATATGCAATGAACTTAAGATGCTTATAATAACAAATCTATATTAATCTAAACAACTTAAGATGATAATGAAAATGATAATGCAATAGAATGAAATGATATTTGATGAACTTAAGATGCTTAGAATAACAAATCAACATTAATATAGACAACTTAAGATGATAATGAAAATGGTAATGTAATGTGTGTCGTCAAAAAGTGAGGACTTTGACACTTTTCGCTCATTTGGACCTTTGCCTATGGATTTTGGACCATTTTCAGCCTCTTTTTACCTCTTTCCAAGCCTTGTGCAGAAGTTTTGTAAAGTATTGCAATACATTTTCATGCTCTCCTAGGCTTGTCATCACTTAATCAACCCTTAATGACCCCTTAATACACTTATAAGTCCAACTTTAGTGTGTTTTATGAAGACAATCGAAAAGAACATAAATAATCACATAATAATTATCGACAACCACTTAAAAATGTCCAGGTGGACTAGGTTGCCACCTTGGGTGACCTAGTCCCATGTGGCTTAAAATTTGAATTAAAGTTAATATCTGTCGAGATTTGGGTCTCTAAAACCCTAAGGTCGTTCAGTATGATGTTATTTCGGGAAAATTAGGGCATAACTTGTATAAATAAGTCCAAAAACCCTAATTCCTCATTAGGTACCCTCATTTTCACCTCTCCTCTCAATTTCTCAATCTTTCTTCTCTCCTTCTCCTCAAGCAAGCTAGGGTTTCACCTTCCAAGTCAACAAGACACCATTTCTGAAACATTCAAGGGTTGATTGCTGCAACAACACAAGATCAATCATCAAAGACAAGGTAACAACTCTCTCTCACTCCTTTCTTTCATGCTTCATAATTTCATTTCTATCTTAATTTGATTTGATTACTCAAAAGGGGTTTGACCAAGGCAAACCCCTATACTCTAACAATCAACAAGTTTCTCTTTTTGTGTGATTTGCAGGTCTTTTAGGTAGATTGGACAAAGAAACAAGGTGGAAGAGTCTTCAATGAGTTTTCCAAGCTCTCTAGGGTTGAAGAAACCCTAGTTGAAGCTTGGAAGACCTCTACAAACCAAAATCTTCACTTTTCGGACTAGATACTTGGAGGAGAAGAAAGTGTAGATCAAGAGCCCCCGTTTCCACCTTTAGATTTCTAGAAAAGACAAAAGGGAAATTCTCGCCAGTTGTGGCGACCTAATCCCATACTGCATATTTTATAGAGATTTCTATGGATCCGGGTACCCATTTGGCTAAAGTAAGCCTCGACTTAGTTTCTTAAAATCGCCCTGAAAAAGGACTAGGTCGCCTAGAATGGCATAAGTGTCCCAACAGGCTTAGATTCTAGATTCAATAGCATTCTCGGCCTCCAATCAAGTCTCCATTTCATTTCCAGGTGCACCCCTTTCATCTCCTACTTTCTGTTTTAGTTTAATGTACATTTTTAGGTGATTTGAATATCATTATGTGTTTTCTACCTTAGTTCATGTTCTAAGTTTTACATTCTTAGTTAGTTTCTATTTCATTAGCTTTCAGCGGTTAGATAGACACATATCACACACCTTCACAACACTAAACCCCTTCTTTGAATGAACACCCAAAAAGACAAAACCACTAAGGTGAAAGAGAGCCATTCATCCAAAAGTTAGCTTCTAGGGTGAAAATCCCTAGAGGCTCATTGGGGAATCCTCTTTCCCTTCTTGTGTTCATGTTTTTGGTGGTTCATTTTGGTGAACCTAACATTCCTATACCTTCCTTTTCTGATTTGGACTTCTTCCTCCTCCTCGGATTGCATTGCATTGCATTAGGCATTATTCAAATTGCATTCTAGGGTTTTCAAATTTGCATTAGTGAAAATTGCATGTTGGTTGCATTTTTGCATTTAAATCATTATAAGCTGTCTGAAATTCTGCATTTTCTTCTTAGATCAGCATTGTGTAACACAAAAACCACCTGTACCAACCCAAAAATCCTAAAAATTCTTAAAAAATTTACCAGGACTAGGTCGCCATCCTGGGCGACCTAGTCCCTTTAGGGTTCTAAAACTACCCTTTACGGAGTTGAAAACTTAGTTTTTAGGCTTCTATTTTGTACCATTACCTATCTATATTAGTTGGTTGAGTTTCTGTAGCATACATTTCATTAAATCTAGTCTAAATTAGCCTATTTCATGCACTGCTTAGTTTTAATTTGGCGTCTATTACATTTCTTTTTTAGATTGTTACATAGCATAATCAGAAAATTACCTTGTTTACCATCTAAAAAATTGCATTTCAAAATTTTAGTTTAAATAATTGAATTGCATTCTCTTCCCTCTCTCTTCAATACAATGTTTTCTTTCAAAATATGTGTCTTTGATTTGGTTTCAAATGGATTGTATAAATGTAATATTCCTTCTTATGAGTTCAATGTAGATTATAATAATGAATTCATTAGAGAACATGATAATAACCAAAACATTGACACTATTCTTAACATTTCATTACCCCTTGATGAGGACATTTGTGTTGATAATCATAACAATCATCCTTGTGCTTCTCCCTATACCTCTCCTAGTAGTGACGAAGGTATTTTGGTGACAAAAGATACAAGAGTTGAGGGTATTGATTGTCCCTCCCCTCATCCCCGTTTGCCCAACATTAAACAACAAATAATTCTTGACACTACCTTCCCTAGTCTCTCTAACCATAACCATGACCCTCACACTTGCTCATCTCCTAACATCCCTCAATGTAAAGAGGATAGTTTGGTGTTAGAAGATACCCCTAGTACAAGTCATTAAACTATTGATCCTCCCTTCCCCAATGCTCCTAGCCTTTGGGACAATCTATTTGACAATCATAGTGGATCTTCTCTTGATGCCTCCCTCCCTTGTGATGAAGCATGTGATGAACCTCTTCCATGCTCTACTACTAGGGTAGATGGTATGACACAATATAATGAGACCTTTGACAATCAAATAGACTCCCCTCTTACCCATCCCACCCTCCCTCTCCCATAATTGATCATCCCCCTACTTGTGATGAAGCTACTTTAGAAGAACCAAGCCTTGAATGTCAAGAACATGAGGCTTGTAGTTCTCCTAAACACTCTCCTTCTAGGGTGGATATAATGCTTCAAGTCAAGGATAACATTAACTCTCCTTCCCAAGGGGATGTTAATATTATTCAACCTCAACTCATCCTTTCTCCACCTTCTAAACCTGAATTCATTCTCTCCCCACCTAAGCCAAATATGTTGGAGCAATTGAGTCATAATACCATTGCTCACACACATTACACCCACAACAACCTGCGTTCCCAACCATCAACCTCCACTCTTTTACCTTCCACCCCTCCTATTCTCCCTGCCGCCCCTCACTTCAATTCCATCCTTAGGGAGTATGACCTTGTTGACCAACTAAGGAATAATCTCGCTAAGATATCTTTATGGGACCTTATCCAAGCCTCCCTTCACTATCACACCATGATGCAAGAAGCCTTACAACAAATTCATATCCATTCCAATGCATAAACAAATGGCATTCCAGCTATGATCCAAGGCTTGAACACTGACATTGTTTTCCACCAAAGTGATCTCCCTCCTTTGGAAGTGCAAAACAAAGTTGAATCCTTGATAATCATATCTCAATACAAAAGAATAAGGATCAAGTGAACCCTTGTTGATAATGGCTCCGTTGTCAATGTGTGTAGTGTCAATCTCTTGGATAGGCTCCATATTGATAGATCGACCATCCAACCTTCCTCCTTATCCCTTATTGGATTTGATAGTATTAGACAAAAGCATCTTGGTGTGATCACTTTGCCTCTTACAGTTTGAGTGACCACATTAAACACATCGATCCATGTTATACCAAATGATGTTTAATCTAACCTCATTTTGGGCAGGCCATGGATTCATGCAATGAATGGTGTGCTTTCCACACTTCATTGAAAGATGAAGTACATCTACAACAACAAAGTGTACACCATTATCATTGATCTTGAACCTTACAGTGTTTTACACTTTGAGCAAACCAAATCCAAACCATTCACCACTACACCAACCAAACCAGTGCAACCTGTACAACCCAAGTCCTTAGACGATGTTTTGGGTTCCTTAGACTTCACCCCTCCTCTCAAGGGAGGAACCAAGACCAACAACAAAGACTCTCTAAAGGGCAATGTAGTCTTGCTATCACAAGACTCGGCTGATCCTTTGATCACATCCACCTCAACTCCTTTAGCCACCAATGCAAACAATGAACCATCACCCGATCCAAAGAAGCTGAAAAAGATTTATGGAAAAGGTTATGAGATCATGAAGCAACTTGGCTATAGTGGACAAGGTTGTGGTGCTAACGAATAAGGAATACACAACCCTATAGAGCCTAACATGCAATCAACACATCATGGTCTTGGATTTTGTCCTTTCATTGAAATCATCAAGCCTTCCTCCAACACCAACCCTATCTTGCATCACCTTTCTAACCAAACCTTCACAAGTGATCCTTTGACACCAATAAAGGACTCTTTGATTAAAGCCAATGTCATCATGCAACCCCCTCTGGATTCAAATTTTACAGTCCTCTAAAGGACTATACAAAATCTCACAATCTATAGAGCCTTGTGTAGGAATGCCATCCTCTACTAAGCAAGACCTTTCCTTGTCCCAAACCAAAGGATCACCTTATACCCTTGATCAAGAGGGTATCTTTTCGAGACTCCTCCAAGATCACTTGATTTCCCTTCCTCCTCGCACTTGAAAATGTTCACCAAACATTTCTTTTTTACTTACCACCAAGTTCATGGTCACCGCACTAATGAGTGTAACGCCTTGAGTAGTAGAATCTGAAATCTTAAGGATCTTGGTGCTATCCCTCATGTGGGGGAACCTCACTCCTCTAATTGATACAAATTCACCCCCCTTTCATCCCTTCAATCCCTTTCAACTCACTCTTGTCCTGCACTAAGTGGGGGCAAGAGGTTAGTTAGCCTTTCTCCTCTTGTATGCCACTTGTCGTTGTCTCTTATGACTTGTCATTAACCTTTCATGAACATATAAGAGCAAGCTTGGGATGTGGATGACATGTCTTAAGATTGACTCGTATGTGACATACACCCCTTCTTTATGACGTAGCTTTTCAGAACCATATGACTCGGCATAGGGCTTTTAGAACAAGCTCTCATGCCCCTGTCCTCTTCTACTTTAAAGAAATTGCTCACAGTACAGTGTTTTTCAATTCCTTTAAAGTGGGGGAATACATCACCACTTTCATTTTCACTGTGTGATTTTCTTTTTCTTATGATTCCTCCTCTTGAAAACACTACACACAATGTTGTTTAGGAATGAGACATTTGCATTTTTCCTCTTTTGTATACAAGATGAGCCCTTGCCTCTCTTGTATACAATATGAGTACACTTGCACTTTGCCTCTCTTGACAACATTGCACATAATGTTACTAAAGATGAGACATCGCACGAACAAAGCAAAATTGATTTGAACAACATCACTTTCTCTTGTGGAACCTTATCTAAGTTATCACAAGGTATAACTTTGGTATGGTTTGAGCTCAAAGCCCAATGAGCGACACAAATTTCCCTATAGCCACCCTTACGAGTACATATCAACCTTGTCGTTATATGATTATGTATCATGTTTTGTTGTAATGCATTCACCCTTGAATGTATTTTGTATTGATGTCAAGTTGACTTAGAATCTTGAATCCTTGGTGGCTTGACCACCTCCTTCATCTTTCTCGTTCTTCTTCTTTGTCATTCTTCGCCATCTCCATCGGGCTACTTTAGTGTGAGTTTCAATCAAGTTCATCCTCTCACTAAAGTAGGGGCTAAATGTGTCACTAAAAGTGAGGAGTTTGGCACTTTTCGCTCATTTGGACCTTTGCCTATGGATTTAGGACCATTTTCAGCCTTTTTTTACCTCTTTCCAAGCCTTGTGTAGAAGTGTTGTAAAGTATTGAAAGACATTTTCATGCTCTCCTAGGCTTGTCATCACTTAATCAACCCTTAATGGCCCCTTAATACACTTATAAGTCCAAATTTAGTGTGTTTTATGAAGACAATCCTAAAGAACATAAATAATCACATAATAATTACTGACAACCACTTAAAAATGCCCAGGTGGACTAGGTCGCCACCTTGGGTGACCTAGTCCCATGTGGCTTAAAATTTGAATTAAAGTTAATATCTGTCAAGATTTAGGTCTCTAAAACCCTAAGGTCGATCACTTTGATGTTATTTCGAGAAAATTAGGGCATAACTTGTATAAATAAGTCCAAAAACCCTAATTCCTTATTAGGTACCCTCATTTTCACCTCTCCTCTCAATTTCTCAATCTGTCTTCTCTCCTCTTCAAGCAAGCTAGGGTTTCACCTTCCAAGTCAACAAGACACCATTTCTGAAACATTCAAGGGTTGATTGCTACAACAACACAAGATCAATCATCAAAGACAAGGTAACAACTCTCTCTCACTCCTTTCTTTCATGCTTCATCATTTCATTTCTATCTTCATTTGGTTTGATTACTCAAAAGGGGTTTGACCAAGGCAAACCCCTATACTCTAACAATCAACAAGTTTCTCTCTTTGTGTGATTTGCAGGTCTTTTAGGTAGATTGGACAAAGAAACAAGGTGGAAGAGTCTTCAACAATTTTTCCAAGCTCTCTAGGGTTGAAGAAACCCTAGTTGAAGCTTGGAAGGCCTCTACAAACCAAAATCTTCAATTTCAGACCAGATACCTGGAGGAGCAAAAAGTGTAGATCAAGAGCCCCGTTTCCACCTTCAAATTTATAGAAAAGACAAAAGGGACATTCCTACCAGTTGTGGTGACCTAGTCCCATACTACATATTTTATAGAGATTTTTGTGGATCTGAGTACCCATTTGGCTGAAGTAAGCCTCGGGTCAGTTTCCCGAAATCACCCCGAAAAAGGACTAGGTCACCCGGAATGGCATAGTGTCCCAACATGCTTAGATTCTAGATTCAATAGCATTCTCGGCCTCTAATCAAGTCTCCATTTCATTTATGGGTGCACCCCTTTCATCTCCTACTTTTTGTTTTAGTTTAATGTACATTTCTTAGGTGATTTGCATATCATTATGTGTTTTCTAGCTTAGTTCATGTTCTAAGTTTTACATTCTTAGTTAGTTTCTATTTCATTAGCTTCCAGCAGTTAGATAGACACATATCACACACCTTCACAGCACTAAACCCCTTCTTTGAATGAACACCCAAAAACACAAAACCATTAGGTGAAAGGGAGCCATTCACTCAAAAGATAGCTTATAGGGTGAAAAACCCTAGAGGCTCATTGGAGGAATCCTCTTTCCCTTCTTGTGTCTTTGTTTTTGGTGGTTCATAATGAAATAGAATGATTAGCAATGAACTTAAGATTCTTATGTAACGAAGATTTTAGCACCACAAGGCTCTCTAACACTTCTAGAGTTTTTCCACCTAAAAGGAGAGAGAAGTTGGCCAAAATGCGTGGGTTACATTCAAATATTATGTGTTAATGGGGTTGTGAGGTGTGTGTGAATGTGTCTAAATGCTAGTAATGAAAAATAGAAGCTAATTATGAATGTTAAACCTAAAAAAATGTAAAGTGTTGGAAAACACATAATGAAATGCAAACATATACAAAATGATCTAAGAATGTACACTAAACTGTACATAAATGAAAGAGATAGAATGTGTGCACTTGGGATTTTAAGGAGGATTTGTTGAAGGTTTGGAATGCTGATGAGAATGTTGCAGTATTCGAAAGGGACACTTGTGCCAATTTGGGCGACCTAGTCCCAGATTCTCAAAAATTGGTTTGGAGCCCGTTTCTACCAAATGGGTGTCTGGAAATGTAAAAATCATAGAAATACCTTGTTGTGCCTTTTGCACACACGCCCCGTTCGGAACAGGGACCCTCTTTCCCTCTTTATTTTTGGTTCCTTTCATTTTGCCTCGTTGTGCGTACCCATTTTTATGCCCCAACTGTAGGCGGTAGCATGTTCCCCAATGCCATATTTTATGTCTCGGGCTAACCCGGGTTTTCCTTGTCGAAATTCTGGTATCTGTGGCAACTTTCGGGTTTCCTTTTTCGGATTGCCTTTGTCGGATTGCCTCTACCGGGTTTCCCATCGAGTTTCGTTGTTTCGACGGTGGTGATGGGACGGCTTCCTGGACACTGGACTCTAGACCTCTCCCTGCCCTTGCGTTTTCAAATCCACCGACTCCACCTGCAATTGAACGATGAATTTAATGCTGCATTAATGGTTGTTTTTGGCTATAAAATCGATTTTTCCGGCCGTCCTTGTCAAAAGGCTCGAACGATTGAAGGTTGAAGAACTCCCAGCACTCAAAGTTTTCCTCCTCCCGGATTTTGAGTGTTTTCCCGACGACCTCTGCGTGCTCGACAGCTTGTTCTTTGGGATTTCGAGGTAGGTTTTCCATCCGTGCGCCCTCGCTTTTGTTTTGTGAATTTTCGGATTTTGCTAAGGGTAGAATGTAAAATGAAACCCAAATTGAGTAAATCTGCACCCCCCGCACAAAACCCATGTTTTAGAAATATGAAAATCGACCTTTAGATCACCCAAAATTTGATCTGGAACTTCATCGCGCTGCGACTGTTCTTCGGAACAGTGCTAGCATCTTTCGGGCCCGGGTCTTCTCGCGGCCGTCCATACCCCTCTTCGAATGTTTGAACTTGCTTTTTTCCTTTCTTCAGATTTCCACCTCCGAAATTCCCTTCCCGAGATTCTGTTGTGTCTCCGCCGTTTCAAACGGCCCTGCCCGAGCGTCCTCCCAACCCTCGGACCCCGGACCCTCAAAGTCCGTCTAGATTCAAGCTTCCCATTCTTCAAATCTGCCCTCAGAATTTGGTTTTCAGAATTCCCTCCTCAGAATTTCGTCCCTATTTCACCGTTTTAAACGGCTTTCACCTTGCAGCTTTCCAAACTTCACTTCTCGATCGCAAAATCTTCCATCTCCTGGTCGAAACCCTTGACACTTTCTGCCATCTCCGATTTTTGCCTCCAGAATTCCCTTCGCGGGATTCCGTCGTGTTTTCGCCATTTCAAATGGCCCCGTCCAAGTATCTTCCCGGATCCCGGACCTCAGACCCCAGTCCGTTGTCCATCGCAACCCGAAACCTTGGCTATTCTTTCATCTGAGCTCCATTCGGATTCTGAATGTCGGAATTCCCTTCCCGGGATTCTGCTTCTCTTGCACTGTTCTAACGGCGAACTCATAGCGTCTTCCCGACCTCTAGGTCCCGGTTCTCCGTTCGCCGTCCGATTGTTCCGAATCCTCTAACTGCTTCGAGAAACCTCATCCTGAGTTTCCTCCCCTAGATTTCCTCTTTCATTCAGCCGTTTCACACGACCGACCCAAAGCCGCTTCCCGGCGATGGCAATCCGAGACCCGGATTCTGTCACCCGGAATTCCATTTCCTCTGCACCGTTTCAAACGGTTTCCCTGCAGATGATGCCCAAACTCTCTATTGGGGAATCAAATGATCTCCAAATCTAAAATGGATTTCGACCCATTTTCTAGAATTCAATTCTCCTCCATTTCCAACTTCAAATCTTCAAATCCAACCTTGGGAAGTGCATATGGGAATTCCATTCTCATTTTTCCCTTTCAAACGACATTCTTCCAAGGGATTTCTGGCCCAGGAACTCCAGATTGTTTGCACTACCTTCTAAATGGTGAAGTATCTAGCTTCCATGACTATTAAATATGAATTATGATTGTTGGACTAATCTTGACATGCAGGGGTTTGTCGGTGGCCATTGTATCAGGTTCATTATTATTGATTCTAGTCTTTTGTGCAGGATTTATGGAATTTGGTCCAGAGACTTCTGGTGCTTCCAGGAAAGGAACAGCCAAGCCACCAAGGGGGGAAGAAGACCGAGACCTGATGAAGTAAAAATTCCAAGGGGTCCCTATTCAATCGAGGATCACTACCCTTTGGAGGGATGTCTCAGATACCAACATCGGGCAAGTCGATGTTGATGAATTCATGCAGAGGATCAGAATGAACCCAAAAACAACAAATGCAAAATTGATAAAGAGTAGTGGGCTTGCTAAGGCTGCAGATTTTCTGCCAGCCCTGGTGGCCTTGGAGCTGGTAATGGCATACGTGGAGGCATACCAATATGATACCAGAACCATTGTGGATCATGAGGGGAATATCCTTGGAGATATGTCTCCGTTAGGTATAACTGAGACCTTCCACATTCCCACCTTTGAGAGCATGGAGGTCCCCACCATGGAAGACTGTAAAGAAGTGTGGGAGCAGGACCTATTGGGTTGTAAAAGGCTTATCAACCAATGTTGGTTGAAGGACAAACGGGCAAGTGCTGGGAAGCTCCCTCAGGAGCTCTACTGTAGCGATTTCTTCGAAGACTACCATGACCTTGTAACTCTACTAAGCCGAGTCATGGGCCTTCCAATGCGGTTTTCTTCCAAGAATGGATGTTCTACTTCATAGAATAGATTCTTCGAGGTAAGGGTACTGCCTTCTATTGGGGCGAGATCATCAGTGACTGCTTCCACGAGCAGGTCACTACCATGAAGAAAATCAACAAATTCTTCATGACCTCATACTTGGTGTATTCCCTCACCAATTGACGACACTATCAGGGATTGACAATGATGCCCAGTGATCCAGTGGGGCCAGAGCTCAAACCTTATGACAAGTACCCTTAGTTGTAGTTCCGAAATTTCAAAAGGAACTACTGCAGGTTGAATGACGCGTTCATTTCCCACGTCATTCGGTCCGTTGGAGGGGATTTCCATAGGAGAATGTCCCACAATGCCAAGGTCCTCCTCAAGCAGTACGCCTTCTGGTACATTCAGTTCTCAAGGTTCAAATACATCCTTGCCGAAGGATTCTTCGATAAACCAAACAAGCTTCCTCGGTACCCAAATGACTGGATTATTCTCTTGGAGCTGGCTTGGCAGCTGCGACACATTCACAGTGTCTTGAGCGAAAAATATCTGGCGGGCCTCGTTTACCCCATGAACCTTGGTCAGGGGATGTATAAGGTCCACACTTCCTAGTGCGCAGGATATTCGGAAAAAGAACTGGCAGAGTATAATTTTGAACAATACATAGCGAGGCCATGAATGGATCCCTATGGCCATGTCGAAAAGGCACTGGGACATGAATACGCCCACCTCGACAACATCGAGGACTTTTGGGGCAACTGCAGGGATGATCTTGAGGTATGGTTGTGGTATTATATGCGCATGATCGTCATCCATGTACGAAGGGTGAACTTATGCCCGATCCCTGATCAGCTAGAGGAGGATGAGGACACAGTGGTGGATTTGGGTTATGATGCAGTTTCCAACTTGCCGCTCCCCACTATCAACTGGAATGCACCAGAGCTTAATGATATTAGTGTGCTCACCAGGTTTGTTGAAGTCCGAACGAGAGCATGGATCGATAGGAAGGTGGCCCAATTGAAACAACAAGGGGTCATCCTGACATACACCGAGATTGCAAGTGAACATGTAAGTGAGCCAAGTGGTTGCGAGGGTGAGGAAGTTGCCACTACAACTGGGGAGACATCTAAGCCCCCACCATCTCTAAAGACCAAGAAAAGAAAGGAGGCTAGCGAACAACTACCTAAACCAAAAGTCTATACCCGTAAATCTTCCAAGCCAGAGCCCTCTAAGAAGAAAAGAAGAACAACTGGAGGCACGGAGACAACGGTGATGCCCAAGGGTTCGCCCCTCAGGATCGCGAGCAAAGGATCTAGTTCGTTTGGATCTCCACCCATTACAATCACCACCGCCACCCCGCTTGCCTCAATTGTAGCTTCTGCTTCCTCCCCGCCTGTAGTGGATATCTCCGTCCACCTTGCTCCTACTCCTCTAGTATTGCAGGTCATTCCCATAGATTCATCATCCGTCGCCACCTCGCTAATGACCTCTTCCTCCATGTCTCCTTCCCTTCCTTCCGTTTCCACTGCCACAACGCCAGCTCCAAGCCTTCCAGAATCTTTTGTGAAGTATATGCAGAATGTGCCATCTAAGATTTCGGGGATGCTCACCAATCCGATAGTCCATGCTGCAATAGCTCAGGCTATGGCCTCCGCTCCAATGGCATCCCCCTCTATTGAATCACCAAAGATGAAAGTGACTATGCAGATATCAGACGAGCATGAACAATAATAGCTTGAGGCTGAGAAGGTGCCAGAGTATGAAGAATTTGAATATCACGAACATCCCTTGTTTGAGCGTCATAAGATTGATGAGGTGGCCTATGAGTCTTCCAGCAAGGGCATTGAGGACCTTGATACAGAATTGATTCAAGAATTGAATGACCCCAAGCTCAATGCAGAGTGGGGCAAACAACTCAAAGAAATTGAGGACAAGGAGGCTGAGGACTGGCTTGCACAAGAAGAGGAGACTACTGCTCCAGAGACAGAAGGTGATAGGTCTCCAACCGAGGAACATGGCCAGATTCCAAAGCATGATAAGGAAACTTTCCTCCATGAGAACAAACCAGCAGAGAGCCCCGAGGAGCATCAAGATACTTTGAATGAGGAGGAGGATGTTGAGAAGAAGGATTCACCCAAGGAGCAGCTACGTACTGAGTCCCCCGCTAAACATGAGACATCCGAGCAAGGTTTTGATAAAGGAAAGGGAGATGCAGGAACAAATGAGAAGGCTCTTATTGTCAGTACTATCGAACTCAAAAAGGAGGACAGTGGGACTCAAAGTGTACCGCCAGGGGAAGAACCTCAAACGCCTAATTGGTTGCAAAGATAGCTCAAGCAAAAGACTCCCACCTTGAAGGATCCCAAGGCAAGGCTGGAAGCCATCATGGCCAGAGCACGAATAAGCACCAAAAAAGAGAAGAAGCTGAGGGTCAGATCAAGGATAACCATGGATGCCTCGGGATCAAGGGAAGTGCAAATAGCAATGCCGATGGTTGGAGAACAAGGCATAACCTACAACATCTCCACCATTGACTTGGGAGTGGCCACAAGGGAACATAAGGTCGAGCATCTCTAGGAGTCGGTCGCCATAGTGGTGCACCTTATCCAACAGGATAAGATCTCCAAAGAAGAACTAAAGGAGCAGGTGGCTGACCTAACAACTTATATTCAGCAGTGGTCGTCTCCAGATGAGCAGCCTACAACATCATCGACCCTGCCTTAGTTGTTGTCCAGAGAACAGATTAACAAGCTCGAAAAGAGGCAGAACTTGGACAAAACTACGAAAAATTGGTTATGACAGGTTTTGGACATAGAGAACACGGGCATCAACTTGGTTTCCCAGGCAACAAATAGGTTCCTAGAGGTTTAGAAAACTCTTAAGGACACAAGACAGGTCTATGAGAAGTTCCCAAGGAAATACGATGCGGCCTACCCAAAGATTGAGGCCATTTTAGCGTTGCCGAGTGATATCTGGGAGAAGGACCTTGCCTTCAAAGATGACGATCACTAGCTGGTGGATACCTGGAAGTGCGACTATAATCACCGAAAGAGGAGGCTGGAGCAGATTTTGGAATGGATAACGCCAGACATTGAATGGGCAAGGGATTCCAGGGAGGAGTGTACTCAGTATCTCAAACTGATGACGGGGTATGAGGTGCCCGTGGTTGAGATCAATCTCAAGAACATCAAGCCCCACTTCTTGAAGAATATGGAAGATGGGATGTCCGCCAAAATCACCACTGAGTTCATGTGTTTTGTGGCCCGAGCATTCGCGCAATCATAAGCTTGCAAAGAGAACGATGCTAAGTATGAGACAGACTGGAAGAAGCTTGGCAGTAATTCTCAGGAATGGAGTTACCAAATCTTGAAATCCGACATCCTGGAGGTAGATAAGCTTCAGTCCCTGATCCTAAGTTTCATGGAGTATGCCACGTTGAAAAAGCGAGAGGGAAATCCAGTCATCGACGAAGAGTTCCTTGAAGAATAGCTACAACAAAAGGCAAATGGCTAAAAGACAAATTTGCTACAGTGCTGTCACTAGATGACTAAATAGGGAAGAGACAAGGAAGTATTTTTAAATGTAATATATTTGGGGGTAGGTGAAACCCTAATGTAAAATGAATCTTGGCCACATAATGGAATCAAATCTTGGCCACTCATTTTGTTTTTTGAAAACTATAAATAGGGCTCTCCTCCTCTCATTTTGAGAGAGTTGAGTTGTTGTAAAGACATGCTACAGAAATTATAAATAGCAAATACAGTCATTTTCTGGTGTATTTTCTGAGTTTCTCAATATGTTTCATGATTCCTCTCCCTTTTAGTTATAGTTTTGCTTTAAGTTACTTTACTGTTCTAGCATCTTCAATTTAAACTTGGTAGATTTAGTATGTTATTTCTGGTTTTTGGAGATAGTTGCTGTGTGTATGCTTTCCTTGTCCATACTTTTGGTCATTTGTTGAAGGTAGATGACTGTGCAAAGTTAATTTGGACTTCGATTCCATTGCTGCTCATTAAACTTTATCTTTATTCATGTTTCCATAATGAATGAATGATGAACATCTGCAGTCCCTAGAAGATAGCACAAATTTCATGATATTGTGAGAATTCTGATTAAGTGAAATCCAATTTAAGGAAACTGTCCACAGTAGGAACCTCCATGATCACTGTTCATCGGTAGTTGCAGGTCCAGGAAACATCCTTCTTCCTCGCCCTTTTCTTTTTCCTTTTTTTTTAGAAACAACTTGTGCCAAGGTTCGTTGCACATTGTAAAGCCAAATCTGACGAAATAATGGAGTCTAAGACTGCCGTCTAAGCCTGCAGCAAAGCATAGTAATTCCAAATCTCTAGAACTCCATTCATCGACCCAATTCTCCTACAGCTTCGACCACGTAAGTCCACCTTGTGATTCCAACAAATCACATAAACAACTGAAATATTCCAAGCACTGTCAAGACTTGACATCCGAGAGACCTTGGGATAGTGTTTTGCAATTTGATTGTGGAAGATTGTCTTTCAAGAGAGGTAATGCACCTACGTATTACCTATGTTGTAAAGTGCATAAAAAAACCATCAACAGACCTATCTAGTGGGACTAGGTCACCAAGAATGGCGACCTAGTTCTCTTCAAGATTTCTAGAAATTTTGAAAGGGAAACGGAAGCCCTCAGTTTGTACCTCGGTTCTTCATAGTTATTCGCTTCTGAAACTCTGATATTTGGGCCTGAAAATGACTTTTGGTGGATGTTGGGACTTTGCAGGCAAGGAGAGGTCTTCAACAAGTCTTCAAAGTCTTCAATGATCTTCAATGTACCTAAATGTGCAAACACACGAGAGAAAGAGAAAATGTTGATTGTTAGGGATTAGGGGTTTGCCATGGTCAAACCCCTTTTAGGTAACTAAACCAAAATGGATAGAAATAATGTAATGAAACATGAAACAATGGAGTGGTGGAGAAAGTTACCTTTCCATGATGAAAGATCTTGTGTTGTTGCAAAAATCAACCCTTGGATGCTTAAGAAAATATGTCTTGTTGATTTGGAATGCTCAAACCCTAGCTTGCTTGAGAAGGAGTGGATGAGGAGTGAAGAGTTGTGAATAATGAGCGTGTCTTATGAGAAATTGGGGTTTTTAGGCTTATTTATACAAGTTATGCCCTAATTTTCCTGAAATAACACCATGCAGGCCGACCTTAGGGTTTTAGAGACAAAATCTTGAAAGAATATTAAGTTAATTTTAATTTTTATGCCACATGGGACTAGGTCGCCCAAGGTGGCGACCTAGTCCACCTGGGCAATTTTTATTATTTGTTGGGGATTAAAGTATTATTATTATTGCTTGTCAGAATTGTCTCATGAAAACACACTAAGATAGGACTTATATGTGTATTAAGGGGTCATTATAGCATAATAAAAGGTTGATTTGGTGATGACAAGCCTAAGAAAGTGTGAAAATATTTTACAACACCTTACAACACTTTGGCACAAGGCTTGGAAAGGGGTAAAAAGAGGTCCAAAATCCATAGGCAAGGGCCCAAATGAGTGAAAAGTGTCAAAGGCTACACTTTTTGGCAACACAACTTAGAATAAAAAATCTATATTAATCTAAACAACTTAAGATGATAATGAAAATGATAATGCAATAGAATGAAATGATATGAAATGAAATTAAGATGCTTAGGATAAAAATATATATATTAATCTAAATAACTTAAGATGATAATGCAACGAAATGGAATGATATGATCTAATGAAAATGATAATACAATGAAATGAAATGAAATTATATTGAAAATGATAATGCAATAGATAATGATATTAAATGAAATGAATTTAAGATGCTTAGACTAACAAATCCATATTAATTTAAACAACTTAAGATGATAATGAAAATGATAATGCAAATGAATTATGTGGAATGTGATAATGAAATGGATCAAT
This sequence comes from Sequoiadendron giganteum, assembly GCA_007115665.2. Lineage (NCBI taxonomy): Eukaryota > Viridiplantae > Streptophyta > Pinopsida > Cupressales > Cupressaceae > Sequoiadendron > Sequoiadendron giganteum. Next base: position 92,617,076 of record CM021101.1, on the reverse strand, counting down.
GCCATAGTTAGTGAAATGGACCTAGATGCTAGTGAACATGCATAGTGAGATGAATGATGATGGGTGTGATAGTGTACCTTTCAAAACCATAGGAATCCTGATAGGAAGAATAGGTGGAGGAAGAAAATTTGCACAACCAAAAATCACTAAGTATAGGCTAGGGGAAGAATTGGATGGGGATAAATGCAATGCAAACATAATGCCATTTTTCCATATTAGGAGCACTAATTTTTACTATAGCATAAGACACAATACGCTAGGGTATGAAGAACCAGGGATGATTAGTGTCAAATGCAGAAAACAATCACAATAAACAAGGGGGATATTCCAACACCCCAAAGTTGCAATAGCTTTGGTTGGGCATGATGTTGGAATAACCACAAGCACAAAGGATGCCCAACATAATACAAGACTACAAGGATCTTGGTGGGTACTACGCGAGACAACTGGGAAGATAAGATCACATCAAAAATAAAGATATTCCCCTATGTCTACCTGTCAAAGCGCACCATGATATGATGGATTGTGGTGACTTTGAAAGGTATAATAGGAAGCTCAAATGATAGGAAAAAAATTCCAAAAGCATCAAAAGATCACAATAAATTTCAAATTTCCTTTGTTATAGGATCGAGAGATGGATGGGATTGATGCGGTCTAATTTAAGGAAGGATACATCTTGTTAAGACCAAAGATAGAGGATAGATTAGGTGATCGACATGACTCAGGATACTCAAAATGGATTAAACCTCATGGTACCAATGGATCTTGTTATTAGGAATCAGCTAAATAGGGACATGATGACATGACACAAAACCAAGACACACCCTAAGGAAAAACCTAGGGTCTTGGGGGCTCATAGATTGATGGCCTTGCCTACCTGAAAGTGCATAGACCTCGTAGTTTGATAAAAGATTGACAACTGACCATGGATAAAAGTGGAAATATGATAATGAAGACATTGATGGATGACAACGACCAACACGATGGGACAAACAAAAGCCTCAAGGGGCTAATCAAATGATTAGCCTTGCCTACATGAAAGTGTAGAGGCAACGTAGTTTGACAAAAGGACCGATGACATGAGACCTAATGATGACCAAAATGAGGAAAGGAACTAAATAAGGATGTGAAATTGGCATACGTCACCAATATACAAACAATGAAAAGATCAAATTCAGGATGAAAGCTCAGGATTTAGGATAGTCGATCTGAATCATCCAATGCTCAATCAAAATATACCAAATGATAAAAATGGGAGGTCAAGGGGAGGAAGGGTATGATAGGATGTGAGGATATGATATGTGGATATGATAGAATGGAAGCAAAAAGAGAAATAGGACACTAGGTAGATAATGATTAAGCCCTCTACAAATGACGTCTTTTGCCAAGTTTTCACCAAACATACTTATCCAAGGCCCCACCAAGGGTGGTTTTCACCATAGGATGGATTATTTCTCTTTACTATTTTTGGATTTTTTTGACTTTTTATTTATTTTGTATTTTTGATGAGTTTTTTACTTTTTTTGGTATTTTTCAACGTAGGATAACCCAACTAACCTAGGTGTAAAACCTCTTCAGGTGCATGATGTTGATAGGCTCCTGCAAGGGTTCCTCCTCCGATGTTGCAAGCCTATATGCCCCAAAGCCATATTTTGTAGTGACTATGTAAGGACCCAACCAATTCACTTCAAACCTTCTTGTTGTAGTTCCTTTTGAGCCAATGTTGATAAGCTTGTAGATGATTTTAGGTCTTGATGCATTTCTCGTCTAGGAGTTCAAGATGACTTAACCGTGCAACTTGAGCATCTTCATCGCTGATTAAATTCTTTAGAGAGATTTAGAGTGATGGGATCTCAACTTCAATTGACAAGATGACATCGATGCCATAATCGAGGGAATATAAGGTAGCACCAGTGGGGGTACAGATGGATGTACGATACACCCAAAGGGTCGAATTAAAGTGGAGGTGAAATCTTGACCAGTGTTATTGACAACCTTTTTGAGGATTTTAATAAGAGTCTTGTTGGTAGCTTCAACTTGTCCATTACCTTGTGGGTAATAGGGAGTTGAACAACGATGCTAGATGTGATAGGTTTCACAAAGGTGTTTCATGTACTGGTTTTTGAATGGCTTGCCATTGTTGGTAATAATAGTGGAGGGGATACCATATCTACAGAGGATATGGAAAAGGATGAATTTAAAAATTTGAATACCAATGATTTGAGAGAGGCGAATGGCTTCCACCCATTTGGTTAAGTATTTAGTGGCGGTGATGATGAGTGTATGACCATCGGATGGGGGAGGGTATATCTTGTCGATTAAGTCAAAACCTCATTGTGAAAAATGCCACGATGCAATGATAGGTTGTAAATCTTGTGCAAGAGCATGGATTAGATCTGCATATTGTTGACATGGTACACATTTCTTTATGAACTCACAAGCGTCATGCTCCATGGTGGGCCAGTAATATCCTACTCTGAGAATTTTCTTTGCTATGGCCATCCCATTAGAATGAGACCCATAGACACCACTATGCATGTCATTTAATGCAACACGAGATTTTGATTCATTTAGACAATGAAGGAGAGTTCCATCATACCCTCTACGATAAAGTGTATCTCCCACAATTATGTATCAAGAAGTGCATTGGATAAAGGATTCATGTTGGTTATGAGTGAGTCAAGGTGGAAGGATGTTTTCGTGGAGGTAGGTATAAATGTCGTGATACCAAGGTGATTCGAGACCTACAATATCGCACACCATCTCATTATTAAGAATATCGTACACTGGGATTAATAGTTTCTCGATGAGGAACTCACAATCCGTTCGATATTTAGGCATGAAAATGATGGAGCCAATTGTAGCCATAACATTTGTTACCTTGTTATGCACTCTAGGTATCTACTCAAACTGGATGTAGGTGAAATATTTCTTGAAATCATCCACCATGCGTTTGTATGGTAAAATCTTATCATATTTTGTTTTAAATTCATCATTGAACTATCTGACTATAAGTTGAGAATTTCCAAAGACATGAAGTCGAGTGAGATTCCATTAGACTATGATTCTTAAACCTGTGATTAGAGTCTCATATTCAACAATATTGTTAATGCAGGGGAATGCTAGCCTAAATGACTTTGGAGTGTAATCACCTCGAGGGGTGATAAAGAGGAAACCTGCACCAACTCCATTGTGAGTATATGACCCATCAAAATATAATTCTCATGTATCTGCTTCTAAAATTGTAAGGACCCCTTCATCAGGAAACTCAACAACTAATAGATATGCGTCCACCAAAGGGGCATTGGCCAATTGTTTTGCTATCACTTTCCCCTTGATTTCTTTATGGTCCACATACTCTATATCAAATTCATTCAGTAACATAACCCACTTGGCCATGCGACCAATTAATGATGTTTTAGATAACAAATATTTGAGTGGGCCAACTTTTTATATTAGCTTGATAGGACGTTTGAGCATATAGTGCATAGCTTCTGTGAACTAAAAATAATTGCCAAGAAATATTTTTCCATGGGGGAGTAATTTAGCTCATAACGCATGAGTGTTCGACTGATATAGTAGATGACACGTTCTTTTGAGAACTCATCATGGTGTGCTAGCAATGCCCCTAATGCAAGTGATGTGGCTGAGATATATAGCAAGAGTGGTTTACTTGGAATGGGAGGCATTAAGATGGGTGGATTAGCTAGGTACTCCTTGATCTTTTCGAAACCTTGTTGACACTTTGGATCCCATTTGAAGGTTATGTCTTTGTGCAAGAGGTGGGTGAATGATTGACATTTATCAACAAGTTGGGCTATGAAGTGTCTAATACATTGTAGCTTTCCTTGTATACTTCTTAATTGTTTTAGATTGTGAGGTAGGGGCATTTCCATTATTGCCTGGACGTTTGTTGGATCCACTTCAATGCCCAACTTCTTTGTTTCCTTGATCAAAATTGAAGACCATTCGGATAGATGAGCTCCAACAAGGGGAAGATGAACATCCCCATCTTCTAGCACCTTATAGAGGTTTTCGCTAGAAGATACATCCTTTATTTTTACTTTTAACAAGTTAGAAAGTGCCTCAAAGAGGTTTTCACTAGGTGACTCTTTTTTCTTTTGTTTCTTTTTTCTTTTGCGATTAGGGTGTTCATCTTCCCCCAATCTCATGAGATGTACATAAGTGTCCTCTGAAGGAAAGATATTTTTAGGTGCGCTCTCTCGTAGGTCCTAATCAATTAGGTCAGGGTGACAAAGGGAAAGGCTGATGGAAAAGATTGATGTGGAATCAAAGAGGGAAGGGAGATCTACATCATCGTATGAAAGTATGATGGCTTCTTCTTTAGGTATGCCATCAAGGAAATCGTTATCCGAGTTGATATTATTCAAGGTGTGAGAGGATGATGCAATACCCTTTTTCTTCTTATCATAGCCTAAGCCCAAATGTTTTGGTCGCACCGGTGTCTTAATGGGTTGTAGTCTTCCATGCTCTCCTATGCCAAGACCTCCCCCTTGATAGTTGTATTTTTCTACTAGCTTTGAAGCATGGGGATAAACCTCTTGGAAATATTCAACAAGGGGAGGTGATGGCTCATGTTCCTCTTTGTAGACCCATTGATTAATATCATCCTCCATCTGATCTTGTAGTGTTCTTGGGGATTAGAAGGTGGTAGAGCCTATGTTCTTAGAGTTGATAGTTTTTGTCTTCACTTTCTCTTTCGGTGTAGATTGAGAAGGTTGCCCATATGTGCAAGGAGATGGTAGCATTTTTGCCACATTAAGAGCTATGCGCATATCATATGATCGACAACCTTTATCGATGATCTAGACCCTGGTAATGGTAGATTCAAATGTGGTGGATGATGTGTTGGATGATGGATTAGAGGATGGATTGAAAGGCGAAGCCTGAGGTCCCCCCACTTCTACTCTTGGTTAATATCGGGAGTGGGCGAAAGAAGCTTCTAGAGCATGATAGTACTCAAAATTATGAGGATCTACATGAATGGTTACTTCGATCCCATTGTATGGGAACTTTAGGCATTGGTGATAGGTAGATGGAACAACCTACATGGCATGGATCCATGATTGTCCAAGGAAAAGGTTGTATGGTAGATCCAGATCTAAGATGTGGTAGGTAGTGTACTACACCACAAGACCAACCTAAATAGGAAGACAAATGATACCTTATGAGTCCCTCTTTGCGTTATCGTATGCTTTGATGGTGATGGTTTGAATATATAGGTCATCATGAGTATATCCTACCTATTTTATAAAATTTAAGGTACATAGATTGAGGGCAGATCCATTATCTACAAAGACCTATTTTACCTTATGGCTGGACATAATGACCTCAATGTGCAGGGCACAGTTATGGGATGAGTTGATTGGTGGCATATCATTTTGGCTGAATCCCAATTAGTATGTGGATGAAAAATGTCCTACTAAAGCTTGAAACTGAGTAGGATCTATATCATTGGGTACATGTGTATCCTAAAGAGATTTTGTAAGGATTTCTTGATGTATGGGGGAAGACTTAAACAAATCGAAAATGGATATTTGGGCTGGAGTCTTACCAAGATGGTCAAGGATATTGTATTGTGAGCTCATAGGAGCTTGATGAGATGAAGTGGAAGGCCCATGAATGGATATGTGGGTGTTTTAGACATCCAAATTTGACCACTTTGATACGGTCAAAATCCTATCATTTATTCATCTCATTCGTCTATATTAATTAAATGACATATTTGATTAATATTATCCTGTTCCCTAAGGTTACCAAAAGTATTTAATTAAATACTTTATCCTTTACCATTCCCTCTCTAAATTAAATAAATAAATCAATTTATTTAATTTAGTCAATTATCCTTTTCAATTTTTAATTCTTTTCTTCTCTCTCATTGTCCCATCCTCCATAACCCTTTCACTAATCTGGGTTAATTTAATTAATCCTTCATTAAGATGTGCATATTCTTAATTAGGATTAATGTCACATCCTCCATATCTAGCCACTTGCCTCTAATCCTCAGTTTTAGCCTAATCACCTGTCTGCACAATCCTAATCCTAATCACTTACCCTTTCTAGCATGTCCTTAGGTAAACCTTTCAAGGTACTTACCTTATTTGGTTTGACCTCTTCCCCATGTGAAAAATTAACACTTATTTCCCCTATGAATTTGTCTTCCCCATGACCTCTTAAAGGTCACATCGTACCCATGAGACAAGGACCCCTTTTAGGGGAATCTTATCTTACCCATTGGTTTCTTCTAAAAAGTGAATTAAAAATTCACTTTTATTTCTCCAAAGTCATCTCCAATTCCCATGGTGACAAGAGTGGACTTTATAAAAGTCCTCACTTGTCACTTTCAGCCCCATGTGGGGCCAAGGAATACCTTTTTGGGAAATCCTCTCCCATCCCAAGGTACTTGCAAGTACCTTGGGACCACATGGCCTTTTCCATGTCACTTGTACCCTTGCCATCTCACCTTGTCCTTTGGACACTTCACCCGCCACGTGGTGAGATGTGAGGGCTTGTGAGTCCTCAAATCACCATAGCCCTCCATCTTGGCCATGGTGGCTCAATCTTGACCGTTGAATCCTCTAGAGAATTCAATTTTTTCTATAAATACCCCCATATTCCTTCATTAAAGGATCCAGATCTTAGAACTTGTGATCTAATGCATTCATTTTCAAACTTATACTCTCAACCCATTTAGCCATTTTATCCATTTTCATTGCAATTCTCTTATATTTTGCATCTTGCATCCTAACCATTATTGTATTTATTCACTCTCATTAATCACCCAACTACCAATACCATCACATGCTTGCCATCCAAGGAGCACACATCAAAAGGGCCAACCAAGGGTCAACCCAAGAAAAAGGTATATCTAATTTGTTGTTTTATCTTTCTTTTGTTTGTGTTCAACGCAGCCCAATCTTGAGGTGTTAGGTGTTATATGCTTCTCTTGCATTCTATTTTGTTTTGTGTTTTTAGACTAGGAGATTTCACCTGATCACATGTGTGATGTTTGGTAACAAAACATTGAGGGTCCTTCCCTTTGACACGAATCATAGATATGTGTGGCTCTACTTAATTAATGCACATAACAATGCCATCATAATTATAGGGCACAACTTTATAAATTATAACTAATATTATTAGTGTTGTTATTCTAGCTGTTATTATTGGACTTGTGGTTTGCATTTGAGGTACTAAGACCTTGATTGTGCTTAGGGAAGGAATTTTGATATATTTGTAATTAAGCATTGGATGATGTAGCCTGACTTGCATCCACTATGATATCACCTCAACTTATAAGATCTTGGATATAACCTTTAAGTCCTTGACATTTATTAGTGGAGTGACCTTTGATCTTGTGGTAATCGCAATACTCATTCTCCCTATACCAAGCGGGTTTTGGTTTTGAATCATCAAAAGGATTTATCATAGGATAAGTGACCAAATAATTAGCTTGAAACAACCTCTTGAAAACTGTATCCAAGGATTCTCCCAAAGGAGTTAACGTACACTTATTATTCCATTGATTGTATTGATTGGACTGTGGAGGAGGACAAGGTGCACCATGTGGTATAGATATGATGTTGGATATTGACAATGGATTGGGGACATACTGTGATCTTTGTGAAGTGCTAGCTACTTGGACATGTTTAGTGTCAATGACACCGTCATTGACAATATTTTTGTTCTCGTTCCAGTAGTGGAATTTATCCCCAAATGACTTATCCTTATCTTGGTTAAAGATTTTGATTTGAAATTTAGCAATAAGGGCCCTCTCAATGGTAGTAGCCTTCTCGATGACCTCCGCAAAGGTGGTTACACAATGGAGGCGTAGGTTATGGGCCAGTTCAAGGTGGGCATTTGCAACAAATATGGTTACCAAGTCTTTCTCATGGAGATTGGATTTTGGCCAAATAGCCAAGGCTTGCCACCTGTGCAGGTAGCTTGCAAAAGTTTCTCCTTCATGTTTCTTATCTTTCAAGAGATCTAGAGTATCAATGTCTTTCTCCAAATTGAAGGAGAAGTGTGCAACAAAATTTTCTAACAAGTCCGCAAAGGAAGAAATCGATCCCCTCGAAAGACCCATGAACCAGTCTAGAGCTTTCCCCGTTAGGCTTCTAGGGAAAAATCATAGGAGATAGTTGTCATTATGTAGGAATTCTTGGAAATGCATGTAAAATTCTTGCAAGTGGTTCCTCAGGTCACCCTTTCCCTTGTATTTATCAAATTTTGGCATTTCAAAATGTTTAGGGAAAGGGATAAGTGAGATGGATGGGTCGAACAGGTAAGGGAGAATCTCCTCAAACTTAAAGGAATTCTTGGAGGTCCCTACTTGCAAGTCTTTGAGGGTGGCTTTCATCTCTTCCCACTCCTTACTGACCGGTACTAATGAGGAAGGGCTTGCTGGATTGGATTGATCATAAGTGATATTTTACTGATGTGATGGAGGTGGAGGCAGAATAGACTAATCATAAGATGACAGAGGTGGATATGAAGGGACTTGTTGGTATTGAGGGAGGTACGTGGATTAAGGATTGGTATAAACTTGTTGATATGATGGCGGGGCTTGATAATATGATGAAGAGGCACCCTGTTGATATGATGGTGGCTATTGGAAGTAATATGGGTTGGATTGGTAGTTGTAGGTAGATTGTTGTTGAGAAATGTATGGGGGTTACTGTGGGCTGGATTGGTAATTGTAAGTAGTTTGTTGTTGGGAAGCATATGAAGGCTATTGTGGATTGGATTGTTGGTAATAGGTGTTTTGTTGTGATTGTTGGGGATTAGTGTGGGACAGTTGCTGTTGGGATTGTTGTGGATTAGTGTAGGACGGTTGTTGCTAGGATTATTATGGGTTATAGTAATAGTAATTGGGAGTGGGGTTGGATTTCGTAGCTTGTGGATAATAGGTGCTTTGAGGATGATTTAAGTACTGGGTAGCAGGGTTGCCTATAATTTGTTGGAAGGATTATTGTGATTGCGTGGGGATTGTGAATGTTGAGGGGGGACTTGTGATTGATGGGGAGGTTGTGATGGATTTCCCTAAGATAGGTGCAGAGGTGGTTGTTGATGGTGTGGTGGGATTTGAGTTTGTTGTGGATTACCTTGTGGCTAATGCGAGGGGTTGTGATGGATTACCCTGGGCTTGATGCAAGGGTGGTTGTCGAGTCCATGATGGGATTTGAGTGTGAGGTGGGTGTTGTGATAAGGTTTGTTGTTGTGTTATATTTCCTTGAGGCAGAGGTAAGTTCGATGTGTGTGTGGGACCGGGAGGTGGAGGCAACACAGTGAAAGGATTATAAGAATTGCCCCTAGTATTCCTTGATAACTGATCTAATCGATTCAGTGGGAGAGGTGTAGATGGTATGGGGGTTGGACCTTGTGGGATGTTCATGCCTTGCAGGTTGGGAGGACCTTTCAGATTACCCAAGCCAAGAGAATTGTTAAGATCGGGGCCTTGGGGATTATTGGTGTTAGGTGTTGCACCCATGATTGAGATTCAAACTTGGGAAGGTGGTACTTGATAGAAGACATCATTACAAAAACCAGATTGGTACCAGGTGTCTTGTGGGGTAACCTGAGGGACTTGTGGAGCTGATGAAGTTGGATTGACCTATGAGTTTTGAGGATCACGTGGTAGAGCAGGGGGTGTAATATTGACATATTTCAATAAATCGAACCCCAATGGTGGTTTGATACCCTTCATGAGTAATGTGTTGAGGATTCTATCCCCACACTCATCGAGAAGATGATATGTCATTTGAAAATTAGTAGGATTGCTATGATATTCGTCAACTATGAGCTCAGGTTGGTTAACCATGCTTTCGTCCGGGGGAGATTGGGTGTGGATCTCAGTGTTGAATTGTGATGAGTTGCTATTGGTGGGTTGATCTTGAGGAGGTTGAGGCTGAGCACCTTGGGGATATTGTTGTTCCATGAGTTTCTTTGCCTACAATCATGTAAGGGGCATGCAAATGTAAAATGGCTAGGTGACTAAGATGACACTATTCCCTAAGATGCACTTAAATTATGTTCTAAAGGGTGACTTAAATGATTTCTAAGGTGATAGATCAACCGATTGGATAATTGATAGGATGATTTGGATAATTGATTAGGTTAGATTTGATTGGGTTGATTGATTGGATTGGATAATTGATAGGATAAAATGATTGATAGGATTGGGTCGATAGGATCAGATGATTGATCAGATTAGATTGATAGGATTAACTCTGAACTAAGTTCAGTGTCTTAAGTTGATGATGTGTGATGTTGATGATTGGATTGGATTATAAAAGGATGATCATGACACAAAATCTACCTAACAATAAGAGGATATTGATAAGGCCATGATGGATTACTGACTTAGGATAGATAATAATCCTAAGTGAGTGTGTGTGATGATGATTAGAGTTAGTTACCTATCCCAATTGGATAAAAATCCCCTAAAACAAAGTATAATAGTTTCATATTGATAAATTGATGATGGATATGCAATCTAGGGATGTCCTAAGATGAACCTATATGATTTGATCGAGGATTTGATAACTTTGGAAAAATACAGAAAAACTAAAATGATGATTATAGACAGATGGATGATGATAAAAAAAGTTTGATCACAGGAACGGATGCAGGAAACAATAGGCTTTCAGCGGTTAAGTTAACTCTCGGGTTTTTTGTATGGGAGGAGGATACACCTCTGCGTATGACAGGATCACCTCTATTGGTGATTGGATTGTCTTTGTGGGTTATGGGATCGCTTATCTAGCTATCAGGATTGACTCTTTCTTTAGGTGTAAGGACAAGACACATAAATTCCTATCACGAGATCACTTATTTCTTCAGATGTACAGATGAACTATTGGGAATCGTGACACGAGATCACCCCTGCGGACAATAGGGTCACCTATCTAGGTGATGTACAAACAAACAATTTGGGAAATGTGACAAAAGATCACCCCTACGGACAATAGGTTCGCCTACCTAAGGATATGTACAGATGGATGAGCAGAAGACTTAGACACAAGATCACCTGTTAGGACAGTAGGATCACCTATTTAAGGAGAGGTATAGATGAGGGAGACATGAACAAGATGCAGAATCACCTAATAGGACAATAGGATCACTTATTCAGTGAACAGGCAGACTGGGAAGGTACAAACCAAACTCAGACTCGCCTATGGGGAAGACAAGATTTCCTATTCAGGGAATAGGCGGACATGGGGTTGCCTATCTAAGAGACCCACATGCAAATTCACCCCTGACAAGAGCGAGTTCGCCTAAAGGATGAATAGACCTCACTTTGACACAAAATCACCCCTTTCTAGGTTAGGATTGCCTATCCACAAGGCAAGTTCACCCTTGTGTGAAGCAAAATCCCCACTGAAGGTAGGGGAAGACTACGATAAAGGACTAAAAACATGGAAAACAAAAAGTAGTGGGTTGGACTGACTCAGACTGACGATAAGCACTGGTATATCATAAGAAAACACTTTAGACAACACAAGCCTAAAATTAGTAGTATAAGGTTAGCTAACTTGATTTAGGCCCACCACCTTGAGGGGATACCCCAAGGTTAATACTCCATGATACTGGGGTGGTTCTCTGGATCACCCTTTCTCGTGAAGGAGAATAGCTAGAGATCTAATGGAATAGGGTTGTCAAAAGACACCACGAGCTCACCTTCTCTCTCTCGTTGAGAACTATCATAGTTAACCTTGAGGATTCCTATCTCAACCCAAGGGAGTACATGGTGAGTAACTTTGGGGTATGCTCTGGATCCCCTACACTACACCAAGCTATGGCTAAAATATGGGTCTCTATCTAGGTTGTACAAGCTATCTCATGTATCCTTGATACACTAGGAGGGTGCGTGAGGCACAACCATGAACACCAACCCAACATAAGCATGGATCCAAAGCCCTAATGAGGTACTAGAAACTCAGACCAACCCTACATGTCTTATCTAGGTATCACCCTAGCTTTGACGCTTCGCTAAACACGACATGACTGGATTGGGGTACAAATTTTGTTCTCCCCCTTTATATAGCCCACTGGTAACACGTGGTCAAGATCATCCCTCGGGTAATGAAATCCCAAACAGGTCTCACTAAGGGAAGGAAATACTAGATGTTTTTGCTGGTCCCCAAGCTTGCACGTAGCACAAGGGGAGAGCATACGTGCACTGGTACTCCCTAGGTAGAATCAATTGGATTGGAACAAGTTGTAATTTCGGGTCACCCAAGATCACTGAATGGTGCAAGGGGAGTGCAAACATCAACAACCCGATCCCAAACATGATAAATAAGTTAATTGACCCTTTAGTTAAGTCTACGTGTGCCTAAATTAGTGTGAAAAAAAGATACACAGATAGAGCTAATCTAAGGGTCTTTGAACGATCATACTACAATAAACATGTTGGTAATTTCACCTTCAGTTTTCGTCAAACGTAGGCCAAGCTGCACAAATCATTAGTGAAATACCATAATCACTGACAAATGAGTTAGCGGTTTAGTACCCAAAATTGAAATCAAACAAAAGCTGAAACCAATAAATTGGACATTTTGGATTACCTCAAATCTGCATTTGTGTGAAATTTATTTGCCCTTCTGTTAGATGCAAGTTCACCTTTTCAAGAAGGTGGGTGAGTTCATGATCACCTATTCGATTGAAAGGCGGGAATGTATTCACCTTTGCGTCTCACGAGATTGCCAATTCCTCAATCAGGTTTGCCCCTTTCAGTCTCCCCGAGCGTATTTGCCTTTGAGATAGTTGGCTGGGATTGGTGGATGCAAGTTCGCCCTTTCTTTGAGAGGGTGGGATCGAGTTTGCCTTTATTTAGTGTAGGTACGCCCTTGCGTCAAGCAGGTTCGTCCGTGATGTGTGGATTCACCCCTATGTGCAAGATCCGAACTTGCAAAATTTCAAACAATAAAAAACATAAAAAGTAGACCCGTGACGTGGGTCCCATCGGGCATGCCAAAAATGTGTGTAGTGTTTTTCCTACTCTAAGATGCAAAATTAAATGAATGCAAACAAAATAAAATCAATACAACACCTCAAGATAAGGCCTAGCTAAATTAAAACAAAATACAAGAAATTAAACCTTTTCACCTTGCTTGAATTTATGAGTTTGGTTGGCCCTATTTATGCTTGATTGTGTGCTCCTTTGTTGGAAAAATGACATCCAAATGTGCTAAAAATGAAGCTAATAGGATGGAAATTGCAATGGTGGATGTGGGTATTGGATTGGATGCAATATGGTAGCTCTATGGAGCTGCAATAATGGAGGTATGAATGCTTAGTGCTTGAAAATTACAAAGTGTTTGTGTGATTGCTAGATTGTGAGTGATTGAGTGGTTGTGTGATCAAATGAGGGCCATTCCACTAATTTTAGGGGAAGTGCCTCTAAACTAATGGATGGATGAGATGCATCCAAGGTGGAGGAAATCAAGGGCTAGGGTGAGTTGAGAACTCACAAGGCATCTCATGCTGAAATGTGTTAGATGAGGTGGACAAGGGGAGATGAGGTGGATATGATGTGGAAAAGGTAAGTCTTGTCTCATCTACCTATATCATGGGATGATGTGACAATAGAAGAATTTTAAATTCTTCTAAAATCTCCCTTTGTGGAGATTTAACCTTGGGATTGGGAGGGGAATTTTAAATTAGTCCTTTATTCCTCCAAGGGTGTTGGAGAAATAAAGTGGAATTAAAAATTTCACATAGGATGCATGGGGGAAATAAATGTGAATTTTAAATTCACATGGGGAAGGAGATGCCTTCTCCAAAAGGAGAAAGCATTTAATAAGGTTGACCAAGGACACATGCTATAAATGGCATGAGGATTAGATTAACCTAAAGCAATGATTAAGGTTGTGCAAATGCATGATTAAACGGGCTAATGACAAATTAAGGGAAAGTGGTAAATTATGGAGGATGTGACCCTAATAATGATTAGGGATGTGCACACCCTAATCATAGATTAATTAGATTAATCTGGATTAAGAGGGGATTATGGAGGATGTTGACATGAGGAGAGAGAAGAATATGAATTAAAAATTGATTTAATTCATTTTAGACAAAGTGACTAAATTAAATAAATTAACCCTTTATTTAATTTAGAGAGGAATGGGGGTAAGGTATTTGATTAATTAATTACATAACTTAGGGGTCATTAGGCTAAAGTGAAATATTAACCAAACAATAAATTATTTGATTATTATGGCTTAAGGGTGGAGGACAAAAGAATGCAAGGGTGAATTTGACCATATAGGGGTGGTCAAATTCAGGTGTCTACAACTCCATATTATGGAATTGGTGATTGTATTAGTAATATGTAATACATTAAGTTATTCTTTATTTGTGAAGTTGGGTATAGAGTTACTTAATTACAAGTGTCATAGTAAACATAGAGGTTAATAGGTTATTCCCGAGGTTAGAAAAATCCATGAAAAAAGGGGATATCCTATGCATAGAATATGAATGGTCAATAAAAATAGAGCTAGGAAGGTGGGTGAGCATGTGATGTCCATCCTAAATTGGGGTTGATGAATACTTTGGCCAAAGTAGTGTAAGTTTCCACTGTTTACATTATCAGTTGACTATGATCTGGGTTCACATACTAGGCAAGGAATGTCATATGTGTAGGTTATAGCCACTGTGTAATAGATCTAGATATGTAGGACACAACCCCAATCTTAGAAAAGGTTATTATTATTATGCGGATACCTATGATTTTAACTCTTTCTTAGTAGCTTGGTCTTTATCCATCTGAGTTAGAATATCGGACACAAAACTTTGAAATTCATCAATCTTCTGAGTTTTGGTCATTGGTCCAATGTCGATAGTGGTAACCTGATAATCAGAGGCCTATATAGTGGCAAATTTTTTATCAATAGTAGGTGTGGCCACTTGTATCATATGAAAACCTGAGGAATCAGTTGTGATATGAGACCTTATCTTGGCCTTCCTCCTCTCTTTTGGTTTTTTCCCTACACATGCCAATATTGCCTCGAGATGAGACTTCAGATCCTACACCATCGAGGTATTTTTCTTTAGTTTCTTCTCTAACCAGATGTGAATTTTAGTTTGTTCAACAAAGGATGTAGTGTTGAATTCATTTTGTGGTTCTTTGTCCTCCCGCTCTTCTCGTTGTATTTAATCTTTTGCATTTAGAGCTTCCTCAACTATCTTCTCCTCTTCATTTTGTTCTTTATCCTTTTCTTCATCATGGACCTCTTCCTCTCTATGAGACTCAATATTGGATTCCTTTTCTTTTTCCTCTCCATGAACTTTTTCATTCCTTGCAGATTCAACATCTGCTTCCTTTTCTTTCTTCTCTTCTTGATGGAGTTCTTCTTTTTCTCGTTCTTCATTTTCTTCTTTGTCTTCTTCTCCTTTTTCACCTTTAGACATTTCATCAAACTCTTCATCAAATATTTTAATAAGTTCTCCCACCTTTAGGGTTATTTATTCATCATCTTCTGATAGTTCCTCATCGAACTCCACAATCGTTAACCAAAAACATCATTAAATATTCCAAATGTAAGAAATAAATCATCAAATTTATCAATTTGGAACAATTTCAAACCATTTATGGGTTTTCATGTTTTGTGGGCCATGACGTTATAGAATCCATGTGGTTGTGGGAATATTAAATGAGAAAACCATCGACAATGGCACTAGTGAGATGACGCCCCACAAATGGCATCCTGCAAGCAAGTTTCTGCAAGATTAAAACACTTAGTCACTTCACGGTTAAAATAATTAGGCATGTGGTCAAATGCTAGTCTCAAGACCATTTAAGTCATAATACTTATAATTTTTTTTGTTTTGAACCTTGTAAAATTAATCCATGTTGGTGCCATCAATGCGAAAGCTAGCAGAGGTCAAGCCAAAAAGGTGGCATAGAGGGAGTGGCAACCCGCAAACGAACCCCCGCACAAAGATCTCTACAATCACATTATGTCTTCATTTTTTAACTCTAATTCCAATTAAGCATGTGAGAAAGTGTGAAACCCAAGATTATATCATTTAAAGTTAATTTTATGATAAGATTATTGGATGCAGAAATATCCCATGTGGAAACCATGAGTGCGAAGGCCACTAAAGTTCATGCCATAAAAATGGCTCATCAAGTGTAGCATTCTGCAGATGGCTTCCCATAAGGAAGTCTCTACAAATTCTTTTCACTTAGAGTTTTTTCAAGCTCAAATTACAATCCTTAAATTTATTTAGGTCACATGGGAATTCCAAATTTGAGGCTCACATCTTAATGTTCATTAGAAAGAGTTTGATCAAACGTGGAAATGCGCAATGCAAACACCATGAAGGAAAAAGCCATGGGAATTTATGCCATAAAAATGGTATAGGATACATGGATTTCCACAAATCCATTCCTGCAATAGGATCAAGACTTAGCAAATTTTGTTTTGGCAAAGGTTTACCATTGTTCATGGAAGATTGAAGGTTGGGTGCCACAGGCCACTAAGCCATTATTTTGGCATGGTCGAGATGGGTTTCTGTGAAGGGGTTTAATGTTTCATCAGTTTTAAAAAGAATGATGTGAAATCTTCTGCTAAAACAATAACTCATAGTGATCTAAACAACTGAAAAGTCAAAATATTCTAACTTGGAGACCAAATCAAGATGAAGAAGTTTGCAACAAATCAAGTTCAATCCGCTTTAAATCGACAAAAAAATGCAAAGAATGGGCTCCAATGAAATCTAAGCAAGTAAGGTGAAAATAACCCCAAAAAATCCTCTATATATAACATTAAACACATTAAATGCCAGTAGATTTTTTAAATGATGCAAAAACCCTAAACACAAAAATACGAAGAGTGAGTGTCGAGAGTATGTGGGTCAAAACAATGCGAGTGCCAAGGATGTGGAAGCCACCTAAATGCAGGGACAGGTGATGCGAGTGTGAAGAGTACCGACGCCAGGTTGATGGAATTTTGCCATCAAATCTCTGCATGAAAATTTTCGTAAACGGCTCAAGGGACCCCAACATTTGTAGGATGGATTTCCGTAGTGAAATTTCTGCAAGTTGACCTAAGCAAATGAAACTTGGGTAGACTTTCAAGAATTTCTAGAGACATCAATATTCCATAGGAAAAATTGAACCGAAGGAAAAAAGTGAAGGCGAAAGCAAAAATGAATGAGCATGGATAAATTCAACATAAAACAAAAACCAAAAGAGGGGGGTCATTGCCCTAAGCGGGGCGTGTGTGCAAAATGCACAACAAATGGTGAATCCATTGGGGAATGTGTTAGGGTTAGGAGGTAGATATCTAACAAGTTAAATGTAGATTTGATCAATAAAACAAAGAAATAAAACACATAGAAAATTATAGTAGAAACAAGACAACACAAAGAATTTAATGTGGTTCACCCAATCCGAGCTACATCCACAAAATCACAGCCATCCAATGATTTTATTATCCAGTGCAAAAAATATTACAATCTCACGAATAATGCCATACTACAACTCCCCATCCCAACCGCTTATAACAAGCTTTTAGAAGCTTCTAGAAATTAGGGTTCTACAAAGTTGGTTTTTTTCTTTTTCAGTGACAAAGCGAAAAAAGTAGATTTTTTTTCTTCTGGGGGCCTGCCACCCCTGAACCCCTAATTTTCAGGGGTTGCCACCCCTAAACCCCCACCCAGGGGCCAACCCGGCCTCGGACCCTGGCAAGGATACATGAAGAGTGTACAGTATAGTATGATCATTCGCCACATACCAACAAAATGTTCCTGAATGTTTGAAGAATAAGAATTCATCTAGAACCTAGAATCTCTAGTTTCATCGACCAGAATCAAAGCTTCATAAGAGAATTCCATCTTAAATGGGAAACAAAATCATTAGTTGAATCAATTTAGGATATATCTCAAGTATGTGTATGCATCACGAGTTCATTTCTTTTCCTAAGAGATCATAAGGTAAGTGATCAATCAACCAAGATAAGCTATGTAGATAGTCCAACTCCAAAAGTAACCTGGATATTGCCTCATTGCCAGTCAGGCATCTATAGCCCCTACAATCCCCATGAACATTGCTCTGTTGCCAACCAATAATCCATAGCCTTGATAGAGTTTTTCACACACCCATACAATAGCTCATTAGATATTTCTTTTTTCTCTTTGATAGTTTTACAAACTGATAAGCAATACAAATTATCCTGGGTTTGTAGATTTTAGTGGCCATTGCAGTGGATTTTAAGAGTTTTCACCTATCAATACCTCAAGATAACCACCATATAACCTTTCACAAATACTTAAGATGTGTGATTTATGAGGACTAAGATAGACATAAAAAGATTCAAACAATGATTCCTTTCCAGATCAAGTAGGAATTCAACTAATGAAACCTGATCATGGGGGTGAACAAATATTTCTAGACAACTTATGAAGACTTATTCAAGAAAAAAAAATGAACATTCAAAAAAATTCTCCCTTTGATTGCACAAAGCATTATCACCACATTAAAATCAGGGAACCCACCAGTAGCAAAAATGAAGAAAAAACAAACCGAAATCAAACTAACCTACAACAACTTACCTAAAATAACTATATGAGTGTGGAGGCCACTAAAGTTCATGCCATAAAAATGGCTCATCAAGTGTGGCATTCCACAAATGACTTACCATAAGAAATTATCCACACACGCTTTTCACTTGAGCTTTTTCAAGTTTAAATTCCAATCCTTAAATTTATTTAGGTCACTTGGCAATTCCAAAGTTGAGGCTTGCATCTTAATGTTTATTAAAAAGAGTTTGATCGAATGCAGAAATGCACAATGTAGACACCATGAAGGTGGAAGACATGGAAATTCATGCCATAAAAATGGCCTAGGATACATGATTTTCTGTAAAGCCATTCTCGCAATAGGTTTAGGACTTAGTGAATTTTGGTTTGGCAAAGGTTTACCATTGTTCGTAGAAGATTAAAGGTCGGGTGCTGTAGACATGGAAAATTGACTGACACACTTGATCCTGATTACTAACATTGTTTCATCCCGAATCATACTCTCTAATTATCATCACTTCTCATCCATTAATTAAATAAATTATTATTTATCTGATTAAGTCATTCTCCCCTGTTGATTAAATTAATCAATTTAATTTAATTAACCCTCATATCTCTGTTCATTAAATAATTCATTTTATTTAAAATAAAACTCTAAAGTCCTCTTATTAAGTTGAATAAATTAAACCTTATTTGATTTAATCTAACATTGTCCCATTTAGTTAAATAAATCAAAACATTTATTTAATTAAAGCCTTCTTCTCAATTTGATTTAAATCAATGCATAAATTTAAGTCTAAATTGTCACATCTCCTAATTCCTCATTACATTAATTAATATTTGATTAATTTAATCTTAAATCTTTTCCCATCCTCTAGCTTTTACCACTTGCACATGAAAATAGATTTAATTCATTTATTAAATCTCTATTTTCTCTCAACATGGCACAATAGAGAATATTCCCTCAAATTTGAATTTAAATCCAAGTGGACTTAGTCCTTCCAACAAGGCATTTATTTCACCTTACAAGTACTTTTTCTTTGAGCCAAGTGGCCATAACTCCATTTTCTTCCCTCTCCAACAAGTCATTTCACTAATTTCAAATTCCACCTAATATCATTTATTGGCACTTTCATCAAAATGTGCACAACCTTCAACCATTCACATATTGACAAGTGGCACTTGGCCATTGGATGTTGAATGATCCCACATTGCTCAAATATTTCTCATTGTTCCAATTTGAAATCTATAAATAGAGGCTTCCTCTATTGCAATATCATCCACCTTTTGAATGCAAAGTTATTATCTTCAATTGAGAGCAATTCTATTCATCTTCTTGAGCATTTTCCATCACCATAGCTAGCTTACTGCATATTTTAGCAAGGAGTCACATTTTTATTCACCATCAAGTGGATCAACCATCATCAAGCTTACTAAGGAGTTGGGAAAGGGCCAATTTCTACACATAATTGGCACCAATTCCCCCATGGGATTAAGTGTTTG
Source organism: Sequoiadendron giganteum (assembly GCA_007115665.2). NCBI lineage: Eukaryota > Viridiplantae > Streptophyta > Pinopsida > Cupressales > Cupressaceae > Sequoiadendron > Sequoiadendron giganteum. The sequence goes on along the minus strand of CM021101.1, from coordinate 92,597,024 downwards.
CATTGCTTAAATAGATTTGATTTAGTTTCTTGTATTGTTCTTCATTTCATTTTTATTATTGAGCATTGTAGATGGATTTCATGGGGAATCCTTGTCTTAACTTGCATTTCAATTTAATAATGTGCTTGTATGTTTGTGCAGGTGTAGGATTGGGGTTCACATTTTGGCACTAGAAGGAGGGCTAATCTCAAGATTCAATCACGTTTTTTTCAAGAAATTCTGTGCTTTTTTGCAGCTCACAGGAAATTGCACTACTCACAGTCTAGAGGTGCCAAACCTCACCGCTACTAGTTTAGCGACGCTATATTGCATTGCTCCAAACTCTACCACTGGAGTTTTCCCACCCACAAAATTCAAATTTCCAAACTCAAGCGTGGGTTCCTAAATTCCAAACTGCGCTGCTGGGTCAAATAACACCGCAATTGCGCTCTCTGTCCTGTTGTAGAGCATCGCTCTCAAAAATTAGTGGCGCTATATTGCGCCGCTAGAGTTTCTAAACTCAGCCGCATTTGCCAATTGCACCGCTGGGTGACAGTAAAAAGTTTAATTTTTTTATTTTGGACATGTGCATTTTTGTTTTCAGATTTTTGAGCTACTAACCTGTTTATTGTCTCTGTATCTTCTGGTTTTAATTATTTTGCAGGTTAGGGCAAGGAGGAAAACAAAGTGGAAGGTTGCATTATGACATCATTCTCATCTTATACCAAGTGTTTTTAAACACTTTAGTGTTTTTTAACACTCTTAGAGAATTCTCAATCTCTCTTAAAGAATTTGTTATCTTTCATGCTTTAGGGAACACCAAATTTCCTTTCGGGCTTTAAAAAGAACAATACAAATTTTATTTCAAATTTGGCAAACAAAGGGCTTAAAAAGAACTTTAGAACAATTTTCTAGATTTGGTTTAAGGATTAACAATTGAACAAGGCAAATCCCACATTTGATTTAGTGCTATAAAAATAATTCACTTTTGCTTTGTGGACTTTAAATGAGCAAGTGTTATTTTTGTTTTGTAATTGCTTACTCAAAGTAATACCATTGAAAGGACGTATGTGCTTCTCTCATGCCTCATGGTGATCTTGAGGAACAAAAGACATTTTGGTGATCTTAAGTTGAGCAAAGTAATTACCTCCACATTTCATTTTGGGATTAAAATTGAACAAAATATCTTGCGAGTGTGAGCGTGGCATATTGCGAGTGTTCTCCCTTTGTTTTTCAATGAAGGTTGATTGAACTACGGGATATGCTTGCTCTCTTTTGTTTATCTTAGCGGGCCTGCCTTGTGGGAAAAAGTAATCACCCAAGGGAATGACTCAATCGGGAACACGCTAAAGCCAAGTGACTTCCACCTAGGATATAAGTGTGGATATTGGAACAAAGGCCAATATCACGAGGATTATTCCAATAAGAAGGGCAAAAATGGTCTTTCGCAGTACTAGATAGTCCCTCATGAATGGAATGCCCATATTAAAACCCTTGTTTAGCAAAGGCCAAAATCCTTAACTATTTTGTTGGTGCAAAAGTTCATGTCCTTTGAAGCCGCCCCACATATACATGTAGTTCTATTATAGAGATGAAAAGTATGCCATGGGAGTTTCATGGGTACTGATGCTTGGCTGACCTAAAAAGTGTGTGCCGTGGAGGGGAGCTTGTGTGGTCAAGCATCTAATCATCTGCACTGAATATGCGTAGCTAGATTTATCCAAGTGGGAACCCAAAAAAATATTGTCTCTTCATCCTAGGATTGTACATGGTCTTGGAATCAAAAAATACATTGCTTGGGTATCAAAACATTTGAAAACAAACATTCACAAAAAGCTTCAAAATTTCAAACCCTTTGGAGGAAACAAATATCCTTTGACAAATCTAAGTGCTCTTGATTTCCCTAGGGAATCTATCCTTAGAGGTTTCTAAGTACATGGGTTTAATCATCATTTGTTTTCACTAAAGTCAACCTAGGAAATTATGCTCTTGAAACCTTGATTTTCACATAATGGACCTTGTGGAATGAAAAGGAATTGAGGCATAGACATTTAGTTTGAAATCATAATCGAGAAATTGTTTTTGATAAAAAGAACTCATTAAGCAAAGATAAGGACAATTGGACCTCACACATGTGTTCTCTCAAATGATTTCCCGTAAAATCAAAATCCAAAAACCAAGATTCAAAAAGATTAGCCCAAAAGCTCATGTGGAGCATATTGAAAGGCTTCTCAAAGTTAGAGAAAGATTTGTTTGCAACTTCTACAAGAAAGCTTCAAAGAACAACCATAACTTGTATGAGTTTTATTGTCAACAACATCCCAATCTTTTTCAAAGGTTTTCTTTTCTCACTTAGGAAGTATGGCATGTTCTTCAAAACTAAGGTCCTGTAAGAAGGAGTTTTACCTAGGTCAAGTCTAGGATCAAAATCAATCACTCTCACCCATCTCTCAACCATCAAAATCAAATCCCATTTCACCAAAAAACTCTTGAAAAATTTGAAAACATCATTCATGCTAAAATTATAGGCAAAATCAACATCACCTTGTTTGACTTAATACACTTAGTCAAATTATCAATCCTCTTGAGAAAATTTACCTCTAGGATAACACAACTTCCTAAGGTTTACAAGTTCAAAATCACTTTGATTGACTTAACACACTTAGTCAAATCATTCTCTTGTACGAGTTTTCTCTAGGATAACACAACTTCCTAGGGTTTACAAGTTCATTATCATCTTGTTTGGCTTAACACACTTAGTAAAACTATCCTTAAATCAAAACCAAATCAATTCAAGCCCTAAAAAGTTTAGCATCTCCCCCAAGGTTCTTCAAGAGTTTCATTCATCTGCATCATCCTTCTTCCATTTATCTCATCCCCATCATCACTTTTAATCCTTAGACTGTCCTAGTTCTTCTCCTTTTGTGCCTAGGATTAAGATCAAATGATCTCTATTTTATAGTTCAAACAAGATCACAACACAAGAGGAACATGGAAATCACTAAGGAAACATCAACTTCAAGTGACCTAAGTCAAACGAATCCCAAAATAAACCCTATAGGATCAAGCAACCCTCCAAACAACTCCTCTCTACCATCAAAAAACCCTTAAGAGGAGGGTAATATAGAGGAAATCATCGATAATGACTTGGGAATGATGCAAGAGGAAATAATTGAAATGGTTCAGAATCCCGAGAATCATCAACACCATGTTGAAACTCAATCCCTCTCTATATGTACGTGCGTTAACGAAAGAAGGGGCCAAAATCCCTTACAACTTTGACATAAGTACCAATATGGAAAGGCCTCTTGTGAGCATACCCAAAATATCACTTCCAAACATCACTCAAGATATTCCCCAAATCAAATCAACAATTGCTTCAACCCCTCCAATTGTTAACAAGGGAAGCGCCATGCTTCATGAAATCCAAAAGCATCACCTTGTAAACAACAGAGAAATAAATACCAACACCACATCGGATAACTCCATCCTAGTAAATTCATTACACCCGTATGTTCTACTTAATTTCCATAATCATGCAGACTCATCCTCATTTTATGCAACACCAATCTATCCGCTGAATATGCAAACTTCTCTCCCCATGATTTTGCAAGGAGAGGGTGGGTTATTCAGGATAGGGGGAGTCATTGATCCTTCCTCATCATCACTTTTCCAAGGTAACACAACACCATTCCCTGCATTACCACTGAAATCTATATCACCTTTTGGGTTGGGCCTTCCCCCCTACCCGCCACCAACCTACCAAACCAAAGCAATCTAAGCATCACATCCAACCCCCTCTTTTTGCCATCTGTATTGCAACAACCGATAACAACCATAATCGTAATGGTCAACACACCCACCATTCCTCAAGTGTCTAAAGGACTAAGCACCTCACTCACACCATCCACAACCCAAACCTTGATCACCAACATGACCCTTTCGCTCATCACAATGGTCAACACCATTCCCAATCCGCCATTGATTCCACCAAAAGCTAACATGACGAACTCATTCATCACCATGATTTAGAAAGTTAAAAAAGCCACCCACCAAAGGGTACTTCAACAAAACCAACAAGCTGCACAGCTGGCTGCTCAGCAAGCACAAGTGCAATTAGCTGCCCAATAAGCCGCTCAAGCTGTACAAGCCACACAAGCCCAACAAGCCGCACAAGCTACACAAGTAGCCCAACAAGCACAAGCTAGAGCTCAAGCCCAACACCAGGCTCAACAGGTGCAAGCACAGTACCACGCACAACTGGAAGCAATCCATCAACAAGCATACCAACAAGCCTTGCAAGATTTTTAGGCACAACAACAAGCTAAACAATAAGCTTTGTTGGCACAACAACAACTAGACCAACAACAAGCTTTGTTGGTGCAACAAAAACTAGACCAACAACAACTAGACCGACAAAAATCTTTGTGGGAACAATAGTAGCAGGACCAACAAAAAGCTTTGTTGGAATAACAACAATAGGACCAACAACAAGCATTTTTGGTACAAATGCAGGCATATCAGCAAGCCTTAAACGCACAACAAAGCTTGCAAAAAACCCCCACCAATACCCCACTCGTTAATCAAAAATGACAAACGCCTCAAAACACATTCATCCCACCTCCTGATTTGCAAAATGATGTAACAACACATATCAAACTGTTCTCGTAGCAAGTGCCGGACCTTCAGTCAGGAAAAACAACCAGAATGCTGGGAAATTTGTGCTCCTATCCTTTTGATAGGAGTCTTACAATAGTACCATTCCCGAAGGGATTTGAAATCCCCAAATTCGACAAATATAATGGAATGGGAAACCCTGAAAATCACGTCAGGGAGTTTCAAGTGCACTAAATGGAAGTTGTATATGATGACACGTACCTAATGCAGCTATTCCCTCAGAGCCTGATTGGTCCCGCCATGTAATGGTTCTCTCGTCTACCCACATCCATTAGAACATTCCAAGAAATTGTGGATGCTTTCCTCAAAAACTATGCATTCAACATGGGTACCAATGTTAGTCTAGAGGAACTATCAGCACTCAAATAGGGGAAAGGAGAGATATTCACCTCCTTCTTGCAAATATGGTGATCCAAGGCCAAATGGAGCAAGTGGACCATGCCAAAAGAGTAGCAAGTTTGCACTATCATAGCCAATCTGGACAAAAACTTGGCGTTCTATCTAAAAATGCAATGCATTACAACATATGATCAATTGATCCCAAAGGAACTCAATATTGAAAGAGCCCTCACTACGCGAGGGGGCGCATCTACGTTTCCTGCACAACAGGATACTCGCCCATCCACTAGTTTTAACAATAAACCTCGCACATGGTCAAGAAACATAAATGTCACAAATGATAGAGTGATCGATGCCAAGGTTGTCATAAGTGCTCCCAAGCAAAATATTCAAACCCATCATCAACCACAAATAACAACCATAACAATGTACAAACCAATACAGTAGCACAACAACAATCACCTCCGAACAATAAAATTAATAACCTGAGCAGTCAAGGAGGACCACCTCCCCAAAACAAGTATCCTCCCAAGTGGAAGTTCACAACCCTTGGAGAGTCAATCGAATCCATAATGAAGAAGCTGGTTAAAGAGAACCTCATCAAAATATCCACTTCTGAGCTATATGTGGAACCGATGACAAAACCACCTTGGTACAATGAAAATATCCTTTGCGATTTCATAAAATCAAAGGGTATACGACCACAAATTGCATGAGATTGAAAAACATCATCCAAGATCTCATTGAGGATAAAATCATAAATATTGAACAACCTACTGGAAATCAAGATCTCAAAATATACACAAATATGATGCCCAATCACAATCAAGGAAACAACCAAGGAAATGACCAAGGGAACAATAAAGGGAAACAAAAGTATGCCAATGCAAACCGTATATATGATAAGATTGTTGCATCCCTGGATGAATGGGTCACTATTGTCAATATCAAAGGAGCCAACGTTGATTGTGGAGTCACCACAAGTGGCAACAAAGTCACTATTTCTGGGGCATCACAACCATCTAAGACCTCCACCTCAAAATCCATTCCTAATGGTTACAACGTCCTTGACCAGATAAAGAGAACCCTTGCTCAGATCTCCATCATGGAGTTATTGAAAATATCAGTTGCCCATAGGGAAATACTTGAGAAAGCATTAGCTTCATCTACCATCTCTCCCAACCTTGATACAAAGCAATTTCAAGCTATGGTTAGTAATATCATCACTCCAAATCTCCTCACCTTCTTCGATCAAGATTTCCCAGCCCAACCATCTCACAATCGTGCATTACACCTTGAGGTCCTGGTTCACAAGAAAAAGGTCAAAAGGGTCTTGGTGGATGGAGGTGCAGGCCTTAATATCTATTCACTAAAACTCATAAAGAATCTAGGAATCTTCGAAAATTCCATTGACAAAGATAAAGGTATTACCATTAGAGCATATGATGACCAGGAAAGAGTATCTCAGGGCATTATCAAACTCCCAATCCAAGTCTGGCCAGCTACTATGGAAACCACTTGTTAGGTCCTCAACCTTGATTTACCCTACAATATCCTCTTGGGATGCCCATGGATCCATGGAATGAAGGCGGTCGCCTCAACATTCCACCAATGCATAAAATTCTCATAACAAAATGAAGAGATTACAATTTATGGTGATCCTAAACCTTTCACCTATTGCAAGAATTTGGAGGCCAAGTTCTACAAAAGTCCCCCAGGTCCCAAAAAATGATGAAGGAGCCTCCACTCCCTATGTAGACCCATCTAGCCTCGCCTCCACTTCTACGACAGAGACACCCTCCATCCCTGACATATTCGACATCAAGCTCATGATCCAGGACAATGGGTGTGGAGATTACAGAATGAAGAAGAATGATTTTGTTGTAGGAGAGTTACCTACATCTCCTAGGTCACATGGGAAATGCCAACTAGTTGAAACACCTATCCACACTTTCAGAGCATACCCCTCTAGATTCTAGTGTTGGGGAGATCTAAGTCAGGAGATTGTGGATGAAGGAGACACTTCAAGCTCACTATACCAAGATGAAAGGCCCACACCCAACCTTCCTATGGATGAAAGAAGCAAATGACTACAAATGATGCTTGGGATGGGCTATAACAGAATTGGAAGTCTTGGAAAGAACAACGATGGTCAATTGGAACCAATTATTCCTAAAAGGCATATGAGGAATCTTGGCCTTGGATGTAACCCTCTGAGTATAACCATACATGGTCGAGGTCCCCCAGTTAACACAAATAAGACTCACCCTCAATTATCGATAGCTACCCTACGATTACCCGTATCTACAGGTCTGCCCTTAGACAACTTCACCTTTGATATAATCGACGTCTGTAGTAGTAGTGATGATGAGGAAACCATAACAGGCCTTCCAATGCTATTTGAAGACTCCTCCTTACTCATGATTAGCACATCATCTTTCGAGTTAGACAACCAACCCCACAAGATAAACCTAGTCTACCCACAACTCATCGATTACGACCAACGAGGACCACCGGTTCTAGACACATTTGAAAATGATGAGGCACTCTCGAAATTCATGGGACTAAGGAATACAGTACCATGTGGAGATCATAAGGCATGATTTGATATCACACTAGACACACAAACATATTATGGGAAGGCGATTGAGTCCTTCAGTCGCAAAAGAAAAAGAATGAGAATAAGCTCAGGGTCATTGAGTGAAAACCACACCGTGGCACTCTCTAACCATAGAATAGTAAAAATAAAGGATGCATCCAATGGTGAAAACCTCTCTGAGGTGCTGGAGGATGAAGGATTCAATCTCCCCCCACTACACTTCATCAAGAGAAATCAACAGTGCTAGTAGAACATTGCAATCCTGTCAACCTGGGCACGAAAGAGCTACCACATATCACTTTCTATGTTGAATCACTTCTCACATAAGAATAAGAAATCTTAGAAGAATTCCTAAGAGAAAGAAAGGTGAACTTCATGTGGACCTATGCCAACATGCCGGGTCTCGATCCAGAAGTCGTGGTTCATCACTTAGCTGTCTACCCAAGGGCAAAGCCAGTGAGACAAAAGTTGAGAAATATGCACCTTTAGATAGCCTTACTAGTCAAGGTGGAATTGTAGAAACTCCTAGATGCTAGTTTTATATGCCCAATTGATTATTCAGAATGGGTGTCAAATCTTGTGCCAGTTTCAAAGCCGAATGGGAGCATCCGTATCTGCATCGATTTTAGAGACCTAAACAAAGCGTGTCCTAAGGATGAATTTCCACTACCCAACATTGATATGATAGTGAACATGATGGTCAAACACAAGATGCTATCACTGATGGATGGATTCTTAGGGTACAACCAGATTATGATAGAAAAGGAAGACTAGCATAAGACAACGTTTACATGTGCATGGGACACCTACTGTTGGAACATGATGCCATTTGGGCTAAAGAATGCAAGAGCAACATATCAAAGGGCCATGACACTAATTTTTCATGATATGATTCAAAAAACTATGGAATATTATGTGGATGATATATTGGCCAAGTCAAGGAAAAGACAGGATCACATAACAACTCTAAGTGCCATCTTTGATAGATTGGAGAAATACAAGGTTAGACTCAACCCCAAGAAATGCGTCTTTAGGGTGCAATCAGGCAAACTCTTGGGATATATAGTATCAATGAGAGGAATAGAAGTGGATCCTGCCAAATTCAAGGGGATCCTTGACATGGAAGCACCCAAGACACTAAAACAACTCAGAGGCCTACAGGGAAGGCTCCAATCCATTCGCAGACTCATAGCACAACTAGCGGATAAACAGATCCCATAATCTCATCTACTCCACAAGGGAGTAACATACAAGTGGGATGACAAGTGTGATTAGGTGTTTAGTAAAATCAAAGAATATCTACTTACACCACCAGTGTTAATGCCACCTACTCCAGGAAAACCACCGATTCTATACATTTCAACAACCAAGGCAACTCTCGGTGCTCTATTAGCTAAACACGATGAAAATGGAAGAGATAGAGCAATATACTATATTAGAAAAGCTATGGTGGGACACGAGCTAAACTATAATCCTATCAGAAAAGCTTGTCTAGCAGTTGTATTTGCAATACAAAAAATTAGACACTACATGTTGGCTCACCAAATCAAGTTGATTGTGAAGATAGATCCTCTTAAGTACCTACTCTCTAAAGCCACTCTCATAGGATGAACAACCAAGTGGGTCATGATATTGACAAAACACAACATTGAATATATGGAGTGCAAGGCTATCAAGGGACAAGCAATTGCAGATCAACTAGCAAAGGCTCCTATTTATGCAGAGAACCCACTCTTTTCAAAATTTCTTGATGAATCAATATTCAACCTAAGTGTTGTAGAACACTGGAAGATGTATTTTGATGGATCTTACATGAAACACGGATTAGGGGCGGGAATTTTCTTCATAACTCCCCAAGGAGACTGCATACCCTAATCTTACAAACTGTCATTTCCATGCACGAATAACATAATAAAGTATGAGGCTCTCGTCATAGGCTTAAGGATTGCACTACAATGACAGATCATAGCTCTAAAGGTATATGGGGACTCTCAACTCGTAATTAATCAGGTAAATGATGAATATCAGACAAAGGATGACAAAATGACTCCATATAAGAAGTTGGTCAAGAGCCTCAAAGAGTCATTTATTGATATCACATTTGAACAGCTACCCAGAGCAAACAACAAAGTAATAGATGCAATGTTGATAACTGGATCACTCTTGGAAATCCCGCGCAACGTCCCAAAGTAAGAATTCCTTACAGAGCAACTTATCATACCAACATTTGAGGTACCGAAGTCTAAATTTGTGTGTGAAATCATTGGTCCTGGTGATCCCTGGTATCATTACATTTACACCTACTTAAGAATAGGAGTCTTGCCCACCGATATAACCCCAAACCTTAAACAAGCCTTCATCAAGAAGTCAACCCACTTTTTCATCCAAGGAGAAACCCTTTATCATAGGAGCATTGAAGGAACCCTGTTGCATTGCCTAAACATTGAGGAAGCCCTGACTGCTTTAACCAAGGTACACAATGACATTTGTGGATCACACTCGAGTGGTATGACCTTGGCTAAGAATTTGCTGAGAACCCGATACTACTGGCCCACAATGGAGTGGGAAGCACACGATTTCGTCAAAAAATGTTTACAGTGTCAGTAGCATGGGGACCTTATCCATACACCAACTCAAGAGCTTCATCCTATTGTTACACCTTGGCCCTTTTCACAGTGGGGACTCGATCTCATCAGAAAAATCACAGCCACTTCATCCAACAGCCACAAACTCATCATCACCGCCATAAAGTACTTTACAAAGTGGGTCGAAGCCATTCCCATGACCTACATAATGGGAAAAAAAATATCTAGGTTCATCCTGAACTACCTCATTTTCTACTATGGTGTCTCCCAAGCCATTATCTTAGATAATGGGACACCTTTCAAGAATCAATATGTTCATGACTTATGTGAAAAATTCAATATCCGGCATCACTTTTCCACTCTGTACTATCCCCAAGGCAATGGCCAAGCAGAAGCCACCAATAAAACCATCTTGAAAATCCTTAAGAAGATAGTCAATAACGTTGGTCGTGACTGACATCTGTAGCTAAATCGCACCTTATGGGCCTATTGCACCAGTATTTGGATACCAACAGGTGCCACCCCATTCTCCCTGGTCTACAGATTAGAAGCCATCTTGCCCATTGAGATCGAGCTCCCATCCATGGGAATATCATTGCAAAACCTCATCATAGATGAAGAATACAGGGTCTCACGACTGAATGAGTTGGAGTTACTGGATGAATGACATACGGATGCCCTAAACCATCTACAGGTGTATCAAAACTAGCTTAAGTGAAGTTATAACAAGAAGATCAGGAGGCAGACCTTCCAAGTCGACTAACTTGTGTTGAAGGAGAACTCGAAGAACGTGCCAAATCTAGATAGCAAAGGTAAATTTGAGCCCAACTGGTTGGGACCTTTCATCATCATGACGAGCTATAAATGAGGGGCATATTAGCTGTCAACACCCGAAGGGGAGCCTCTGCAAGAGCCCATGAACAACTCCCATCTCAAAAAGTTTTATGCCTAAAATATTGCAAGGTATAGAACCAAAAATCCAAAAAATCAGAAAAATGTCTTGAAAAAATGGTCACCCTGATGAAAACCTAGCAAACAGGCGTCTTGGTGACAACAAAAAAAATAAAATAAAAATAAAAGTCCAAAAAATCAGAAAAAGGATTGAAAACAGTAAAGAAAAAAATCATCCTCTAGTGAAAACCACTTCGGTGGCACTTTGGACAAGTACCTTGGTGAAAACTTGGCAAATAGGCACCAAGCGTAAATAAAGCACTCTCCATCCATCACAATCTTTATGGCCTATTCCATGCACTCACTTATCCATTACATTCCATCTATCCTTCCATCATCCGTTCACGTTTGTATCATAGCTTGATCTTGTGCTCGTATCATGTTCCACCATAGTACTACTTGGCATATTCCTAAGGACAGTTTTGTCCTTCCTATATTGAAGTAGTCTATCACATTATGTTGGGGGCATGTTCCTATACCTACATCAGATCAAATTCATGTATATACTTGTGATCTTCCTCAAAACATCAAAAATCCAAAAACATTCAAAAAAAATAAAAAATCCAAAAACATTCAAAAAATCATTCAAAATCTAAAACATGTCGAAAATCTGAAAAATAAAAAATAGAGTCATCCATCCAAATTACGTCATCTTTGAACTTGAACGTAGGCAAGGTTGATCTTTGATCATCCCCCGAGACACCCTAGGTCAGTCCCTTAGGCGTTCATCGCATTGGCAATCCGTTTGCCCATCTGTATCATCATCAAATCAAGTCTGTTGTCAGTCGAACTACATGGTCTTTGCGTGTATAATGTAGGCAAGGCTAATCTGTTGATTAGCTCTTGAGACCCCTAGGATAGGTCTTTAAGTTAGTATCTTGGTCATAAATCTCAAAAACACCAAAAACATCCAAATATTTGAAAAAAAAGCCAAAATGGTGCACCCGTCTCATCTCTCTTTCACCCGCAATAATCATCATTCCTAATAAATCAATCATCACCTTCATCTTTTGGTGAGTCATTCAGAAGCAAGTCTATCAAGTTCCAAAGTAAACGCCTAATCATCAAAGTCTCAAAGTCTAGGTCAGTAAACAAGCAAGTTGATCAACTCAGAGTATCAATAGCTTATCATCCAATCAATCTCATCAAAACCCTGATAACAATATGTCCTAAGATGCATCCTTCCCATGATGGACATCAACATCAAGTATCACCTTAGTTTAGCTTTGGATAGCGATACAAAGAACATTAGCTTGTTTGTTTACTTTATCTGGTCTTTTTTGACTTATCTTATTTTGTGCTCATTCCAAGGACCTCTCGATGATGTCTACACATAAAGATTTAGAGAGAAAGGAATGGGGCAACGATCATTATATTTTTTATCTACTGTGCTTGTTGGATACTCTTTTAAAATAAATTATTCATGCATAATTTGTTTGGTTTGTAGGGAGGGTGTTTTAGGTGTCTTGTTGACCACATAGGAAGGCTTGCTTTTCTATGTTTTGGTCTGAGATGTTTAGAAGATCTAAACTACATCTTGAATAAGGTTTCGTATGCTAAGTGTGAACATGAATACTCCTATGTGATTGTAGAGTCAAATTCCATCACACTAGGTACAATGCCATCTTGGTTCTTTATACCTTGATGCATTGTACCTATGTGTGTTATCAAACATAAAGTAATTGGCCCTTTGAAAATCCCAACTCCTGGTAAGAAAATCATCGATATTTAACAACTTGTTGGATCTCTTTTCTTCTTTCTTCTTTTCATATTAGCACGGTACCATGACAGCTAATTAGACCATCACTAATACATCCGCCCTGCATACATAAAATTATCAGCATAAATACATATCATATCATATAGATCATACCGCATCATATCATCATCTTAAGTTATGGAATAATATACATTTGTTATTCTAAGTATCTTAAGAAATCATTGCATTACACTCATCTCATATCATACATTGCAAGAGTCATTAAAGGCATAATATAAATCATTACCATCCATCATTAGTACATAATCATTTGCATACACTGCATCCATACGATTGTCATCAAAATGCATAGAAAAATACAAAAAAAAATGCATCCATAATCATCATCGCATCATGTAGAAAGATACATCATATTGTATGAGCATAAAAGAAAATAATTTCATAACATCTCATAACACATAGGAAATTAGAATGCATCCATACATCATACATCATATGACATCTCATAAATAGGATCATCTCATATCATATATATCATCAAAATATACAACTATCATGGTACAAAAATCGGATCAAGTGTGTATACATCAAGATGTATGATGCAATCGAGGCAATAAGTATTGAAGCCCATGAATCAAAAAATGGATAACTGCCCATGATCAAAGACTAGCCCTGTTGGCTATGCCCCTCCCCCTCTGGTCACTCACCATGGTCCTTGGGAGGCCTCATCCCTATTTGTTGAGAAAATTCTAACACCCTACCGACTGGTGGCACTGCCTGCTTGTAATGCTATTGACATTACTTAGCCTCCCTCACTACCTCTCGGTATGCCCTCAAGGAAACTGTCCGACCCTAGGATGATGAGGTTGCACTCTCTAGCTATCTCCTCTAGCCAATCTCCCAATCCCTCTCAGCAGTAACGATCAAAACCTGCTGTCTAGCCTGATCTCAATCAGCTGTCAATAATTGTACCTGACCTTGCAACTATTGGATCAGTGCATCCCTATAGTCTGGTTGCCTTGGTGGTTGCTGATCTGGGACCTCTCTATCCTCACCTTTGGGCTGATCATCCTATGCAAGGATCTCATGAATCTATACCTGTGGCGGTGTACGCTGTGCCTGATCCCTAGGGGATGTCTAATGAGGAGGTGGTCCACCTCCTCCTTAGTCTCCATCCCTATCTTGATCACCATCCCCTCTGCCACCCCGTCCCCTACCCCTGCCAGTTGACCTGCCTCTCGGCCTCCGCCATGGGAGAATCGTACCCAGAACTGTCAATCTCAAAGGAGGCCTGAACTAATCTCAATAGGATTGAGTAACCCCTGCATCTACTAGCCCCTAATCATATGCCCACGACCTAGCCACTAACTATCTGAACGAGGCTACTGCCTCAGGTGCTGGGATAGGCTAGCCCCATGCTGTCTCTTGAGTGGAACAGGCGAAGATCGCCACGTACTGATCATCCAACCTATCTTGAACATCACCGAACTGGCAGGCCACTCTATTTGGAAGGTACCGCTCTATCATGATGTGCTCTCGGCCCTGCATCCATCTGTCCTACCGAGCAAAGAATAGCTACTTGTGATCATCATACCATGGGCCTATACCCATCTAGGGCCTCCAAACAAACTCTCTCATCTCATCAACAACCCATCGCCAATGGGCAATGCCTCTTGTACCGGTATGAGTAAAATGTATATGGGCTCCCCCATACCACCAAACAACAGGATCATCAATATCCAGAACAATCGGAGTAACTTGCAGATGAAGCATTGAAATCCACTCCCATGCTTAGATCTGTAATAGGGTGACCCCGACCTCGATGGCCCTGTTGTCAAGATATGAAAACTCATGGAGGTCCTTGTATAGTGAGGCTAGCATCACTGGTCCATAAGAAAAGCACTCCCTGTGGATGACCATCCACTCCCAAGCTAGCCCCCAACCCAGACTTAAGTATCAGCCCCGCTGATCTGGTGCCACAAGACCTGGTATAATGGTGGCTACAATCAGTATATAGGTGGGCACTACGCCCCGATACCTCTCCAAGTCTATCTGTCCCTCAGAAAATTAAAATGTCATCAAGACCCATCACATCATAGCAAGCATCCCTCCTAGCATCTGGATCATAAATGACTCTCGCTCCATGGATAGGCAGTCATAGGATGCGCTAGACATCCTCGAGTGTAATAGTAGCCTCGCTGGTGGGAAGATGGAAAGAGGTCTCACTGTGCCACTACTCCACCAAAGCTGTCATCATCCCCAAGTGGGTTCGAATAGGACAAACATACGCAACGAACCAAAGGTCGAGAATACCAAGCTGCTCCTGAAGGAGTACGTGCATACCCTATAGTCTCCACAATATTGGGCATCTATGCTCCCTCAAATGAAGTATATTGAGGTCCTCCTGCACAAGGGAAACCATCACATCAAATCTTGTAAAAAAATTGACTCCCACGTCAAATTGAAACAACAAATGTGACATTGTTTGCAAATATGACGCAATTTGTAAAATTCTAAACTGCATCGCCGCGACGAAGTTTGACAAATCCTAAATTCCTAAATGCACCGTGTAGTTCGATTTACAAGTGCTGCTGACTTTGCAACTGAATCCTAATTTCTAAACTGCACCACCCAGTTCAATTTGCAAATGCGATTGAGTTTTTTTGAAACCCTAACTTTCCTAACTGGCCCGCGACAGTGCTATTCTCATATGTGGTGTAGTTTGAGACTGCACGGTGTTGATTGAACATTTGCAACAACATTATATAGCACCACTTGAACTAAAGTTGAATTGGACCCTATTAAACACATGTAAAACAAAAAAATAAAAGTTGAGATAGGGGTACATACCACTAGTCCTGCGTCGGCTGGCCGTTGGTGCACTCGTACCCTCTCTAACACGTGCTTGGGAAGTTGTTGCTGCGACATCTTGATAAGGACTTAGAGCTCAGGAGATAGAAATTTCTAAAGGCTAAGTGTGCAAATGAATTGAAAGTGACCCCTCAAGGTCTATTTAAGCCTGCAAATTAGGGTTTTTTGACCTAATTTGACCAGCTAGCTAGGGTTTTGGTCCCTCGATCCCGTTTTTTCCCAATCGAGGTTCATGTTGCATCTTTTTTAGAGTTTTAACACATTTTTTTGGCATCTTGGGGTACTTTTCGACTTGTCGGGCACCTTGTCCTCTTTTTTCGCGAGATCATCCAAAAATCAAAAATTTCATCCGATCTCTCAAGGGGGCAACATATCAGCATAATCCTTCCACTGGGGCAGCAGTGGGGCATCTGAAAAATCAATAAATTTTTGACTTTTGATCATGACCGTTTATTCTTTGAACCAATACAACAAGTGCATTGCTTCAAAGAGAGGCAAAATGTAGACATGGAAAATTGACCGACACACTTGATCCTAATTACTAACATCATTTCATCCAGAATCATACTCTCAACTTATCATCATTTCTCATCCATTAATTAAATAAATTATTATTTATCTAATTAAGTCATTCTCCCCTGTTGATTAAATTAATCAATTTAATTTAATTAACCCTCATATCTCTGTTCATTTAAATAATTCATTTTATTTAAAATAAAACTCTAAAGTCCTCTTATTAAGTTGAATAAATTAAACCTTATTTGATTTAATCTAACATTGTCCCATTTAGTTAAATAAATCAAAACATTTATTTAATTAAAGCCTTCTTCTCAATTTGATTTAAATCAATTCATAAATTTAAGTCTAAATTGTCACATCTCCTAATTCCTCATTACATTAATTAATATTTGATTAATTTAATCTTAAATCATGTCCCATCCTCTAGCTTTTACCACTTGCACATGAAAATAGATTTAATTCATTTATTAAATCTTTATTTTCTCTCAACATGGCATAATAGAGAATATTCTCTCAAATTTGAATTCAAATCCAAGTGGACTTAGTCCTTCCAACAAGGCATTTATTTCACCTTACAAGTACTTTTTCTTTGAGCCAAGTGGCCATAACTCCATTTTCTTCCCTCTCCAACAAGTCATTTCACTAATTTCAAATTCCACCTAATATCATTTATTGGCACTTTCATCAAAATGTGCACAACCTTCAACCATTCACATATTGACAAGTGGCACTTGGCCATTGGATGTTGAATGATCCCACATTGCTCAAATATTTCTCATTGTTCCAATTTGAAATCTATAAATAGAGGCTTCCTCTATTGCAATATCATCCACCTTTTGAATGCAAAGTTATTATCTTCAATTGAGAGCAATTCTATTCATCTTCTTGAGCATTTTCCATCACCATAGCTAGGTTATTGCAGATTTTAGCAAGGAGTCACATTGTTATTCACCATCAAGTGGATCAACCATCATCAAGCTTACTAAGGATTTGGGAAAGGGCCAATTTCTACACATAATTGACACCAATTCCCCCATAGGATTAAGTGTTTGCATTGCTTAAATAGATTTGATTTAGTTTCTTATATTGTTCTTCATTTCATTTCTATTATTGAGCATTGTAGATGGATTTCATGGTGAATCCTTGTCTTAACTTGCATTTCAATCTAATAATGTGCTTGTTTTCCATGTTTGTGCAAGTGTAGGATTTGGGTTCATAGGTGCCACAAGCCATTGAGCCATTATTTTGGCATGGTCGAGACCGGTTTCTATGAAGGGTTTTAATGTTTATTTTTTTTTTAAAAAGAATGCTTTGAAATCTTCTGCTAAAACAATAACTCACAATGACCTAAAAAACAAAAAGTCAAAAGATTCTAGCTTGGAGACTGCATGAATCGAGATGAAGAAGTCTACAACAAACTGAGTTCAATCCGCTTCAAATTGACAACAAAATGCAAAGAATCGGCTCCAACGAAATCTAAGCAAACAAGGTGAAAATAACCCTGACAAATCCTCTATATATAGCCTTAAATGCATTAAATTCCAGTAGGTTTTTTTGAACGACACAAAAATCCTAAACATAAAAATACAAAGAATGAGTGCTGAGAGTATGCGGGCCAAAACAATGTGGGTGCCAAGGATGCAGAAGCTGCCCGAATGTGGGGATAGGTGATGTGGGTGTCAAGAGTATTGGCGTCAGGTCGATGGAATTTTACCAAAAGATCTCCACATGAAACTTTCCATAAATGGCTCAAGGGACTCTTAACATTTATAGGATGGCTTTCTGTGGTGAAATTTTTACAAGTTGACCATAGTAAATGAAACTTGGATAGACTCTCAAGGCTTTCTAGAGACATCAAGATTCCAAAGGAAAAATTGAACCGAATGTAAAAAGCGAAGGCGAAAGAAAAAATGAATGATCATGGACAAAGCTAACACAAAAAAAAAACCAAAAGAGGGGGGTTCCCTACCCCAAGCAGGGCATGTGTGCAAAATTCACAACATGATGCATTATGAATGATAGTGTAAAAATAAAATCCCATACTTTTAAAAATCTTATCAGCATATTGAAGGAGTTTTCAAACTAGTTTTTGGTGCTGATGTATTATTTAAAACCACATGGATAAAAGGCTTTTAACATGTCACAATAGTTTCACAACTAATGTGCCAATTCACAAGTAATTGTAGAAATTACTCGAAAGGCCAACACCTTTTTAAATAAAGATGACTTGAAGAAATTCGGTGGTCTTGGCAAGTTTTGAAACTAATATTGGACCCTAAAAGTGGTTGGAATACCCACTAAGGAGGTTGACACCATTTGAGCAAAGCATATAAGTCATCCTAAAGCTTTTGTCCATGGGAGTGCAAGGGAGACAAAGGAAATTGCTTAGAAAACACTATCATAGGCCACTATACAAATTGCTACGCGTCTGTGGATAGTACAATCAAAATATTAATGTACATGACCATAATTGAAAACACATCTTCAGGGCATATCACTGATTTGGTGAAGTTTTCTTCTAAATGTGGAGCATAGTATAGATTAAATGAGGGATTCTTGAATGGACGAGCTGGCATCAACAAGGGTGACATTTAGATTAGTATGAGTGTCACTTTATTACATAGTGATAAGCTCAATTCCCATTTTTGAATGCTCAAAGCAGCCAAGGTAATACAAATGGCATGGTTATGACTTCCAAAGACATAAGAACAACACCCTCGCAATCCAAGTGAAGTTTAATAATGATAGGATGCACAATTATAATCTTCATTCTATTAGAACAATGAGAAGGTGAATTTATTGGCTACCTTGGTTCGAAGAATGTGTATGAAAGGAGCTTCATTGCCAATGCAAATGATAGTGAGATAGATTGTGGAGTCCAATGTAATTCTAAAATCTCTCTGTTAATGGTTAAAGGAACCCCCTAAACTACTCGACATGAGGTGATTTATTGAAACATCTCTATATAAGTAGTAGGTTGCAAGGAGAAATGTGAGCAACATGTTTGCTATGGAGAATTGTAACTTTCCTCTACCTGAATTCATGCAACATCAACATTATACATGTCATCAATACACAAAGATTACTAAACTCATTTTCTAGTCTTGCAGAGGCCTGAAGCTTATATAGTTTCTTCATATGTTTTATGAATTGGGAACGTTGAATCATGAATAAGAATGACATTCTCTAGAGGTTGAGAAGACTCAGAGTAGGAGAATATCCAGTGCTACAATGTTTCTTCCTATCAATTGATTCAAAGGAAGAAAGGAATATTGAAAGGCTATTTTTAAAAATCAAAAGCAGAATCAAATCCAAGGAGCGATTACGAAGATACAGGGTATGCTATGGTGGCCTCATGTGAGGTTTTTCTAGGATCAAGACTATGGTGCATCAAACATGTATGGCTATGAAGTAATTTCAGAATAATGAAACCTTTCAAATGTATCTTGGGAAATAGATGAAAGTTAGGAAGAAACCAACTAATGGAAATGACATTAGTTTAATGTAAACACATTTAGCACACATTTTATTCCATGTGTAAAGGCATTTTAATTTAGTCAAAAAAATTGTGTATGTTATGAATTAAACATTAGGTCCATGGAAATGTGAATAATCTCTTTGAAAATTGATTTCCAAGAAGCAGTTATAGGGACCAAAATCTCATTTTGGGGAAAAATATAAATATGTAATCTGAAGTCCAATAGTGGATCTTTTTGTTGTTCTCAGAGCCTTTGTGGGGGTTGTGGGGTGTAGTAATTAGATTAGTTGGTTTGATTTTCAATCTTTCTAGGAGGTTGGGATGAACAATAACATTTTGCATTTCTAATTATTTGCTGTAGGTGTTTGTTGTTTGTGTGCAACGAATTGTAAATGAAATATTAATGCTTATGAATAAATTTGTAAGTTTAGATGAGCATTTGAATGTACCTTTCCTATGAGAATGTTCCATTCTTTGATGTTTTATTTATTTATCTATAGTAAGTATTGAAATTTTATTGAGTTATGTCAACAAGCTTCTTGTAATCTGATCTGTGAATCATGATTTTGGTTGTTTTCTTGTTTAGGTTTCAAAAAGTTAATAGTTTTTAATCAATTTCAATCACACTTGTTTCATGGATATGAACAAGTGTTTGTCTACCTTTTCTGATTTCTAGTTAAAAGCATACCCCTTATTTTATATTCAAAAAATTAAAATTATATCATACGAGGGAGTTTCGCCTTTAAACATAGAGGATATTTTTTATTCTCATAACAAATCATCTAATTGTTGGTGCATATTTTTCACTTCCCGTTGGGCGAGTCTTGGTTATTTGGAGTGACAAATATATTCACTAACATGTTTTCAATACTAATGATATAAAAACATAAGTGTATATATGAGATAAAACTGAAACATGACATATTAAAAGGAAATAATATAAACCATTATCAGAACTGGATCCCTAGCCTACTAATGTGGATCTAGAGGGGATGAAATGTTGGGACCTATGCTTGTTACTATTTTTTCTACCATTTCAAGTGGGACACTAGCTACTAAAGGTGGCATTGATGAGACTAGGACTGCAACTGCAGGTGATGAGAGCCTCCACCGTGGTCTCAACCTCTTTGCTACTCCACCCATTGCCTCTCCCTCCTCTCCTCCTCCTCCCCCTCTCTACCCTCATGCATCAAAATTTCCCATAGGGGCATGTGCTCGGAAAATCAGGGAGGGACCAACTATTTCCCACCATGCTCTATACCTATGGACGACCCTAACATCATTGATTATGTTAGCATCAAAGGCTGGTCGTTGTTGTTCAACCCATTATTGCTAACAATTACATCTACTCTGGTCGAACAATGATCACTCGATCTAGTGGCACTTAATTAGACGTATGTAGGAGGAGTTGGAGGGATTGTCCACAAAATATTAAACTATCAGGCAACACTATGCCAGTAGTAAGGTACAACAATATAATTTGTCCACCTCACCAAGAGATGATCACACTACATATGTTGTAGTTTTCACCTATATGTGGGCCAACACATGCCTCTATAGGGTTGCTATTTCACATAAAGTGACCACAAAGAATCGAATTGAAGCCACCAAAAAGAAAGATCTCCATATCTCCAATTACATACCAATTGGTACGCATGTGACATCGGTGTGTTAGAAGCCACACCTTGGGGAAACCTAACTAGCTAGGTACTTATGATGTGTGTAAAATCCCACACTTGTAGAAGTGTATAGGCTATGAGGATGGAAAAATCATAATGCACATATCGCCCTAGCTTATGGTATAAATGGGAAAGCATTTTGTGGCCCCAAGTTTAGACGATCTGATGCTCCTCTATCTTGCATATGCAATGGATGAGGTCGTCATGCAGGTGAGAGCCTCACCCATCCATAGCAACTCAGAGGGTGACCATGATTACCATCACCCTTCAGATAAGTGGAATAGGAACTTGTCCCTGCTCAAACCAGTGTCGTATGTAGATGTGGCTAGTGGTATCATCAAGATTTATATGCCCGGTGAAATAAAGAAAAATAGCTTCACCAAGATGAAACAAAGAAAAATAGGGTGAAGGCCAAAATAGAATGAATAAGGGTGATGTACCTCTCTTTCTTCTAATTTCATTAGGAAAAGAGATCTCCCAAAGGTAAAATTGACTTTCAACCTTTAGGTGAGTCAACCCTATAATATGTTGTTTCCTTTATGATAAAAAGTAGCAAATATGATTGAAGTGCAGTTTTGGGAGATGAAAATAAAATGCCTAATGAACTCAATTAGTGATGCAAAACTTGAAATTCTAAAATAAAGGATAGCACAAATAGAAACTACAACTTTTAGATAGATCAAATAAGGGGAAATTGATGTGTACTTGTCACCAAAAGTGGTTGCCGAGTGTCCTATTGGGATAGATTCACCCTAGGGTGAATGGGTCTCTAAGTAGGGTTATTAAATTTTATTTCATAGTCCTTTGATCCTAGATATACACTCCTAATTCCACTAGATTCCACTGTCAAAAAGTTGAAAATAAAATCTATAGGTGAGTTTTTGTGGCTTTACAACTTTGACAACTTTGAAAAATTACACTTTTGATCCAATTTTAGTCCTTCTTCACCTATAAATTTGCATACACAAAGAGGGAAAAATTGTTTTGTTTTTGGTGAATAGGGGTTTGCCTTGGTCAAACCTTGTTTTGGTAATTAAACCTTGATAATGAAAGATAATGACAAATGACAAGGATTGATTAATGAACAAGTCTATGTCACAACTCACCAAGCCCTTAATGGCTGCTCTTAGACTTGATTGAAGTCTAACACATCTCTCTAAGGATTGGATCTTACATGAATTGGCTTGAATGATTGCTTGAATTGAAACTTGAATGCTTGCTTACATGCTTGAAACCTACATCATAATTTTAGCTCCAAAACATGATATGAAGACACATGAACCTTGACATGATGATATGATCTTGATTTTCTACTATAGATGCTGGATAAATTTTCTCTTCAATTCTCTTGGCAATAATTTTTTCTCTTGTGAAGTTTTCCATAATGCTAGATGTTTTAAATTGATAAAATAACTATATTTATAGTTTTTTTATCTAATTTCCCAAAAAATAGATTCCATAAGCCGACATTTGAAAATTGAATTTAAATCATTAAAATGCTACCAAAAACATATTAAAAATTGGAACCTAGCACCTAAGGAGGACCCATTCACCCTTGGGAAAATGGGTCATGGGACCTAAATCTAGAACACTCACTTTCTAAGGCAATTAAAATAATGTTAGCATTTATTTAATGCCGGTTTCCTTTTCAGAAAATTAGAATAATAAGGCTTGGGAATGCATAATTTAGGCAATTAGAAGCTTTATTAAGGAACCCAAAAATAGTGTGAAAATGTAAAGGAGTATATTTTTATACACTATATTTAGCCCCCACTTTAGTGAGAGTATGAGCCCTACACTAAAGTTCACACTAAACTAGACAAATAGGTCAAGAGAGGTTTAATTGTAAAATTGTTAGAAAGATAGGACGATAAGGATCAAGGAGGATGATCAAGCCCCTAGGATCAAAGATCCCATGGAAAACCAACAAAGGCACAAATAGACATATGAATGCAACAACAAAAAAAGATACAACATCATACAATACCAAAATTAATGCAAGAAAAAAATGAACTAGCAAGTTGTGTTATGCCAAGTTCATCAAACATGCTCTGATGACACCACATGTGCAAGCAAGTTGTGTTATGCAAGGTGTTCATAAGAAACATGCTCACAAGTGTAGTTCGATATACACTCAATGAGACCAAACAAGTGAGAAACACACAAGGTCTAGTGTAGTCCGATATACACTAGGTGTGTACCCACAAAACAAGTGGCGATTGGAAAGTCATGCTAGGTCTACAGGCTCCCATATGTCAACCATACCAAAATTTATACTCCCTGATAACTTTGATAAGGCACCACATACAATAATCATAAGGCTAGCAAGTTTTGTTATGCTAGACACTCATGAAACAAAGGCACCACCAAGAAAGTTGTGTTATGCTTAGTGGCCAAATTTTTTGGTTTATGATAGTCAAAGGGGTTTTGCTTAGTTAATGAAAGGTCTCACTTTAGGGAACATCATGCTCAATATCACTATCAAAAGAGGACTAGTTGAGAGATAAAAGATTCACACCTTAGGGAATGAAAGCCATATCATTACCACTAAGAGGAATATCATATGCCAATAAAGTTCATGCTCTTGAAGGACATCAATCCCAATGTAACCAAAAAGAAGACACATCATGTGAAATAAGAAGACCACACTTTGAACAAGAGGTCAAGTCATCAATCAAGAAACAAGTGGGAGGCATAATGCCCCCCACTTTAAAGAAATTGCTAAACACCATGCTATGAGCAATTACTTTAGAGTAGAATATGATAATAGCCAATAGATGAAAGAGACATAAGAGATTATTTGGAAAGCCCTATGCCAAACATATGTTTCCAAATGAAGACGCATCATGAAAAGGAGGTTTCCCCCCATATGCAATCCTAAGATAACACATAAGGGATCCATGAATTTGGGGCTAGTGTATGTCTTTGCTTCAATGATATAATTAAGCTCAAAATAATCATCATTCCCCAAATAAATCATGAAACAACGAGAAAAAAGGATGAATGACGCATAAAGAGAGTGAAAACAAAAGAGAAGTATTTTGGGTCAACATGGAAGAGACCTAAATGTCTCAATGCTTTGAATCATCCCAAAAAGGAAACACAAGACAAATGAAAAAGGAAATGGTTACAACATAGAGAAGAATGAAGATACAAATAGAAGAGTATCATGACAGATTCACTTTTGCTCCAATAGAGTGACAAGGGTCATCCAAAATAGGCTTACAAAGATAAAGACATGTCAAGAAACAAAGTATGGGGGATCACATTACACACATGCACAATCACACAAAGAATATGAAAATAAGGCATAAAGATAGTATGACACATGCGATATGAACTATAGCAAGTTTTTTGCATCCCAATCTTGTTCATCATATGCAAAAGGAAGATGACTAGACAAAGGGGCAACAACTGTTAGAGTAATAAGTTATTACACTTAATTAATTATATCATATTGGTTAATTAATTAAGTCACTTATTCCTTTAGTCACTTAAGCTAAACTTAGGCGCATTAATAATTGATTAATTATTAAGTGTGCACACTAGGGTTTCCCTTTTAGGTTTATTTTAGGGTTTCTTGATCTCCTTCATAAGGATTGATCTCTTTGTAATAATTGATTCTCAATAATGCATTTTTGCTTTGAGGTTTACATAAAATCTTCTTTGGTTTTGAATGTCTTTTAAATGTGATAGGTATTTTCATGTAGGTGATTCTTGGGGACTGTGAATTTGGATTTCTCAACTTCTACATGGTGTCAAAGCTCCAGACCTGTAGCTGCTTGTTCGTCTTCTAAAGATATGGCCTTTCAATAAGTTTCAAGTGCAAGGGTTTCCACATGCATTTTTTTTGCAAGATCTGGAGGTAGCCAATTTTTTGGGACACTTTGGTCTCAAATGGAGGTCACCATCATGTTCGTAGCAGCCCAAAACCTTAGGAATGCCTGTTAAATTGTCAATTTTGGTGCAGTTGGTTTCTGAGGCAATTTTTTTTTGCCAGGGAGGCCGTACGACCTCCCCAACATGCATTCCAAGGCTTCGAAATTCAAAAAATAAAAATCAAAGTTTTTTAATATTTTTTCTGTGCCTCTAATTCAGAAGAAGGCGCCATCAGGTAGCCACCGGTCCGCCACCGCCAACGGTGGCTCCCCCATGCAGCGCTGCCGGCTCGCCCAGCCCCCGCGGGCTCCTTTAGACTCTGCCTCGGTCACATGGAGGACCGAGGGCCCTCCGCCAGCCCCTAAGGACTTGATCACCTGTGGTTGCGATCCTATGGAGGACTAGTGGCTCCACCCTAGCTCCCTGCCCTACACCGCCGGTCACATGTGTGAGCAGGGGCCGAATATTTTTTGTAGGGGGGGTCAATTTTTTACGGCGATGACCAGATGGCCGTCAAATTTTTTCTCGTGAAGTGTTATGTCAGCATGAAATCATCGGCCATATGGCTCCTCTTTGCTCCCTCCTAACCTCAGTTTTCCCTAAAGGAGTAGTTTTTTTTCTTTTTGGCATAACTTGGGCATACGGTATCAAAATTGGGCAAATGAGATATCGTCGGAAAGCTAGTTCTGAGAAATATCCTATGGTGCAGTTTATTTTTTAGTATTTTTATATTTAGCTTAATTTATTGCTGTTTGAAGTCAGATGTTCATTTATCACTTTCGAGCTTATAACGTTTTGCCACAATCTCCAATATTCGCTATCTTTGTGGCGTTGGAAAGGTATTGAGGAGCTCTGTGTTGCTATCCATACACTTTTTCTGTATCTATCTCAGGTTGATCACTTAGTCTAGATTTGGCCCGATGGGTTGTTTGGAGATTACTTGGATGCTTTGGCAGTTGGAAAGGGTGAAACTTGAATCTTTGCACTTCATTTTCAGTAATACATCATTCAATAATCAACTGCTGCTTCATAGATTCCAGGGTTGTGCCAGTTTGGAGTTTTCGAGTGTTCTGTGGAATTGGGTCTGCTGTTGCTTTATCATGATTCCTTGAATCAATTAGTGACTCTCATCTGGTTTCAGTAGTAAAGAGAATTATATTTCCTTGCTTGCCAGATTTTGGTTCTAGTGTTACTCCACAATGTTCTTCCAGTGCTTCTTTGTAGCATGCCATTTCATTGTAGGGGGGTTTTGTCCTACTAGGTTTTTCTTCTCTACCTCTTTCTTGCATTTGTAAATGGGTACCTGATCAGGCCTAGTTGCCAGGACCCATATTTTCTTTCATGCATCTTTTTTCTAGTGTTTTAGCTACTTCCTAAGTTCATCTTAAGGGGTGGGGTGTTAGAGTAATAAGTTATTACACTTAATTAATTATATCATATTGGTTAATTAACTAAGTCACTTATTCCTTTAGTTACTTAAGCTAAACTTAGGCACATTAATAATTGATTAATTATTAAGTGTGCACACTAGGGTTTCCCTTTTAGGTTTATTTTAGGGTTTCTTGATCTCCTTCATAAGGATTGATCTCTTTGTAATAATTGATTCTCAATAATGCATTTTTACTTTGAGGTTTACAGAACATCTTCTTTGGTTCTGAATGTCTTTTGTATGTGATAGGTATTTGCATGTAGATGATTCTTGGGGACTGTGAAGTTGGATTTCTCAACTTCTACAACAACGAGTGTCAGACTAGGATAAGGCTATCTAACCCTTTGCCCCCCAAATGTAGGACAAGGATGAGTTGAGATAGGTGATGAGAATGTGCTCCTTGTAATATAGAAATTATTTTCATTAAATGTAATACTTGTAATAGTATGCTATGATCCTACAACTATCACATGACAAGGAGAAAAATGTATGCATTCTAAGGAACTATCTCAAGGATATCAAATTCATCTAGGATCCTCTTTAAAGCATGACACTCATCAGTAAGATGCACAATAAGACATGTTTGTACTCTTTTCTTTCTTTTTTTCTTGAATTGTTGGTAGTGTAATAAGTCCTTGGCCAAGAAGGGCTTGTAAGGCTCATTCGGTATTGGTTATAGCATGGAGAAATGGCAGCTTATTGATTTTATAGGGCTTGGGTTTCTTACTTGATTGGGTGACTTGTTGAGGTGGATGTGGAGGATCTAAGTTTACCTATCATTCTTATGAGGCCTTAATTGGTGTTGTGAAATAATATTGTGAAAGAGAATACCTTTCCCATGAGGAGAAGTAGCAGAATGAGGAGATACTTGATATCCTAATCCCTTGGTGTCTTCTGATGTTTTTTGTTCTAACCATTGATGAGTTCCATGTTCATTAGTTGTGTCACATCCTTGTTTGCTTAATATTTTGAAGCCTTTACCATAACTCTCTTCTAAGTTGATGGGTGTATTAGTATCTCGATGAGCATAAGATAGAAGAGTATCACTATTGTCCTTGTTAACAAGTTCTTTCATGATTGATGGTTGAGGCTTGTTTTGTGTTTCAATTTTTGGATACAAAAGGTTGAACATATCAAGTGATGTGATTATAGGAGGTTTTAGTTGTTGCATGGATAGATAAAATGATGCATTATTCTCAAGGTTGTGTAGGGATTTTTGTATGAATTATTGCATGCTATCTTCATCTTGGCCTAAGATTTCCACCTCATGGGGACATTCATTAGAAAGTGGAGGTTCATGAGTGTTATCAATCACATTAGGATCATCTCCAAATATACAACTTGAAACATCAACCAAGGATCTTAAGGTCATCCATATGTTACCACAACACGTCTCCATAATTAAATTTAGTGCAAAGTTTCAAATCTAAAATGATACTTGACTGATTATAAAATGCAAGAGCCTAAAAATGATGTATTTTGAATGCAAATTTTATGTTTGAAATATGCACTTGTTTTTGACCAGTTAACTTGAATGCAATTTTTTTATAAAAATGTAATTCTAGAACCTGAAACTAGGATTTGAAAACAACAAGATGTAAAGTCGGCATAGACAAATTAATGCCCAGAAATTCAAGAAATGCCCTGTATAAGGATTTATTCACCCTAGGTGAACGGGTCCTTTCACAGGGGTTGAAAAATTAAATTATAAGTTTTTGAGTTGATATTTAAGGTCTCTAATTCAAGTTATAAAAAAACACTTTCAATTACAAATCATTAGAAAATTATGATGAAGTGCAAGTGCAATTTGATGACAAACAACAAAAATGACAACTTTCTAGATACAATTTTGTTTGATTTTTCTGATATAAATGAATTAAAAACACTAATATACAGACTATTATGTGAAATGAATGTAATATGTATGTAATTTTTTGAATTTTTGAAGTTTTAAACAATGTAAAATATAATTTTAAAACCCTAAATGCAATACAAACTAATGCAAATTTGAAAAAACTAAATGAGATGCAATGTAAACTAATGAAAAATCCTAGATCTAGGGTTTGAATGATCTCCAAATCAGAAATCTTATAGTGCAAGAATGTTGGGTTCACCAAAATGAAATAAAGAAAAGTAGGTTCAACAAGATGAAACAGAGAAAAATGTGGTGAAGGCCAAAATGGAATGAATAAGGGCGATGTACCTATATTTCTTCTAATTTAATTAGGAAAAGAGATCTCCCAAAGGTAGGATTGACTTTCAACCTTTAGGTGAGTCAACCCTATTAGGGGATCTGTTGCTTCCTTTATGATAAAAAATGAAAAATATGACTAAAATGTAATTTTGGGAGATGAAGATAAAATGCCTAATGAACTCAATTATGTGATGCAAAACTTGAAATGATGAAATAAAGGATAACACAAATAGAAACTCCAACTTTCAAGTATATTTGAGAAGGGGAAATTGATGTGCACCTATCACCAAAAGTGGTTGTTGAGTGTCCCACTAGGATAGATTCACCCTAGGGAGAATGGGTCTTTGAACAAGGTTCCAAAATATGCTTTCATAGTCCTCTGATCTCAAATCTGCACTCCCGATTCCACTAGATTCCACTACCAGAAAGTCGGAAATAAAATCTATAGGTGAGTTTCTGTGGCTTGACAAATTTGATGACAAATTTGATTGGCTTGAATGGTTGATTGAATTGACACTTGAATGATTGAAGCCTACATCACAATGTTAGCTCCAAAATATGACATGAAGACACATGAACCTTGACATGATGATATGATCTTGATTTGTTATGGTAGATGCTTGATAAATCTACTCTTAAATGCTCTTGACAATAATTTTTTCTCTCGTGAAGGTTGCCTTAAAGCTAGATGTTTTGAATTGATAAAATAACCATGTATTTATATGTTTTTATCTAATTTCCCAAAAAATAGATTCCATAAACCAATATTTGAAACAATTTGAATCATTAAAATTCCACCAAAAACATATTAAAAATTGGGACCTAGCACCTAAGGAGGACCCATTCGCCCTTGGGAAAATGGTTCTTGGGACCTAAATCTAGGACACTCACTTTCCAAAGAAATTAAAATAATGTTAGAATTTGTTTAATGTCAGTTTCCCTTTTGAAAAATGGGAATAATAAGGCTTAGGAATGCATAATTTAGGCAATTAGAAGCTTAATTAAGTCCAATTTAATTAAGGGACCCAAACATTGTGTGAAAATGTAAAGTACATTTTTCTACACTACACCTGGTGCAATATTGTTGGCTCTCCAGGGCCTCTCGAGTTGACCAGGTGTCATCATAGGCCACCTGTCATCTGTGGATGCTTAAGCTAGTTCTCACATCTAAAAATGGTCACATCATATTAGCCTAGTAAATTAATTAAATAAGTATTATTTAATTAATCTTCTTGATTCAACTACATTTAAATAAATTTAATAATTTATTTATAAATGTTCACCTTTTCTATAAATCATTCACTATTATCATTTTCTCATGTCTTCTTAATTAATTAAATAAATACCATTATTTATTTTAATTAATTATCACATTACTTTATTATATAAAGTAAATACATTTCTTCAAATATCAAAACCCATAACCACACACTTAATTAAATATTTCATATTTAATTAAGAAAGCTTCTAAAATATTCTCCAAACATATAATTAAATATTTATATTTAATTGGAATCTTCCATTTGCACATGTCACAAGAAATTAAATAATATTATTATTTAATTGAGCACTTATCTTCAACAAACAAAATTGCTTCATTAAATTGTAAATGACAAATGATAATTTGTCTCCATTTTTGAATGAGGAGGTTTTATGGGTTGAAAACACAATCCATCTTTTTCTCTCCAACCTCTCCATCTCTCACCATCCATTCTTCGAGGCTAAATCTCAACCATTGAAGCTTGCCAGCAAAGCTTTTGCCTTTTGAAAATTTATAAATACAACCTCTTGGCTCTTCCAAAATATAGATTTTAGTTGCATAGTAAGAGCATTATAGTGAAATATCTCCAACAATCAAGCATATTAGTTGCACAACATTAACAATCAAGCACATTAATCTAGTTTCAATTCATAGCTTAATCATGTTCATTAGCTGCACAATAGTTGTATCATCTTACAATAATTTAGCATAGGAGTTTAGATTTCTTAGCTTACATAATACTCATTCTTGGAGTGGTCATTCTACTGAGCTGCTGCTTAAACCAATTGAGAGAAAATAATTTATGTAGAAACACTGAAGATAGAGGACAATGAAATTCTTTTGAAGGAGTTGCCGTTTAGAGTATGTTTTTCTTTTAATTAGTTTCCTTTAATCTAATGTTTCATTGGTGTGTTAGTTTAACTTATTAGTTGTTCCACATATTGTCACACACATTTTTGGCGCCCATCATGGGGACCTGCCCCGTTTTTGATCTTTTTATTGTAGAATTTTTTGACAGGTGACGGATTGGAGTTGTGGTTTAGCGCATACGAGTTGTGGGTTAGCGCATATGAACTGCATTTTAGCGCATACAAGGGCTGTTTTAGCGCTTCAACGACCTATTTTAGTGCATTTGCTAATTCTTTTAGCACATTTACTTACTATTTTAGCGCATCCCTATTTGTTCCTTTAGTGCATTTGTTAACTGTTTTAGCACATTTACCAGTTATTTTAGCACATATAGGGAGTGTAAAAATAAATCCTGATTATAACACCATCCGTGGACATAGATTTTTCTTTTCTGTCTTAAGTAAAATGAAGCAATCCTAGGATAAACACTTTAATCTGGAATTAATCAATCCTAGGATAGTCACCAAAAATTATTTTATTTTGGTTAAAATGAATCCCATGCTTATTGTGAAGCAACATCTTCACTTAGTATAGAAAATTGTCATTTGGGATTTAAAACTGAACTATTTTGTTTGTTGCGATTGTTGGGTAATAGGTTTATGCTCTCCCCTTAACTGGGTGATCAAAATGCTAGACTTAACTTTTCATTTTATGCACTTTATGTTTTATTACATCCCTTAGAAGGCCTGCTCTTGTGGGAAAAAGTACTCACCCAAGAGGAACGACCTAAGTGGGAACACCTAAAGCCAAGGTTTCCAACCCACTCTAATCAAAAGTGAATTTTTGGGAAACCCATATTCAACTGAAGTGTGCAAGATAACCATCCCCAAAATCTGTGTTCTAAATATTGGGAGGTCTCTTAAGGGAGTTTATCTATTGTCGCGCCGAATGGATATCCTTACTATAAAATTTAGTGTAGAAGCCAACCGTGTCAGTTTTTGAACATCCTAATAATCGTAGTGCAAGGGGAGGGAAGAATCTGCCCCCAAGACACTCACCATATAATTTCCATAGATTGTTTGCTCAAGGGATCGAGAAATCTAACCTTGAGTACACACTTGGAAAAGACAAAAACATAGGAGCCCTCTAGGGGGTGACATGACTGTGTGAGTCAACGCAATTCTAAGATGTGGGCTATGATTATTATAATGACCCTTTGACCATTAAGAGTGAGTTTGCTTGAAGTTTCTTCTTGTTCAAATACTAGTAAAAATAAAAAAGGGTCATGCTCAATCCTTGAACATACACTCAATGTTTTAGATACTATGTCTTTAAAAATAATTGTCTTTCTATTGCATGCTGTGTTTTCAAAACATTAATTCAGATAAGATCATCCAAAAAACACAAGAATTTGACAAATCAAATGATGAAATTTATGTTAAGGGATTGGAAATCAACAATAGAAAAAAACTTGGAAACATTAGGCTTTTGCAAAATCCTTATTTTCACAAAACTGTGATCAAACCTCACAAAGTGCAACATCATCTTTATTTTTGATTTTTGTTTAATTCCCACAACAGGATCATCATCCTTTCAACAAGGGAATCATGAGCTAAAAATTAGAAATTTCATAAGTCATATCAATAGAATCCTCATTCTATTCTGACTTAGATATCCATCAAAATTGCACTATTTCATTTTGTGATCAAAGTTAGTTAAAATTTGGTAAAATTTTATGCCTATTGTCACAAGATATCGAAAGAACATAGAAGAAGACGAAAGGGAAAGTACATTAAGCAACATGGGTGATAAAAGAAATAGCGGTGATAAAGAAGAAAATCCTTTTCACAAACTTCGCATAGGGAATAATTTGAATAAAGATGAGATAATAGAAGAAATGCTTCAAGAAGCAGAAAATGATCCTCAATTCCATACTCTCATGGATAGAATTCTAGAATGAAACAAAGAAATATATTTTATTTCATTAGCCAACTGAGGAGCTAAGCTACTCGCTGATTTTAACACAAAAGGGATTAAAGAAGATCCTGAAAAGACTGAAACTCCCTTAAACGATCTTAGTACTCTTACTCAACAAATAAGAGCACTCCAAAGGAAAATCAAGGAAATGCAAGGGAGCACAACTAAGAAGTTCTTTGACGAAAATATGAATGTGACCTCTTCTCCTCCAAAAACAACATCATCCAAATTCAATGTTTTTGAATTTTTGTAAAGGTTAAATGAGAAGCCCAAATCTAAGCCATCAAATAACATTGACCAATCTTGTCATGTCATGCATTTATCTTCATCCCCCATAATTCAAAATAAACCTCATGGTTCTTCCACCCAAGTTAATGATCCCATTAAATCACCTTCTTATATCATATCCTCTACATCCAATGATTCATTTCAATCTACACATCTTGATCAAAACATTTTTTCTACTCCATCTTATGATACCAAAATTCTAAAAACCCTTCCAATCTTTGATCAAGATCCCATCTCTCAAGAACCATATGATGATCCCCTCCTTTCATTATTCACCCATGATAATCCTCTTCCATCTCAAGAATAAAATGTTTTTTCAAGTTCTTCATCCACCCCATTCAATGAATCCATACTCTCTTATGATTTCATCACATCCCACGAGCAGAAAAATTCTTCCATCCTATCCAAAGATTCCCTTCCATCTGATGATCAAGCTACTCCATCTCCTTCATCTAATGATTATTTTCCTAGTCAAGATCAAAGTATCCCATCATCCTCATGTCAAGGGCTTATCACACCTCTTCAAGCTATCCATGGACCCTGCACCTATAAATTGGGATCCTCCACCTTTATCCACTCCGATTTTCTTCCAACACCTATCATTTCATCCATATCATATCCTCCTCAAAATGGACTTGCATCTTGTTTCATAAAAAAATCATATCCCATGCGTAAACGAATGTGCAAAATTATGAACTACAAAGGAAAAAGCTTAGGCCTTCATGAACCAGGTATCCTAGAACCCCTTTCTATCCAAGCACATCCATATTCTCACAGCCTTGGTTATATAACTCATGCTCAACCTAGGTATCCTAGTTCACCAAACTCTCCATCCATCCTAGGTCCTTATCCTAGTTCATCAAACACTCCATCTATCCTAGGTCCTTATCCTAGTTCATCAAACCTTCCATTTATCCTTGGTCCTTATCATCCCAACCCTAGCTCATCAACCCTTCCATCCATATTAGGGTCCCACATTTCTCCATCTCCTATTCTTTAAGAACAACAAAGGTGCACATCCTTGATCACTTTCAAAATTCTTCTTAAATTAACTCATCCATCATACCTCCATATCATTCATCTCAATACACTCCTCCCATTGCTCTTGGAAGCATTTTTAGTGCCAAATGTCAAAAGCTTCAATATAAAAATCCACATGTATCAAAGGATCAACATGTCTCCTCGAAGAGTCATGCAAAAATAAAAATTCAAAAGGCCACAAATTCCCATCAAAAGAAAAGAAAAATTCAAAAGGCCACAAAGGCCCATCAAAACAAAAGAAAAATTCAAAAGTCCACAAAGGCCCATTAAAGCAAAAGAAAAATTCAAAAGGCCACAAAGGCCCATCAAGTCAAAAGAAATTTTTTAAAGACTGCAAAAGTCCATAAATCAAAGAGAAAAATCTCAAAATCCACAAAGGCCCATAAAGAAAATATCAAAATCAAAAGTCATGTGGATTCCTAAAAGTCTCATAGAAGCAATAAAATCAAAATTGGCATCCAAATTTACTAATCTAAAAGCTTCTCCCCATCTCCCATCTAAAAACATATCACCTTCCAAATCCACTTTTCCTCCATCACTCCACCACCCTTCAAGGTGTGTGCCAATGTTAATCTTGCCATCCTTTCCATCTATCCATCACCAAGCCTTCCAACCTCCTATCCATTATCCAACATCCAATCCCCATTCTCCTCCTCTAATTCAGAGCTTTGCATAAGGCTTTAGCTTCTACTATCATGCCAAAATTTATAAGTCTAATTCCCATTCCCATGGTCTATTAGAGTACATATTCGAGGGATAGTAGTTGTGAAACTTGATGATTAAACCCTTCTGTTGATGTGTTTTTTATGCACTTCTCAACACAGATAATGCATAGGTGCATCACCTCTCTTGAAAGACAATCTTCCACAATTAGATTGTAGAACACTATCCCAAGTTCTCTAATGTCAGGTCTTGACAATGCTTGGAATATCTCAGTTGATTTATGTGATTTTCTGAAATCACAAGGCGGTCTTACAAATGAGTCAAAAAATAGGGAAGTTGGACTTGCAAATGGAGTTCTTAAGATGGGAGAGTTGCTGTGCATTTGCTGCAAGTTCAAACAACAGTCTTGGACTCCATTTCAACATCAAATTTAGCTTTATAATGTGCAATGAACCTTTCCTAAGGTTACTTATTAAAAAAAAGGAAAAAGAGCAGGGAAGAGAGTAAGTTCCTGGACCTAAAACTATGAATGAACAATGATCATGGAGGCTGCTACAATAGACAAACTCCCTAAACTGGGTTTTGCTTTGCCAAGAGGATCCTACAGTTACACAAAACCAGTGCAATCTTGTAAGGACTATAGATTTTTAGTTTGCATACACACATCATGAACATGCAAGTGAACTAAGTTGCAACAATAAAGTAAAGAATCTCAGACTAGCTATATAAGGTGATTCATCATCAACAAACCACAAAAAGCATGAGCTGGAAATTCATCAAATACTGTAACAACAAACACCATCATCACTTCCCTTCAAAAAACTAACTACTAAACTAATAGGGGAAGTAGAACCATGCACACATAATGAGCAAGCTCAAAAGAAACACCCATAAATCATGCAATGTTGCTTTCTATTGCTGCAGAATGCTTTTACACCAACTCTCCAACCATTTACAAATGAGGGGGAGACCCCTATTTATAGTTTTCCAAAGCTCGAATGAATGGCTAGGATTGAATTACATTGTGTGGCCTAGATTTGATTGCACTAGAGCTTCACCTACCCCACAATATTCAACAATTTAAAATACATCTTTTGTCTTTTCCCTATTTTGTCTTTTAGTGCCCAAGTTCTGTAGCAATTTTTTTCCTCTAGTTG
Organism: Sequoiadendron giganteum; assembly: GCA_007115665.2. Taxonomy (NCBI): domain Eukaryota; kingdom Viridiplantae; phylum Streptophyta; class Pinopsida; order Cupressales; family Cupressaceae; genus Sequoiadendron; species Sequoiadendron giganteum. The sequence goes on along the minus strand of CM021101.1, from coordinate 92,560,889 downwards.
ATTTCCCTTTTACTGTAGTTGAAACTGCCTGAAAGTTGCCCTTTGCTTAATGGAATTGCAACATTCTTCATTGGATCAAATAGGCCCATCAATGACTGGCGTCAATGGATTGGTTGCCTCTGATTCGAGCAGACAACTCCTTAAAGATCATCATCATCTGGTGAAAAGTAGGACAACTCCCCTTATGCTTTCTTCAAGGCCACCCCCTTGCATTTTTGTCATTGAATTCCTTGGCATAGGCCTTCTTCTAATGCCAACTTTGTTGATGGGTGCTACGAAGAAATATGGACATAAAGTGAATGGTGATAGGAGCTATGTGCTTTTCCTTATTCAAATTTCTCAATGGGTCTCGTTGATGGACCCATGGTAGGCTTCTTGAAACCTACATACATGAAGTGCCGTAAGTGCTTTCATACGTAAATCAAGGAAAATGTTAGTCAAATCTTGCAAACTCCTTGTTAGATCCATTTATGCATCATCGAAAGATCATAATATTCATATTTGGAGCTCATTTGGACCATAAAAATTAATGCATGCCCAAGGGGGACGAGGCACCAAGGCGGACGATGGATGGAAGGCGAAAGGAAGGAAGACATTGAATGGGGGACAACATTCCCCAAGGCCGGGCCCAGAAGCGCCAACGAAATGACAACAATCCAGAAGCAAATTTCTTGGACGGTGATGGAAGGTCTGGAACCCAAAGGCCAGAAGGATGGCAACTAGCAGATGAAAAGAAAATGGTCAAGGAGGGATGGAGTTTTGGAAATGGCCACAGAGGGACAGAGTTCCATAAATAGCCAGGGACAAATGAAGTTCTCGGAACAACCGCAGAGGGATGGAGTTTAGGAAACGACCATGGAGGGGCTGGGTTCCAAGAGCCAGAACACCGAGGGTGGACGAAAGGAAAAATGACAAAGGAGGGATGGAGTTCCAAAAATGACCACAAAGGGGCCAGAACGGCCAGGGCAGATGAAAGGAAAAATGGAAAAGGAGGGACGAAGTTCCAGAAATGGCCATGGAGGGATGGAGTTCCGGAAACAGCCAGGGACAAATGAAGTTCCCGAAATAGTCGCAGAGGGACGAAGTTCCAGAAATGGCCACAGAGGGGCCGGGTTCCGAGAGCCAGGGGTGGATGAAAGGAAAAATGACAAAGGAATAACCAAGGATAGATGAAGTTCCCGGAACAGTTGTGAAGGGATGAAGTTCCAGAAACAACCATGGAGGGGCCGAGTTCCAAGAGCTGGAACACCGGGGGCGGACAGAAGGAAAAACGACAAAGGAGGGATGGAGTTTCAGAAATGGCCACGGAGGGACGGAGTTCCAGATATAGCCAGGGACAAATGAAGTTCCCATAACAGCTGCAGAGGGACAAAGTTCCGGAAACGACCACAGAGGGGCCGGGTTCTGGGAGCTGAAACATCAGGGGTGGACAAAAGGCAAAACAACAAAGGAATAGCCAGGGACAAACAAAGTTCCTGAAAAATATTTGGAGGGATGAAGTTTCAGAAACAGCCATAGAGGGATGGAGTTCTGGAAATGGCCATGGAGGGACGGAGTTTTGGAAATAGCTAGGGACAAATAGAGTTCCCGGAACAGCCGCGAAGAGATGGAGTTCTAGAATGAAATTTTTGCAACCTTTCGAAGCCTAACGAAACCTTGGTAGTTCACTTAGGCACCAAAAAACATCCCAAATCCACAAAAAACCTATCCCCAAAGTAAAAAATGAAGGAAAAAAGTGAATCGAGTGAGTAGGGACCAGGTCAGCAGAAGCAAGGCAAAAGTGAAAAAAAAAGAGGCCCCATAAAAGCAAAAGAATTAGAAAATTTAGATAGGTAAATTTGGTCAAGGGAATTTGATTGCTTGATGGCACATGACCAATTTGGGCTCCAGGAAAGGGGCACACAAAATGATATGGGAGCAAAGCAGCCCGTCGGGAGCAAAAAGAGGGGGTCCTTGCCCACGGTGGGGCATGTGTGCAAAACATGCACAATACCTTCCTCCATCCCCATATCATGCAAATATTATCTTTCATATCCATCTCCCTATCCATATACTATCTTCAATTTTCCTCTTATCATTCATGGTCATTATCCTCATTTTCACCTTTGATCTTGACAAGGTTAAGGATCTTCTTGAAAATCATGCATCTTATCCTATTCACTTCATCCAAATATTCCATACCATATCCTTCATCATGCATATTCTATTATATTGTGGGGCATCTTGTTTCTTCAATTGGTCATCCCATTCCATCTTAAATGTCCTTGAAAAATAAAAAAAGAGAAAAAAACATCAAAATCCAAAAAATCAGAAAACATCAAAATCCAAAAAAATCAAAATATTTCCAAAATCTAAAATAAAATCAATAAAATGGTTGTGTCTCATCCTAGATTGGGGGAAAAATTCTAAACTCACTGGGGGAAACTTGTTTTGAGCTTAAATCAACAGACAAGCAACTACAAGACAACCTGGTGAAAACATCAATCATCCTAAACATCAAGCTGAACATCAATCACAATCAATCAAACAACCGACCATCCAAATCAACATAAAAAAAAAAACATATCAACCCTCATTGGATGATCTCTTCTGAATCATGGTTTGATCACTTTAACATGTATACTCAATTGTTTTATCTTGATTGTTGTTATCATTTCTCTAGAGTACCTTGATGATGTTTGGAACTAGAGGGGCTAGGAAGGAGAATGGTATTTTATTTGTCTATTGTCTATGAGTTAACCAGTATTACCATGCAAATTTTCATGTGACATGCTCTATAAAGTATCATTGATGACATTTTGAATTTGCATAGGAAAATGATTAATTCTTGTCTGTTTACGTAAGTGATGCGCATGTCATCTCGGTCTCATTATACCTAGATGCTTGTGTTATCGTGCACTATCAAATCTCAATGGAAGTTGTATGGAATTTTTACTCAGGTCATCATGGTATAATTATACCATCAATGTTTGTACTAACTTTCAACATTTTAATAAGCTCAATGATGATAAACGAGCATAAGTTGGCTCACAGAATGACAACGTTGTGTAGTTCATTTTACATAGTTAAAATCTGCATGGTTAATATAGATGGAATTCATCTTAGTTTGTGCATGAGCATTATAATATCCATCACATCTCATCTGCATTATCTCAATCAATCCATCCAATCATTTCTTCCAATCTCATCTCAATCAATTCATCCAATCCTTTCTTCCAATCTCATCTAATCATTCAATCTAGCACAAATCATTTAATCATACCTTTGGTCTTGTTCCTAGCCTTAATTCAAGCCTTGATCATTATCATTATCATCATCATCATCATCGGGATGTATCCTTCCCTATCCTTGTGTTTTTTTGGGATGTATCCTTCCCTTATCAACAACACTCTCATCATCATCATCATCATCATCATCATCATCATCATCATCATCATCGGGATGTATCCTTCCCTCGTCAACAACACTCTCATCATCATCATCATCAGAATGTATCCTTCCCTATCCTTGTGTTATTTTTGGATGTATCCTTCTCTTATCAACAAACCTCTCATCATCATCATCATCATCATCAAGATGCATCCTTCCCTATGCTTGTGTTGTTTTAGGATGTATCCTTCCCTTAACAACAACACTATCATCATCATCATCAATCCATCTCGACTTGTAGTTTGATTGGGGAAAAATCATACTTATTTTTGAATCCATTTGTGCTTTATTTCTTCTTATTTTCTCTTACCAATCTCCTATCACTTATCATCCTCTCTTGACCATCATTTTGCATGATCTTCCTTATCTCACCTTTCATCTAATCGATCCATCATCTATCAACCTATCATTGATTCTCACCTATCATGAGGTCAATCATCATCATACTATCATTGAATCTCACCTATCATGAGATCAATTATCAAACATCATCATCATCATCATCATCATCATATCAATCTTTCAATAGCAGTTTTCATCAAATCATCTTTATCAGCCGATGAATTGGATAGCAAATCAGTAAAAATTTCCAAAAATCATTTTTATTCGACTCATCAGCCTAGGGGGCATATAGCATCATCAATTAATTTTCAAAGTCAGGGGAAAATTTTTCGTTATCTGAATTTTTCTTTGAAGCAATGCATAAAACAAATCACTTCAAAGAGGGGCAAAATGTACACATCTAAAAATGGTCACATCATATTAACCTTGTAAATTAATAAAATACACATTATTTAATTAATCTTCTTGATTCAACTACATTTAAATGAATTTAATAATTTATTTATAAATGTTCACCTTTTCTATAAATCATTCACTATTATCATTTTCTCATGTCTTCTTAATTAATTTTAATAAATATCATTATTTATTTTAATTAATTATCACATTACTTTATTATATAAAGTAAATACATTTCTTCAAATATCAAAACCCATAACCATACACTTAATTAAATATTTCATATTTAATTAAGAAAGCTTCTAAAATATTCTCCAAACATATAATTAAATATTTATATTTAATTGGAAGCTTCCATTTGCACATGTCACAAGAAATTAAATAATATTATTATTTAATTGAGCAATTATCTTCAACAAACAAAACCGATTCATTAAACTGTAAATGACAAATGGCAATTTGTCTCCATTTTTAAATGAGGAGGTTTTGTGGGTTGAAAACACAATCCATCTTTTTCTCTCCAACAACTATATTCTCTCCAACCTCTCCATCTCTCACCATCCATTATTCGAGGCTAAATCTCAACCATTGAAGCTTGCTAGCAAAGCTTTTGCCTTTTGAAAATTTATAAATACAACCTCTTGGCTCTTCCAAAATATAGATTTTAGTTGCATAGTAAGAGCATTATAGTGAAATATCTCCAGAAATCAAGCATCTTAGTTGCACAACATTAGCAATCAAGCATAATAATCTAGTTTCAATTCATAGCTTAATCATGTTCATTAGCTACACAATAGTTGTATCATCTTACAATCATTTAGCATAGGAGTTTAGATTTCTTAGCTTGCATAATACTCATTCTTGGAGTGGTCATTCTATTGAGTTGCTGCTTAAATCAACTGAGAGCAAATAATTTCTATAGAAACACTGAAGATAGAGGACAATGGAATGCTTTTGAAGGAGCTGCTGTTTAGAGTTTGTTTTACTTTTAATTAGTTTCCTTTAATCTAATGTTTCATTAGTGTGTTAGTTTAACTTATTAGTTTTTCCACATATTCTCACACACACTAGTGATCTTGTACACATCCTCTAATGTGACAGTCATCTCTCCTGCTGATAGCTGGAAGGAGGAGGTCAATGCATCCCACCACTCCAAGAGTGTAATGAGCATGGGGGGATGGTATAACATCTTTGGAAGGGTGTAGGCCCACCAAAATCCCACACTCCCAAGGTGGTCCACATCATCCAGTTGCATCTAGGTAGCTTGATATCAAAGCGTAGTTAGCACAGACCAAATTTGTGCTCTCGTATCTCCAACCAGTCCTAAAAAGGAAACAAAATATACATCAGATTCTTATACATCATGAAATTCAAACTTCTACATCAAAGTTTTTCCTAAGTTGGCCTTTGGGATGGAGGTGCATCGCACAAACGTCTATGCGATGTGTTGGTGTGTAAGGCCAACCACCATAAATTTTGCTTGCACAATAACATGCATGACAAACACTAGCATGATTGGAGGCCACCAACACACCACCAAGATGACAACGTGCCGAATGAACACCTACGTGTTCTCAAAATGGAAAAACTTAAAAAAAATGCACAAAAATAAAAATCTAGGGTCAAATTCCTCATACCTCATCAACCTCGCCACCCTTGGCTATGATCTTGCAAATATTCTCGATCCTGGGGTCCATGTAGTCATGTCTGAGGCATTTTATTGACTTTTCTCTCACAAAAGTCAACAATTTTCTCATGATGAATAGTGAAAATGACCCTTCTATGGGCCCTCCCGAGTATATATAGGTCATTTTTGGCCCATTTTTCTTTGTAGATGTGGTCCTTCCATTTTCCCCATTTTTACCCCACCTAGTTGGGGGAAAAATAAGAGGGGGCATATACTCACCTTTACATCATATTTTTCCTCTGAACCACCAAATTTTTCTTAAGAATTCTTCTCACTGTAGTAGCTTCTTCTGATTTTTGAGTTGATTTAAATTCAAGTTTTATAGTACAAAACTTATGTCTAATGGTTTGGTTTCTTGTTGAGCTCAATCATAGGGGGAATCATCAGTATTGGCTTGCTTGACCTCTACGGCCTCTATAATATCCTTTTTCGCTCAAATCCATAAAATTTTCAAATTTTAGTTATTGCACTAATATTTTCTCTTTTACTTTAGTGTAGCTAAATTTTCTCAAAAATCAGCTCACTAAAGTGGGGAAAAATGTAGTGTCATAAAATTACACCCTATGGAAATTTCACACTTACACATTTTCCCCACGCATTTATGGTGCCTAGTCACATTTATGATAAGAACCTTATGAGTCAGAATTTCATGATTCCAACTCCATAAGGGCAATGATGAAGCTTGAATAGTTCACCACCTCATTTCTTGCAAGGTTATGAGTTGGATGCCTATGTGGCTCATGAATGTCTATGTGGTGTACAAGTATCCCCAAAATTTATGAGTTTAAATGAGGAATCTTAGGAACCTTTATCCGTGACACATGTTGTCATGGCAGAATCTCGAGTGTAACGACTCTTCCCATCAATACAAATTCACAAAACACTCTTTTCACTCTCATTTGCATTCATTCTCTCTTTTTCACTCTAACTTCCTCTCACATTCCTTTCTCTTCTTCATCTCATTTCTACAATGAAGCTCTACCAAATTTATGTCTCATCAACAACTAAGCCTCTCTTGCAAGTACTCAACGTCACATCTCTCAAGCCAAGAGGGAGCCATGAAATGTTGGTAATACTCTCTTGCTATCTTATCTATTTATTAGCATATTTTATTGTGTCTATATGTCATGATACATATTATCCTCCATAGAAGGGTCTTATTTTATCACTCGGCTATCTATTTCATGATACAAGTTTTCCTCCATAGTGGGGTTTTGTTTTATCACTCATTGTGTCTACTTTACTTTGTGTCTTTTCTAATCTTTATCTATCTGGTTTTCCATGGAGGTGGAAACACCAAAATGGGGGGTTTTACTAAGGAAAGATCTAAAACAACCCCATAATTTTTCCTCGTTCACCTTGTGTGTAGGTTGTTCGTGTGAAGTTTTGCTAGAGGCTTCATCGTGCTAGACCTTCCATGAGTTAGCAATTTCCCTTATGTGTCATTTAATTTCATTCCTATTTTTTGTTAATTAATTAGAATAGTCAAACTTTAGCTTATGAGTAGATGGTATATTCTTTGAGTTTTGTGCACAGGCTTACCTCTCTATTCGTACAAGATGCCAATGCATCCCTAAGATGACAACACATCATGTTGTCATCCGAATCTCGCACTAACGTCCATTGATAATGAGCTAATTTTCTTGTCTCAAAAATATGTGTAATCTACTCTTTTGAGTCCCAAAGTCCTCTATCTATGAGCACATCAGAAGCACTCTTTTAAGTATGTTTTTGCAATCTTTGTCATCTTGAACCTTTGTCACTTGAGTTTGTGTCATTGAGGTGATTGAGGGAAATTCTCTCCATTTAGATCTTATTTATCTTGGGACTTGGGAGTAGTGAATCCCCTCCTTCACACCACCCTAACTCTTACACATATCATAAGTAACCACCTTACCTCTTACACATGTAATAAGGTAGACACCCTATACTTCTCTCAATTTTCAAATTTATGATTCTTCCTATGTGTGTGCTTGCATCCCTAACTCTTAAACCTACGACATATGTAATTTCATGCCTCCACCTTCTGACACTTGTCACATGATTCAGTTCTCAACCCTTGCCCTCACTTTTGTTCAATCCTAACCATCCATTAGACATTACATTTCGGCCCTTGATTTTCTCCATCAAGAATTTATAAATGAATGCCTTTGGTCTCGTTTTGATTATCTTCCATCAACATATGCTTATTCTATCAATCCTAATCTCAACATCATGTTGTTGATCTAATAAGAAATCATATCATATCATTTATCACTCATTCAAATGAACAATTCAATTGGAATATTAGGTGCACTTCACTTTGGTTCAATCCAAGGAGAGGGTTCATTTGAGGTAAAAGGGTTTAGTTTATATGTTTTATCTTTATGATATTTACTCATTTGATTTTCTTGATCTTCACTATTTTATATCGATTTTGTAGGTTAGGTTCTTGTCCATTTCTATAGATCTATCCCACGTTCACAAATTTGAATCTACATAGTGGTATCTTTGCTTTAAGATTTGCCTAATTAGTATTATTTGAATTGCACTTTTTGTTAACTGAAATTAGAAATATTTAAAAATGTATTTCAAGAAATACCATTACATCACAAGGGAACATGTTCACCTAGGTCAACCCTTATAAATGTGTATAAAAAGTGAAAACAAAAAGAAATCATCCTAGAAAGATGTATGTAGATTCATTACTCATTTTTTATTGACCAAGATGAAGTGTTCTACTATTAATTGCTCCTTAAATGCTAATAGGATGAGAGAATGATTTAATGTAAGAGAATACTTGAAGATGTAAATGAATTCATTTAAGCACAAGCTCATTATTCCCAAACCTTTCTCAAGTGTCCCCAATTTTTGATAGTTAGAAAATTTGTTGATTTTATGCTTGAGATTTCATGGAAGCTCTATACATCTTGAAAGGAAAAGAAATAGTGCAGAAACGCTTTCCTAATGCTAAAACCACAAAGGAGAAGTGAAAAGACCAGTTTTAAAACTTTCAAGAACTTAAGATGAACACATACATGATAACAAGAGTAACAAAAATAAACAATCACAAAGATAACACCAGATTTATGTGGGAAAACCCTTACAGGAGAAAAACCCACCACACCAAGCTAAATCACTTTGTATTACAGTAAAAAAGGTTTACATACAAAGTTGCAGACTTGACTTGAAGATGTCAGCTCTTAGCAACATTCATTCAACCTCTTCACTGTTCCAATGCTATTACAACATACAATGAATCACAAACTCTTTTTTTTTGTCACCTTAGTCTCTATGCCTATGTATCCGACTGTTACAAGTCTTACATCACATTCATTCCTTACCAACCAATCAGGTGTCTTAATTATACACTTATGTCTGACACGCAAATCTGATCTCTGACCGATGGACCGACCTATAGTCAGACATTGGGCTGCCCAAGCAATTAATTTTGTTATAGAGAAATACCTAGATTTGGATCCTGTCAAACCGCTGAATCGAGCTTTGTAGTTAATGCATATATCGCTTTAACATATTTAAACATTCAACCAATGACAATAGATTTACAAAAAATATGTAAAATAAATGAATGAGATAATGCCATGTGTCGTCACGCCATTCATACATCACTTTGACTATCGAAGTGGTCAACTGTGCCCCGAGCAACACCTATTGAGCTACCGTGGTATGGCGATAACCGTCCGATCGTCCGAACACTAGAGTCCACCAAAACATGCGTATACATCTTGTGCACTTTTGGGGAATCAAAAGGGCATCTACAATATTCCCAACAAGCTTCTCCAAAACAATGACACATGTTTGAAGTCTGCTTACTTTGCATGCTGCCAAGTGTCAAACACTCAGATAATTTCACTCGGTCGACAAGAGTTCGTCAGTACTCTCCTCAACTGAGCATGGAATAAAATGAGCACCATTGGATTAGTCAAATCTCAACCATAGATCAAGATTCCCATTTATTGGAACACTTATGCTATGGTCCCCACCAAGTCGCTTCCATATGCCATCGGTCCATCGGTGTAGCCCAGTGAAAAGTTCCACCGATGACCCCAAGTCACATCAACAGAGCATATCATTCTATCGTTGAGACTACCGATGATGTCGATGAAGCTAAGGACCAACGTGTTGCCACCAAAGATAAAGGAATGACTTCATGGTAGGGAGAGTAAATTCATCAAGTCCTTAACAAAGGTTCAAGCCAACAAGTTGACGCACACTTTCCAACAAGCTCCCACTTGATGAAGACTTACTGGCTTCCTCCAGACTTCAAATTTACTAACAACCATAGGCCCCAAGGCCCATCAAACTTGCACACCATCTGAACTTGTCCGTGTTCATTGGCTTTGTCAATGCATCAACAACATTCTTTAGAGTATTCACCTTTTCTAAACTGACCTTTCCATCCTCCACCATATCTCAAACAAAGTGATACTGCACTTCGATATGTTTCATCCTGGCATGGAAAGTAGGATTCTTTGCCAAAAAAATGGCACTCTGACTGTCACAACAAATAGTAATCTTCCTTGCATCAAAACCAATATTAGAACACAAATGACTCAGCCAAACAACTTCTTTACAGACATGCGTTGCTGCCATGTATTCTGCCTCTGTAGTGGACAAAGCGACTACAGCCTATCGCTTGCTCATCCAACTGATTGCACCACAATTTAACATTAAAGTGTATCCACTGGTGGACCTTCTACTATCAATGTCCCCTGCCCAATCAGAATCCACATATCCATGAATGCTGAGTGTTCTCTGTGAACCAACCAAATTTCCATGGTAACACATAGCATATTCTGAAGTTCCCTTTAAATATCTAAACACTCTCTTCACAACATCCCAATGTGTCCTTCCCAGATTTTCCATAAAATGGCTAAGAATTCCCACTGCTTGGGCAATGTCTGGCCTTGTACAGACCATTGCATACATTAAACTGCCTACAACACTTGAAAAAGGCACCCTGGTCATGTCCTCCATCTTAGTAGTAGATTTTGGACAATCTTCAACAAATAGCTTTATTCCCTACAAGACTGGAACAACTAGCTGCTTGTAATTAGTCATACCAAATCTCTCTAGAACAGTGTTAACATACTTACTCTGGCTAACCCAAAGCTTTCTACTTGTTCTCTCCCTGGTTATTTCCATCCCCAAAATATACCTTGCTACACCCAGATCTTTCATTTTGAACTTTGCAGACAACTGAGATTTAAGATTAGAAATCATAATCTTACTATTTCCTATGAACAACATATCATCCACATACAGGGTAATAATAAGCACATGATCATTTTCAGATTTATAATACACACAACGATCATATTTTGATCTCACAAATCCCATAGATAACACAAAAGTGTCAAATTTCTAGTACCACATTCTAGGAGACTGCTTCAAACCATACAAAGATTTCTTTAATTTGTAGACCAGGTTTTCTTTACCTTTTTCAATGAAGTGCTCAGGCTGGGACATATAAATTTTTTTCTTCTAGCTCTCCATGGAGAAACACTGTTTTCACATCCATCTGCTTGATTTCTAAGTCATACACAACTGCCAATGACAAAAAAAATCTGATAGATGTCAACTTTGCTATAAGGGAAAATATTTCTCCATAATCAACTCCCTCAACCTAGGAATACCCCTTTGCAACCAACCTCGCTTTATACTTTTCAACACTGCCATCTAGACCAATCTTCTTCTTAAATACCCATTTATGGCCAATAGGATTTTGCCCTTCAGGCAAAGGTACCAAATCCCTGGTTTCATTTTTCTGCAATGATTCCATTTCTTCATTCATGGCTTCCAACTAGGATTTCGAATCAGACATGTTAATTGCCTCTTTTATAGTCCTAGGCTCATCAGTGCTAGTAATCAAAGCATAGGCATAGTTCAAATCTAACATAGAGAAACCATACCTATCAGGTTATCATTTTTCATGTGTAGACCTTCTTACTGGCTGAAGTTGTAGTTCTTCATCTTCAAAACTTTCAGAGCTGCTTGAACTCTCCCCAGTTTTAGGTACACCATGTAGTTCCTCTTTTTCTGGAGTATGAGGAATTTAAACTACATCATTCTTCTTTTCTCTTTTATCTGTCTCCAATTGTGGATCAACTACTGAAGGTTTCAACTCACAAAATATTACACTTCTACTGTACAAAACTTTCTCAGTATCAAGATTACATAGCTTGTATCCCTTCACACCAATGCCATAGTCGATGAAGACATATTTAACAACCTTGTTCTCCAACTTAGACCTTTTTTCATTTGGCACATATGCATATGGCTCATAGCCAAAGACACAAATATGTCTTAGAGAGAGTTTCTTACCAGACCAAGCTTCCAAAGGTGTTTTGTCAACAAGAGCAGAGCAAGGTGAATGATTTACTAGGTAACATGCTATAGCCACAACCTTAGCCCAAAAATTCTACTCCAGACTAACACTGCTCAACATACTTCTCACTCTCTCCATTAATGTTCTGTTCAACCTTTCAACAACTCCATTCTGCTGTGGAGTATAAGGCATAGTTTTATGCCTTTTAATCCCATGGTCTTTGCAGTACCTTTCAAAATTTGCAAAACAAAACTCACCGCCATTATCCATACTCAAACATTTAATTTTCTTTCCAGTCTGATTCTCTACCAAAGTTTTCAATTCTTTAAACCGACTGAACACTTCTAATTTACTTTTAAGGAAGTATACAAATGCCCTACTCAAATAGTCATCAATAAAAGAAACATAATATCTAGACTTCGATAATGAAGGAACATTAATTGGACCAAACATATCAAAATAAACATAATCCAGTTCACCAAAAGATTAATGAGGACTCAAATAAAATGAAACACAGTGTTGCTTCCCATAGATACAATGTTCGCAAAAATTGAACTCAAGGTTAGAATCAACAAGCCCTTTAACAAGATTTTTATTTTTTAAGGTTTTTAAACCTTTCTCACCTATGTGACCGAGTCTATAATGCCAAAACATGGTCTTCTCTATTGGGAGTTTCACCTCCAAGGCATTTTCACCCAGAAGAGCTTCATCATCCTTCTCTACAGGAGCAACTTTGCTTGACTTTATAGAGATGTTGTTGCATTGAACATGATGTGCATCCAACTTGTACAAAGTGCCAGTACGTACACCCTTAGCCAACACCATAGTGCCTCTAGCCATCTTACATCCTTTACTCAAGAAATAAACTTCCACACCAACATTATTAAGCTTACTGATAGAAAGTAAGTTACAAGCCAAACTTGGTATCTATAGTACATCACCAATCCCTTTTATTCTACCATTAGGGAATTGTATTTTGACTCTTCCATGGCCAACAATCTCTAGTGTTGAATCACTTGACAAGTACACCTTTCCACCATCATACTTTTCATACTTAGTGAACCACTCTTTATGAGACGTCATGTGGAAAGATGCACCTGAGTCAACTGGCTAGACATGATCGGATGCCTGAGTTGCCAAGGCCGCAATGAAGGCATCTACATCACTCTGAGAAGAGTCATTGTCTGAAGAGTTATTATTATTATTCTTCTTCTTCTCCTTACAATCCTTTTGGATATGACCAGGCTGCCCATAGTTCCGACATTTCACCTTGGAATTTTTACCAAGAGACTTTGATCTCCCTTCAAATTTGGATTTAGATTTCTTTTCCTTCTTCTTGCCTTTCTCCTTCGATCTACCTCGAACAACAAGGGCCTCTTTTTCCATCTCTGAAGACTTCCTTCGCATCTCTTTTGACAACAGTGAGGCAACAATATCTTCCATCTTGAAAGTAGTGGCCATACTTCCAATATCCATTACAAGATGATCCCATGTGTTAGTTAATGAACATAACAAGAGCATGCAACGATCCTCCTCCTCTATCTTCACACCCAAAAATTCCAACTGAGCAACACCCATATTAAATAAGTTCAGATGGTCTGCAACAAATATACCTTCTTCCATCTTTAAGTAGTACAACTTCTTCCTTAGGAATAACTTATTTACCAAAGACTTTCCATGATAAATATCACCAAGCTTCTTCCATAACGAAGCTGCAGACTTCTCCTCATGGAAAATCAAGAGTACGAAATCGGCCAAACTAAGTCATATCAGACCTCTCGCTTTTCTATCTGCGAGGTTCCAATCTTCTTGCTTCATACCTTGTGGCATAGTTCCAAACATAGCAACCTAGAGGTCTCTATCCACAAGCAAGTCTTCCATTTTGAGTTTCCACAACTCAAAGTTGCCGCCATTGAATTTTTCAATTTCTACTCTTCTTGATGTACTCGCCATCTCAAACATAACTAGGTTCTAACTTTGTAGGACTCCCATTGAAAATAGTATTAACACAAAAAACCAGCCTTACTAATAAGGATAACACAACTGGCCAATCTCTAATACCACTTGAAAGGAAAATAAACAGTGCAAAAACACTTTCCTAATGCTAAAACCACAGAGGAGAAGTGCAAAAACCAGTTTTAAAACTTTCAAGCACTTAAGATGAACACATATAAGATAAAAAGAGTAACATAAATAAACAATCACAGAGATAACACTAGATTTACGTGGGAAAACCCTTACGGGAGAAAAACCCACCACACCAAGCTAAATCACTTTGTATTATAGTAAAAAAGGTTTACATACAAAGTTGCAGACTTGATTTGAAGATGTCAACTCTCAAAAATGTTCATTCAACCTCTTCATTGTTCCAATACTATTATAGCATACAATGAATCACAACTCTTTTTTTTTCGTCACCTTAGTCTCTATGCCTATGTATCTGACTGTTACAAGTCTTACATCACATTCATTCCTTACTAACCAATCAGGTGTCTTAATTATACACCTCTATTTGACACGCAAATCCAATCTCTGACCGACTGATCGCCCTGCAGTCACGCATCGGGCTGCCCAAGCAATTAATTTTGTTATAGATAAATACCTAGATTTGGATCCTGTCAAACTGCCGAATCGAGCTTTGCAGTTAATGCATATATCGCTTTCACGAATTTAAAAATTCAACCAATGACAGTTGATTTACAACAACGATGTAAAATCAATGAATGAGATTGCGCCACGTGTCATCACACCATTCATCCATTTATTTGACTATCGAAGCAGTCAACTGTGCCTCGAGCAACACCTATCGAGCTACTACCGTGGTATGGCCTAACGACCACTGTGGTATGGTGATAACCGTCAGATCGTCCGATCGCTAGAGTCCACCAAGACACGCATGTACATCTTGTGCACTTTTGGGGAATCAAAAGGGAATCTACAATATTCCTAACAAGCTTCTCCGAAACAATGACACATGTTCAAAGCCTGCTTACCTTGCATGCCACCAAGTGTCAAACACTCAGATAATTCCGCTCGGTTCACAAGAGTTTGTCGGTATTCTCCTCAACTCAGCGCGAAATAAAATGAGCACCATTGGATTAGTCAAATATCAACTGTAGATCAAGATCCCCATTCGTCGGTACACTTATGCTGTGGTCCCCACCAAGTCACTTCCATCTGCCATTGGTCCATCAGCGTAGACCAGTTAAAAGTTCCATCGATGACCCTAAGTCAAACTGACAGCGCATATCGTTCTATCGTTGAGACTACCGATCGAGTTCCATCGATGACGCCAAGTCTCACTGACACAAGGCTTATCACATATCAACATATCAGTGAGACAACACATTGTCACTCACCGATATGCGATCATTCTGCCAATGAAGCCAAGGACCAACGTGTTGCTGCCAAAGATAAAGGAATGACTTCTCGGCAGGGAGAGTAAATTCATCAAGTCCTTAACAAAGGTTAAAGCCAACAAGTTGAGGCACATTTTCCAACATATCTAAGCCTTGTCATCATTGTATTGGATAATGAGGTTTCTCCTTCTTTTCATATTAAGACATATGCTATTACAGTGCCAAGCAACAATTCACCATTATCTTAAACCTAATTGGCTGGTATAATGTCCTTGTCCACCATTATCAACGTTGCCTTACAATGTAATGTAATGCATATAAAATATCGATGATAATGTTTTTAAATCATATGGTTGTTTTGGTAATATTTTATATTTAGGTTATTTTAATTGTAGTCTGTTTCATTGGTATTGGATATACCAACCCCATTATAGTAGTCTTATGATAGTGTGAAGAATAATTGGTTTTAGGTTAGTTTACAAATACAATTGATAAATATAAATTGACAATAAGAATTAAAATTATAAATGAATATAATAATGTGATAATTAAATGAGAGGAATTCGATATTTAGTTTCAATTTTAATTATGAAAAAATAATAGTAATGACACATGATTAATTTTTCATTATCTTGAAAATTATGTTTTTGTTTGCCAAATGTTTTAGAATGTAAACTAGCATTTAAATTATCATGAGATTCAATCTCATGTGTTGTGGGTTTGATCTTAATTATCACAACTTTCATTTAGTAAAGTATAGACTTATAAAATCTATTCACCCTTGTCTTTGATATCTAATGAATGTGTAAGGTTTGTAATGTTTACAGATACCTTAATGCAATCTACTAGATTGATAGGGTCAAAAACTTATGATTTGATTGAATTTATGACTCTAAGAAAAGATTAAAAAACAATACAAAAGCATGCGGGTGGACTTTATGGAGATGATGTAGATTATAATTCTTTATCCCTTTATAAATTAAAGTACATACACACTAATTATTTACTTCTTATAATCACACATGTTTTATCTTTTTTAAATGGAATATTGAATGTTTGAATACTAGGACATAATATCATGTCACATAAACATGTACCAAGTCAACTAATAACAAATAGTAAGATATGGCAAGAAAGTGAGGTCATTCCCATGTGCTATGAGATCAATTCTAAGAAATGCATGATTGAACCTAGGTAGTGGGTTGATAATAGTCAGGTACAAAACAAATGTATTGAGGTAAGTGTAAATGGGGTTTAATAAATAAGGAGTGAAAGGTGATTGTGTGGAAATAAGTATAAATGAGTATTTAATTGGAAATTAAAGGGATTGGAACTTGAGATAAACTTAGCACAATAGTGTTCTAGTTGACGATATGTATTTGCATAAGATATTTCACCAAGGTGGGCACAAAATTAAATTGGAAATCGTATGAGTACAAAATTCACCATTAAAAATTGAAAAGAAATAGTTGTATCATGAGGATGAAAATTAATAGAATATCTAACATTAGTAATCTAGAGTGTATCCATCATGGATTCTATGAAATTTGACAAGGGTATGAAGGATGTAAGACATGAAATAAACACACTCAAATTCATATAATAAACCCTTGCATGCAATAATACTATACACATTGATATAAAAAAACATAATCATTAACTCCACTAGGCTATTGTGATATATGTGTAATTAGATGTGTATGAAATAAATTAATGCTTGAGCTAGCACCATATGCACATATGGGTAAGACAAGTCTATCAGAAAACATGAATACATAAACATCATTGAGAAAATCCAGTTTAGGGTCTTATAACATATGTATATCATAAAGAGAATATATTGAAGAAAGAGAGGAATAAGAGACATCAACAAAGATAGGAACATAGAGATGCGATCATTTCCAACCAAATCATTAGATGTATCATCATGATGGCTCACACACAAAGAAATAGTATCATGATTAAGTGAATTTTGTGAGTTCATCAATGTTAGTGAAATCATATAGGGATCTACATGATATTGTGAAAATTCCAAGTTTGAATAAAATATGGTTAGATTAAAAAAATTAGATCTAAAATTCTATAGCTGGAATCTTCATACAAAACCTTAGGGAAAGAACTAGGTGTAGTTACTTGATTTCACGGACTCACCAAAATATAGGGGAACAAAATAACCGACACTAATTTAAACCAAATTTAATTGATATAAAATAGTCAACAATCAAACTATTTCCAATTAAAATTGAGAAATTTGATTAAACTAGATAATTCCAACTTAACACTTATGTATAGTGAAAATCTATATATACATGTGTAAATATCGAATTCAATACTATTAACCTATAAGTATGTGGGGTTGATATGTATTTATAAGACTACCAAACCTAAAAATATGGGGATTTATATGCATGTAAAAATATTGTTTCTATTGTTAATATGATCGAGATTTAAATGACTCCTAAGTTAATGTAGATACAAGGATTTATTTACTTGTAGAATTAATCTTAATACTTAACATTTTTAAATATGTGCCATTTAAAGGAAAACAAATATTTTGAATTAGAAGATGACATTAACTAAATCTATATTTAAATCGAAACTGAAAGTTGGGGTATTTTAAAATAAATTCAAGCACTTGATTTTTTTTACCTTGTTAGTATATTAATTTTCAATATATTATATCAATTTAAAATGATTGATTTGCAACAAAAAGTAATGCTTGGGTGAATATGTTTTTCTCTATCTTAATACTTTTCTCTTCATTGATTATGGAGAAACTATTAATATGGTCTATTAGGTGTGCCCTAACCTATGTAGTTTCATAATTTTTTGTCTACCCTTGAGCTCCATTTAAAAATACACTTATAATTGATCAGATCATAATTGCAAGCCTAAGTGATTGCTCTAGCCACTTCATCTAAATTATTTATCAATCCAATGAGCCCCATTGTGATTGACTACCTCTATTCATAAATATTATCACTTTATATCTAGGTATTAGTGCCCCACCTATTCTTAATTTTCCCACATTTTTTCTTGATGGACCAAGGTTAGTTGTGGTTTCCCTAATTTATCATATTGTCTATCCAACTATCAGACTGCATATTTAATCATATTTATTAGTTAATTGAAAATTAGAATATACTTGTATAGGAGTGGATTTTCACCCTTGTGTAAATTCTCCTTTTTCCTACCCTCAACTTAGAAATTCAAGTCCAAAGGTGAAATTCCACATCACCCACCTACCTTCCATCCACTTGGCATGTGTTGTGTGTGTTAGTGGGGGAATTTTAGTCATGAATGTGAGCGCGATGTGCAAAAATCTACATGGCGCGCTGCCATCCCTGATAGATTACCATTTATGGAGTCCGTAGGGATGTTACACACCTCATTAGGGATGAATTATAATGCCTTCGTGTGACCAACCGACCCAATAATGACCTCTTATCTTCTATTTTGGTCTTCAAAAGGCATTAATTTTGCAATCACTTCATCTCTTTAGCAATTCATCCCATCTTTCATGTCTTCTTGAGAATTCTACTCACAATTCTAACAATCTTCACAACTCCATTAAGCATTGCAACAACTTGTTACTCCATTTGTTCCATCTTTGTATGTGGAGTGCTACCATAGAAGCTACGAGCTTGGAGTCTTGTAAGACCTCCCTTCATCACTGTTGTGACCGTGTCGACTTTGCCAAGTTTGTTGCTTGAATTCTCCCTTCATTGGCCTTGAGAGCCTTTGGATGGAGGTGGTAACAATTCACTTACCTTTTGTGGTTTGATAATGTAGAGTAGCATCTTTTGTAGTGTTCATTGCTTCCATTTTCATTTCCTTTATCGTAATTTCTACTTCATGGCTTTTTTGGTTGTCTATGGAGGTGGAAACACTAAAGCGAGGGTTTGACAGAGGTAAACCCCTATATAGCCCAATATTTTCCCCTCTTGCTTGTGTAGAGGTGAACACATGCGTGGAGGTCACTGGAAAATTGGCAATTTAGTGAGTTGATACTCATCACCCTTGTTTTAATCTACTTACTTTATTTCTTACATAGTTACTTTTCACACTTTAAAATTCTATTCATTTCGTTAAAACTAGTCAACTAGGTAGTTAGTAGGATTTTTGGTGTTTTTTTGTTGTACTTTACATTTTCTATTTGTACGAACACCAGTGTGCCAAAGAGACACTAGCACACTATGCTGTTGTCCCAGACCCATGTTGCCTTCCTTGGACAGAGAGCTATCTAAGGTGTAGTTAGGACTCCAGAAATCTGCTCGTCTAGCCCCATTTAAACTTTCAGATCTATAGAGTGACAAAAGCACTTGAGAGTGCTCTTCATTCTTGATTCTTTTTCTAAACACCCATTAGCTTGAGGTAAGTTAGGGAAACCCTCTGCTCTAGGCTCTTTGTGACCCGGAGACTTGATATGGTTGGTCCCCCTCTCTTATGAGGCATTTCATCTTGCAACCCAACTTGCAACCCCTAGTGGCGTAGTTGGAAGGTTCCATAAGCATCATGGAACGAAACCTTAGCTGGGTCACTGTCTAACTGCAAGACCTTTTAGGGGCTTTGTGAAAGCCTAGCTTATTTTACACGATGGCCTCCTTTCTACATCTACCTATCCCTTATGTGCAGCTTGCGAGTAGTGATCCTAGTGTGACTTTCACCTTGCAGGACCTACCAATGGTTTATAATAGAGAACCATCTCCTCTTTACATCCCCACATGAATCAACAAAAACACTGTGACAAGTGTTCTTGTTGACTCGACGTGTCGGGTGAATGTGATTACTAAGGAGATTTGTTGATCAATTTCCTACATAAAGATGGGTATGATGCACCTAAAAGTTCCATCCATACACATGACTAACTTTTCCTACCTCCCCTTGGTAGCATCACCTTGTCAGTCCTTGTTGGACCTAAGCCAGTAAACATGCTTTTTGATATAATTTTGGGGTCTGAACTCTTCAGAGTGAAAATGAGTATTCCCTGGTTAGTCGCTATGAATGCAGTTCCCTTGGTCATGCATAAGTGTCTAAAATTTATCCATGAGGGTTCAATACATTTAATCCATGACACCGGCTACAAACCACTAGTTACATGTGGTAGTTATTCCCTGGATCAATTTTGGCCTCCACCCATTGGTCCACTTCCCCCAAGGATGGACCTCTTGTACCGAACCTATGAAAAGTACAAGAAAGGGTGCTTAACGCCTAAAGTGAGATAACCTCCATCACCTTATACTATCTCACATAGGGCTTGTTTAAAAGTTGATAGTGATGCCACCATGGCAGGTAGAAGGGAAGAAGAGAAGTGCTCTTGAGGTTCCTCTTCCTCCTCTTCTATTTTCCAGCTTGTCGCTTCCTCTTTCCCTGTTGTGATATCATCGAATTTTTCTCCTAAGTGGTTAATAGAGAATCCTATGGTTCCCGCTTGGTGAAAGCCCAAGTGTCTTTCATTCAAACTTCCCATTCTACTCACGGTGCCTAGGCCCATTCAATATGGTAGAGGGAAGGGTTCTCGTGGGGAATCCTCTATGTCTTGACCTCCATGGCCTCTGACCGTTCTTTCTCCTAAGATGGTGAATGGGAAGATGCCCACCATTGAGGCACTAGAGCCGAATCCCCCCACTATTGTTCCAACCTCTTCTTAGTCCCTCCCTCCTACTCCCATCTAGGAGTCTCTCCCTCTACCATAAATGACCAAGATGGACACTCCAATGGTTGAACAAGAGCCCTTTGTCTCATCTCAGATCCTGACCTCTAGTTCCCAGAGTTGTAGGAATCACCTTGCACATGAGTGCAAGTGTCGATGAAAGGCTCTAGCAACTGAGCATGCCACTTTGTAGAGGAAGGAAGGGGAATCGACCGCCCCATTTTCAGGGCCTCTTGTTGTGTCCTCCTCTCCTGTCTCCTCTGCTTTGGTTCAATCAAGTTCAATTTTTCTTCCAACTCCTACTATGAGTGTGAACACCCCTAACCCTAAAAAGGTGTAGGTGTTTATTGCTTCTTTGGTCAATCCTCCTCTCTTGATGTCCCTCCTAGAAATCCCACCATTCCATAGACCTATGGACATGCCGAACACCTTGATGGTGTCTGCCATAGTTTTCTCCTCCTTCATGCCTCTCACCTTGTCCATGGGGAGATCACATCCCCTGAAAAAGAAAAAGGTGGAGGTTGGTCCTTCTAGTGATGGGGGTGTAAGAGGAGTCCACCTTCTTCAAGGGGTGGTCCTATGCTAGCATGTGTCGTCTTAGTGATGGAGCAAGTTCCAACTTCCCCTGAGTTCGTCACTGCTCTCGAGTCACTTGGTGAGCCTAGTAGTGAATCTCAAGCACTACCTCCCTTGCCCACTGATGTAGCATATGAAACTCCCATGAAGTGCATGTTTAACTCTTTAGATGAGGTCTCGGCCCTATTAGTGATTTTTCATGAAATTGCTGACCTTTGCTCTATAGGAACTGAGTAGAGGAGATCCTGAAGAGTCTCCTTCCTTGGATCTTATTGCAAGGGGGTTGGAGGGTTACCCCCCTAATATTCCACCACTATAAGCTCGTCTTCCTTCCCCATATAATGGTCTAGATTGGGAAACATATGACCTCTTGGTCAATGAGTGTTAGGGGGTACCTCTTGTTTACCTTTAGATTAGGTGTGTGTTTGTTGTAATGTGTTCCTTCATGCTTTAATTATATGTTCCTAGATGAACCTTTTCACCCTTGTAGGTGCTTGGATACAGGAGTGATTATGTGTCATAAAACTTTCTCTATTTGTATCATCATTCTTCCTCTATTATGTGTATTGATTTCCAACAAATTGGGGATGATGCAAAGTGTTGGGCATTTAGGCTTCCCTTCCATGTTGACCCAATTTTTTATTTGTACTTTGTCTTCTCATGCATTCTTCATATGGTATGATATAGTAGGGGGCTATTGACAATTCATCTATATACTATTACTATACTTATAAATGTTTATGAGCAACTTTGACCTTGAAATATCAGACCGCCCCTATGTCCTTTATTTGTGATGTCATTATTTTTTTATAGTTTTTTAATCTTTCTCTCTTATTTTCTTGAGTTGTGATGTTGTGGTGTTCATGCGTTGTCCCTCATTTGCACGATAACATTACCACAATGACATCTCACTATGTCTCGTGGACCACAACATCACTTTTTCATTCTTGCTTTTCTCTCCTTAGGTTGTCACATGCCTTTGTGTTCAACACACACCACCCTAAGGGGGGGATATCATATAAAATTTGATTTTTAGAAAATGCATTCACAACCAACAAATATTTTCTCAGAGATTTTTATATTTTTTTTTCAAAAACTCGCATTCTCAACTTGGACCCCTAGTGGAACGTGTTTCCTTCATCATGGGTTCGCAAAGAAAGAACTTGAAAAAATTTCCTCCGAGGAGGGGGTAGCTCTTCCCGTGGGAAAATACTTGACCTTCCCCTTGCAAGGGGGCATTTTCTTCCTTTCGAATTCCTTGATGAAGTGAACATCTTTCAAAAGGATTCCTTGATGATGAATTGATTTGTGAAAAAAATTTCTTGCACTTTCAAACAACTCATCCCTTGAGTGGAACCCTCTTGTTTTGAAGGGTTCCCAAGGACCTCTTTGAAAGCCTCTCAATTTTCTTGACTGTCTGTGTGATTGTCTATTTGTTTGCCTGCATGGATACTTTTTTTTCTAACATGTTTTATCTATATATTAACATGTTGCTTTGCAGGTGTGCTTGTGAAGCCTATTTCTAGTCTAACTCTGTGGAGTTCCCTTCCATTGGGATTACTTCATGAGAGAGTACTTGGGGGAATGCCTTCTTTGTAGGTCTAAGGGCCTGTGAGGCACTTGCATCCTATGGGATTTATCCATCATTGGTCTACAGGCCTTCGGTGTACTTTGTGCAACTCTGTAGTTCCACAGAGCTACGAAGTCCTTTTGTTCAAACCTCCTCAAGAGAGAGTACCTATGGAGTCCTTTGCTTGCACAATGCTTTTGAGTTTTCTAGATCACGACCTACTTCCTCGATGGTTCAGGTATACATTTCTAAGTCTTTGATGTACTTTACCAAACACTCATTGATACTTGCGTTCGCTAAAGTGGGGGAAAAATGTATAGGAGCGAATTTGCACCCCTTGTGTAAATTCCCCTTTTGCCTACCCTCACCTTAGAAAACCAAAATAAAAGGTTAAATTCCACATCACCCACCTACCTTCCATACACTTGGTGTGTGTTGTGTGTGTTGGTGGGGGAATTTTTATTAGGGATGCGAGTGCGATGCACAAATGTCTATGCAGTGCGCTGCCATCCCTGATAGATTCCTGCGTCTGGAGTCCACAAGGACGTTGCACTCCTCATTGGGGATGAATTGTAACATCGTTATATGACCAAAAGACCTGAAAACAACATCTTCTCTTCCATTTTGGTCTTCAAAAGGAATTCATTTCACAATCACTTCATCTCTTTAGAAATTCATCCCATCTTTCAGAACTTCTTGAGCATTCTACGCACAATTCCAACAATCTTCACAACTCCATTGAGCATTGCAACAACTTGTTACTCCATTCATTCCATCTTTGTACATGGAGTGCTACCATAGAAGTTGTGAGCTTGGAGTCTTGTGAGACCTCCCTTCGTCACTAGTGTGGCCATTCTCCCTTCATTGGCCTTGAGAGCCTTTGGGTGGAGGTGGTAATAATTTAGTTCCCTTTTGTGGTTTGATAGAGTAGAGTAGCATCTTTTGTAGTGTTTATTGCTTCCATTTTCATTTCCTTTATCGTACTTTCTACTTCATGGCTTTTCTGGCTGTCCATGGAGGTGGAAACACCAAAGCAAGGGTTTGACTGAGGAAAACCCATATACAACCCGACATTTTCCCCTCTTGTGTGTAGGTGAACATGTGTGTGGAGCTCATTGGTGAACTAGCACTTTAGTGAGTTGATATTCGTCACCCTTTTTTTCATCTACTTTATTTCTTACGTAGTTACTTTTCATACTTTATAATTCTATTCATTTCGTTAAAACTAGTCAGCTAGGCAGTTAATAGGATTTTTGGTATTTTCTAGTGTACTTTACATTTTCTGTCCATACAAATACCAACATGCCAAAGAGACGTTGACACATCACATTATCATCCTAGACACACAATGACATCCTTAGACAAAGAGATCTCTATGGTGCAGTTAGGACTCCAAAAATTGGCTCATCTAGCCCTAGTTAAACTTTCAGATATGTAGAGTGACATAAGCACTTGAGAGTGCTCTTCATTCCCGATTCTTGTCCTAAACACCCATTAGCTTGAGGTAAGTTAGGGAAACCCTCTGCTCTCGGATCTCTATGACCTAGAGCCTTGGTGTGGCTGGTCCCCCTCTCTTACAACACTAATTTTTTTTGTTTTCAATTAATTAATAAATATGGTCAGATGTGCAGTTTGATAGATAGATACATATCACCCTAATTTATCTCCTACCCAAGCTATATATTATAGTCATGGTGATCCATTTTAATCCCTTGAACTTGTATGGTATATTCATATCACATTTTTCATGGATATATATCTTTTTGTCAAGATTCAACTCTGAACATGATGTGGATAGCACCTCACATTCAATGATTTCAATTTTTCGTGTCTATAAAAATTTTAGACTAAAGTTTCCTTATAAAATCATGTTGAACAAGAATTTTAATTCTGGAGTATAATTCCTTAAGTACGTGGCATTAATTTTTATTTCTATGTGGTCTATGTGTGGTATACCCTAAGAGCCCTATAAAATTTAATTGAGTAATTTTTTTTATAGATTTATGTTAGTTGATAGTTTGGCATTTAAAGGATTTAAAAATGTTTATAAAATAAAGTACATTTCCACACACTTGCATTTATATGCCAAAATATTTTATTCCCAAGAGAGTTGGAAAAGTTGAATTCCCTTAAAATTTCTAGTTTAGAGAATGTTTGGAGTCTAGAATATCAAGTGGATTCCAGTGGGGCTCATAAGGAGTCGATATATATCAAAATCATGTCAAATATTCCTAGTTTCTAGTTGACCCAAGTTCTTTATATGTTGGAACAAATCTAGGGTTTCAAATTTGAAGTGTTGGTGTTTAAGTATGAGTATTGATGGATCCTAAAACCTTACACTATACACAAGTTAGTGAGTGGTATCAGGTCTAGTAGTGCTAATTTTTTTGATTAGAGGTAAAAAATAGGTTTTGATGGGGCCCAAAACCCAGTACAAAGGAAAGCAAGCTGTAAATAAGATAAACCATAAACCAAAAATAGCTCCACACTAGCCTCTAAAAGATTAAAATGACTACATGCTACAACTTACAAACAAGCAAGGGCTTTAAACCCTTAAACAACATGGTTTTAATTGGGACCAAAAACCCTTTTAGCTACACAAAGAACCCTCCTGCATTTGCCAGGCATCATCAAACCAACTGTTCATGGAAGACACCACTGAGCCAAGAAATATAATTAGCATAATGGTGTAAGAAACTATTAGACCCCTAATAAAAAACATGGGCAAATCCAAAAACCCCACCTTAATAAGGGAGATGCAGAGCACACCAAACTTCTGAGCATAAAGCCATTACTCAAACCAGGAAGCAAGCTCTGAAACCACCTCAACAAGAATGAGCTCCCCTCTATAGGAGAGAATGATATTCCCACCACGTCCACTACCTCAAGAAGACTCCAACACCCTCAACCTCCATCTCCATAGGAGAAGTGTCTACCTTAGTAGGATCAACAAATGAGGAAGCCAGAGATAGTCTCCTCTCAACTCCACCTCCATAAGAGCTAAATCAACCTCCATAAGATTTAGGAAGAAGACCAAAGCAACAAGAAAAAAATTAGCCATACCACCCTTAGGAAAAACTTGGTAAGAAGCAAACTCCTACAAATAACAATCTTTAAAAGAAAACCACTAAGCCTGAGGGGGCTCAGCTTGTTGGGACAAAAAGAGAAACTTAGAAAACCACCTAGCCTATATCAAAAAAGAACCAGACCAACAACTACTCAAAATACCCGAGCCCAAAGAGAGCAGAAGAAAACAATACCCATAAGGGAAAAGAGAACAACCCATACAAGAAGGAAACTGAGAGACAACCAAACCATTAAATACCCAATCAACCCCAACACATTGGTCAGAGCCAAAGATAGGCCAAACCTCCATAGTTCCAACCAATGGGAAGCACCACTAGACATCAACAACAACCACAAAACACCCAGGGCAAGAGCCGCTAAAAAGGCACCACCAAACATACAACAGAGAGGGTCTGAGGGAAGCCAAGAAGAAACCAAAAAGAGAGAAGGATAGCAAAAAGAGCACCCAAGTCATCCCATTATGCCCAATAGGACCAGAAATAAGCCCATCCTCCAACCAAACCTCCTCAAAAAACCCAAAGCACCCACTCACCAGTTGTAAGGAAAAACAAGCGCACCCCACAAAGGCCACAATCAAAACCGTCATGAAGAAATACAAAGGGTAGGCCAAAAAGTAGACAGAAGCAGAGGAACAAACACATCCTCCAACCCAATCTGATGAAGAAGAAAATCTATCGCCTCTCAACTAGATGACAAAAACTTGCTCTGCACCACCACCACCTGATTGGAAGAAGGAAGCAAACAACATGAATCTATTGCAACCCAATAACAAGATACACTAAAAAGGTGCCACCAAATAGACAATAGAGAGGGGATGAGGGAAGCCAAGAAGAAACTAGATCGAGAGAAATCCAACAAAAACAACACCCAAGTCATCCCATTATGCCCAATAGGACCATAAATAAGCCCATCCTCTAAGAAAACCTCCTTAGAAAACCCAAAGCACACACTCACCAGTTGTAAGGAAAAACAAGCACACTCCACAAAGGCCACAACCAGAACCCTCAAGAAGAAATGAAAAGGGCAGGCTAAAAAGTAGACATAAACCAAAGGAACAACAACATCCTCCATCCCATCCTATTGAAGAAGCAAATCTGTTGCCTCCTAATTGGATGGAAACAACTTGCTCTGCACCACCACCACCCGATTGGAAGAAGGAAATAAATAGCATGAAGTCGTCGCAACCTGAAAGGGTAACAACAACTAGTCCAACCACAAATCCCCATTACCTCCCATTAGAGAACCATTCACGTCCTTTGCATCCTCTCCTTCTCCATCACGGTTGCCTCCCAACAGTGAACCATCCATGTCCTTTGCATGCTCTCCTTCTTCGTATGAATCATCTCCATAATTCAAATTTACCCCTCCTCTCCTCTTCCCACTCCTCTCCATAATAGAAGATCTAGTAGTGCTAATGTTTGCATGTTCATATTTATTTAATTTTTGGAGGTGTGCATGGTGATTATACTAAATTAAAATGTTTATGTGGTGAATATAACAAAAATGTATTGTTTTCTTAATCACCAATACAATCCCAATTATGATCTATTGAATGTACTTGAGATAGTGACATGAAAAGCTTAGTGTTTACAATATGTAGGAAAAATGATTCTAAATAGAGGCTTAGTGATTTATGGTAATACATGTGATGTGGAATTTTCTCACCATAACCATTGTCAACATGTTTGTACTTGGTCGATAATATAAATCTAAAGATAAACCTACTAGTACTCCTTTGGCTTGTGAATGAAAAGAGGAATAGAGCCCTATGCACATTTTTTTCATTTAATAACTTCAATTTTCACTCACATATAATTAAATAATAATATTATTTAAGTACTTCAATTTCTACCTCACATGGATAATTAAATTAAATAGTATTTTATTATTTAATGCAACATTGTAAATGGTCACCCTTAACAATTCACACTAGATTTTCCTCCCTCCTAAGTTTATCAACATAATTGTATATCAAATATCCTAAATTATGTATTCCATGGCCCATTTGGACATTTATCAAGAAAAACCATTTACAAAACTAAAGAAAACATTAAATAGTTTGCTCCCAACACTTTACACTATTAAACACAATGATGTATTGAAGGGGGTGAATCGACATATATTAAAGCCTAACCATTACATTTACATACTAACAACACATCACAATAATTGAAAAGAATAGAAGAGAACACATGCATCACATAGAGACACCACAATTTTTATGTGGAAAACCCAATGAAGGAAAAACCGCAATGAGGATTATCTCACAATATATGTAGCTCACTACTAACAAGAGGTACAATATTTTAAGGCTCACTGCTTATGGACTTGCAGATTAAGGTATACAAACTTAGAGCAAGATACAAAGTACTTGATAAGAATCACTATCTCAGAGTAGGATACATAAAAAATATATTGAGAAAATTGATTATGAACTTCTATAAAGAAGCATCTAACACATGTTGATGTTACAATCACTATTTCACACAATTAACTCTTTACATTGATTTCAAACACTTCAGATTTTACATTCTACTCTACTTATCCTTACTTTTAGTCATTAGCTTCACAAATGAATTTTATATTCTATATATATCCTCTGCAACAACTCAAAACCTTTATTAGGTCAACTCCAATATGACCTTTAGAAGAAACGCTTGATATATCAATGGTCGACTCCAGTTATGTATAATATTTACAAGATCAAAAATTGTGGATTAGCACACAGTATTTAGGATTCAAACATGTCATAACATATTCTTCAAAAAAAAAAACTAATCAGGATCAACTGTTGATGATAGAGACAAGTTTGTTGGCCCGAATAATGATACCACTACAAAAACTGCCATCTATTCACCTTTGCACTCCTAGGGAGAGACCAAAAATATCATACAAACCAAGAAGTGAGCATTAAAACTTATGGATAATATCTCCTCAACCTTATCCTAAAGAAATTGATCATCATTTGTTGGTGCAAGAGGATAAACCCAATGAATATGCAGAAATAAAGCAATCCGAACAGACTGTAGCACATTGTTATTCAAAAACTGAACTTAAATAACATCACAACACTTGATACTACTAATTAGTATGTAATGAACACCAATGAACATGTTCATAGAACTACAAGACCAATACTTAAAATTTGGAGGAATGTGGATCATTCCAGTAAGCCTTCATCAACATAATACTCATCTAGAGCGCATACCGAACTTTGTTACTTGTAAATTTCATTATAGAAGGTGTGATTAATTGATTTCTTGGATATGGAACCTTCATAACTTGGCCAAAAAATCATCTAAACCACAGTACTGAATATTACACAACAAAAAGATGTGGACTAGAATACTATGACTTTGCTTTAGAGTCTTCACTATGAATGCCTTAGAGAAAATTTTGCACCTTGTCTTTATGTGCAATACACCAAATTGAGATGATATCATAGTAGGCATGTTGGAAACATATTGGAAAAAGTGTACCAACCTCCACATAACACATAGATCATCATTCTTCCTTATACTACTATGTAGACTTGTACCAATTGATATAACATAATAATGACTATCTCCGTCCAATATGTACATTCTTCAACATCTCATCTAACATCAATGACACCCCATATTGGGTTGAAATCAATGAAAACACCTATTTCCAAAAATCTCCCCCTTTATCATTGATGGAAATATACATATGCTTCTCCCCCCCTTTACATCAAGGGAAAAGGGTATGATGTGTTCTATTTATAAAATCACAAAAATTGTATGAGATCCCCCTTACTATACACTTCCCTTAAGATGGATATCCCTTAAAATTGATAATATATACATGAAATTTTCAAAAATAAAATACCAAGAATGATACTGCAAACCACCACAAAACTTTACAATAGAGATAGTTGAGAGTGAAGCTTTTCAACTTGAGCCCTAGTGGAAACAACCCTATTCTTTGTTAAATCGTAGGCTCCAACCGACTAAAATATCTATGACTGTCAATTTGACTTCTAATGATCTTCGTAGACTCGACCCACCTTAAGAAAAAAAGATAGAGGGCAATTGCCTCATCAACACAATCCTTGAAATCTTTGATTTTTTCCTTTAGTTTGTTGTGTAAACTGGCACACCGGTCAAATACTTTAGCCATCCTTTTTTCATTTAAGTTTCTCAAGGATTATTCTTCTTCTTTTTTCTCAACACAAGATGAATTATCCTTAAAGGAATCCATTAGTAGCTTTAATTTTTGTTTCGGAGCTAAAGAGGAATCAATGTCTACTTTCGATAAGCCCCCCTATATTATTTTTACTCCATCATCAATTAAATTTGGTTTTTTCACATGTTCCTGTAGTATTTATTTTCTTGCAGAGGTATGTGGGATGTCTCCAAGCTGTAGCTTAT
Organism: Sequoiadendron giganteum; assembly: GCA_007115665.2. Lineage (NCBI taxonomy): Eukaryota > Viridiplantae > Streptophyta > Pinopsida > Cupressales > Cupressaceae > Sequoiadendron > Sequoiadendron giganteum. Next base: position 92,530,068 of record CM021101.1, on the reverse strand, counting down.
GGAGGGGAGAAATGCTTGAAAAGTGTACTTGTCCCTCATGAGTAGGAATCCTTAGAAGTTGTGGTGTCACCATTGGAAGAAACTGAATCTATAGACTTGATAGGTCTTTGAATGAATCAAAATATGTAGAACCTTGACCTATATCAATGGAAGCATCTTGCTTCACATCCATTTTTCTATTGTATCGAAATATGTCTCAAGATTATCCACTTCCTTCTCCTCTTCTTTTTCTATCTCCATACTTGAGACTTCTTATAAGTTATGCATACAAGAAACATCTTCTCCTTGTACTTTTTTGTTGATCTGATGTGTTCTATTCATTTGTATTTTTTAGAGGAGGAAAATTATGTTCTTCATCAGGATTAGTGTTCCCCAGAGGGGAGCCACCCATTTTATCTTGTGCACTTGTGTTAATCGGAGGAGTAGTCTCCTTATTCAATTGTTTAATGGGGAAAATAGGGCTTGCATCAAAATGAGTTAACAATATAATGAACCACTAATATTCCATCATAAAATATGCAATTATGTGTGTGATAAGATGCAAATAACAATAAAAAACTAACCTTAACTATTATAGCAACTACGAAGGAAGATTTAGAGCTCAAAATGATGTGTACCTTACTGCAAGAAGCCTATTTTTAGGGCACAAAGGACTCATTCGCCTTTAGTGGCAAATGGGCTCCTGTTAGGGTTTCTGAAACTGAGATCTAGGTTATTTTCCTTGATGTTTGCACTCTCAGATCCTTGGTTGTTAGCTCTTGAAAACTTGTAATAAATTATGTAGCTTGAATTCCATCTTCTTGCACTATAGAGGTCAACTTTGCAACTTGACAACTTTTGTAATCTTGCTTCAAACTTCATCTCCACTTGATCTTCAAGCTGTAAATTTTCAAATACACATTCAAGAGGAGAAAAACTTGTTGATTATTAGTGAATAGGGGTTTTCCTTGGTCAAACCCCTTTTAGGTAATTAAACCAAATGATGAAATAATGAAATAGAAGCATGAAACATGAAATGTGTAATCGATGATACCTTGGATGTTGTCTTGGAGTATAAATATGCAATCTAACATGAAGAATGTATATCTTGATCCTTGAATAATATGTGAAACAATATCCATAATTAAATTAAAAAAGGGGGTCCTTATTAAGGGAGGGCCCATTCACCACCTAGGGCGAATGGGCCCTAGCACAAGTTTCCAGGACCTTGCCTTTGGGAGGTGAAATATCATCAAAAACCCATGTCAAATATGTAAAGAAAGGGGGGTCCTATTGAGGGAGGACCCATTCACCACTAAAGGTGAATGGGTCTTAGCACCATTTTCTAGGACCTTTATTTTTCCAAATTAAATGTTTTACAATTTGAATACTGGGTGTCAGGATGGATCCTTGGGGGGTGTCATAAATAAGGCTTAAATTTGAATTAAAGGGGCTAATTAACTCTAATTAACCACAATTAATTAATGAGACCCCAGGTAAGTGTGAAAGTGTGTTACAACACTTTACAACACCTTAAATAAGGCATATTTTAGGTACATTTTATTAAAAAGGGACCAATATTAATGTGAATGTGTACAACACATTACAACACTAAACCTAGGCAGAATTAGGTTAATTCAATGATAATTATTCCCAAATTAAGGAAAAGGGATAATTTTAGGTTAATTCAATGATAATTATTCCCAAATTAAGGAAAAGGGATAATTTTAGGTTAATTCAATGATAATTATTCCCAAATTAAGGAAAAGGGATAATTTTTCCATTACTACATCAACTTATCATATTTTTCCATCCCATCATCACCAGATATATTTCTTTCAAAAGCATATAAGTTTGTCTTGTGTAGATACATCAGGTATATCTTGCAAAATGGTGCCATCTAAAACATTTTTCTTACTTATCATTTCAACCTTCTTCATCTCCTCAAGGATCTTAGCTATCTTTTCTTCAATCTCTTTCTCCATCCTTTTGAAACAAAGAAAAATAGTTTTTTGGGGTAAATGAAAGGGGGTTCACCACAAAAAAAGACCTATTTCTCTTTATTCATTCAAGGAAATGAGATTCAAATAATAAAATGACTAAAAACCAAAAGGAGAGTCAAATCAAGGTATGAATCAAAAAATTTCCTCTCTATGCAAGGACGAGGGTATGAGTCAAATATAACTTTAGGGAGAAAGATTAAAACCATCAAACAAACTCCAAAATGCAAGCTATAAAATGCAAATGAAGGACTGTACTCAAAATTGATGGAAATAACAAGAAAACCTTAGATCTGGAAAGGGGAGAATGATGTGTACCTTTCACCAAAAGTCACTTTTTGAAGCTCACTAAGGACTCATTCACCCTATGGCGAATGGGTCCTGGCTAGGGCTCTTGAAAAATGCTTTTTAGGTTCTCTTCTTTTGTGTTTGCACTCCCAGATTCTCAATTTTCACTATCAGATAGCCGTAAATAAATATTGTAGAAGAGTTTATGTGAAATGAAAATTTTCCTTACAACTTTGACAACTTTGTAAATTTCTTCAATTTTTCTCTTCAAAGGATCTTTCACCTAAAATCTGAAATCACAAATCAAAGAGAGAAAAATGTTTTTTGTTAGGTGAATGGGGATTTGCCTTGGTCAAAACACGTTTGAGTATTTAAACTTTGTAATTAAATGAAACATGAAAGAAGGAATGATAAATGAAAAACACTATGTTACCACTCACCAAACCTTCGATAAAACGTTGGAATTCAAATCTGTAATTAGCATGAAGTGGCCTCAATGGATGTGGATCTTTATCTTGAAACTTGACTTGAAATAATTCCCTTGAATACTTGAATAGATCTTGAACTCTACATGAACACATTAGCTCCAACAACATGCATGATGCAAGAAGACTTTGACATGATGATAAAATCTTGATTGCTGCAATAATCTTCAATAAATCTACTCTTTAATGCCTTGAAAATGCTCTTGAATTGCTCTATCAATGCTCACTTGAATATCCTTAGCTTTCTTGAAATCTTCTAGGTGAAACATAGTGAACTGACCTCTTATTTATACATATTTTAATATTAATTCCCAAAATTCAAATATCACAAGCCGACATCTGAATCTACGTTTGAAATCATTGAAAAAATGCAAAAAACATAGTTTGAATTTAGGTCCTGGGCCTAAGTGAGGACTGATTCGCCCTATGGTGAATGGGTCCTAGGTCACTTGCCTAGGACACACATTGCTCAATTTTAAACACTATGTTATGGAGTTTATGAATGTCGGGTTTTATCCCTCAAAAAATTGCAATTAATTAGGCTTGGATTTGAATTAAAGGGGCCAATTAAGGAAAATTAACCTCAATTAATTAATAAATCCTTAGATTAATGTGAAACTATAAAGGTACACCTTACAACACCAAAAGCAAGGCACAATTAATTCCATTTTAATAAATAGGACCCTCAACTTAATGTGAATATGTAAAACATATTACAACACTAAATTAAGGCATAATTTAATTCATTTATTAATAATTATTCCCAAATTAAGTGTGAAAAAGGGACCCTTTTTCCTACACTACATTTAGCCCCCACTTTAGTGAGAGTATGAACCCATGTCAAACTCACACTAAAGTATTCATTCAAGACACTTATGTATGTAGCAATGACAACGATACTCCATTATAAAACATCAAAGGTTGAGAAGATCAAGCCTAGACTATCCAATTGATGTGTAACACATCTAAGATTTATATTTTGTGCTCTCTGAGGTAGAAAAACTTTAGGCTGTCCACTAGGTGAGTCTCCCAAAGGGTGGAAAATTATAGAATCATATTAGGCTCCCATACCATATCAAAGCTATGCTCCTAATAACATCAATAAGGCACCACAATACTTAGATTTATGAGGCCTAAAAAAGTTGTGTTATGCTAAGCACTCATGAAAAAAGGGGAAGGATCCATTGGCAAGCAAGGTATGTTATGCTTGGTGGACTTATAGGGCTTAACATGTTGTGTTATGCTAAAAACCTGCAAACAAGGAAAAGATCCATAGGAAAGCAAGATGTGTTATGCTATGTGGCCTTGAATTTAGGGTTCGAGCTTCACAAGGTTAGCAAGCTACGTTATGCTAACCACATGAACAATAATGTTGGTAAAGTTTTTGTTCAAAGGGATTTTGCTTAGTTCATGTAAGGTATTCTTCTTATGGAACATCGTGCCTAATGTCTCCAAGAGAGGACAAGTCAAGGGTAAAATATTTGTAATAGGGAATGTAGTGCGTCACATCACCACTAAGAGGAAAGTCGTATGCTAAGAAGTATCACACTCTTGGAGGACATCAAACCCAATGAAACCTCCAAGAAAAGGATGCATCACAAGAATAAATAAAATCACACCATGAAACATGATTTTTTTTGAAAGATATTATCAATGTATGCCCCTACTTTAAAGCAGTTGCTAACACTATTATTGTGAGAAATTTATTTAAAGCAGCTAATGTTCAATCCTAAGACATGAGTTATTACTTGGAAATCCCCGAGCCAAGTCATATGTTTATGAAATGAAGCTACATCATGAAAAAGGAAAGAGGGTTTGCCCCCAAAAATACATAAGGGATCTACAGATTCGGGGTTAGTATATCTTTGCTACAATGTTTTTATAGAGCTCAGAAATGTGATCATTCCCCAAATAATCATAGAGCTGGAAGAATGACACAAAGAGAGAAAAACAAAGAAAAAATTTCAGGTGATCATGGAAGAAACCTAAATGTCTCAATGCCTTGCATCATCCCTAAAAGGAAAATATAGGACAAAAAAAAATATAAATTTTTACGACATATAGAAGAATGTAGGTACAAATAGAGGAATGCACATGAAGAGAGAGATACATCAAATGAAATAGTATGAGGGATCACATTACACATGCAATGATATAAAGAAACATGAAAAATAAAATAAAGCAAAGGAGTAGTAAGGCACATGTGATTCAACCTATAGCAGTTCATTCACATCCCAATCTTGTTTAATATATACAGAAGGAAAACAACTAGCCAAAGGGAGAAAATCAAGTACCAAACTAGGACACACACCAAGTTCAACACTCTTTTTAGGAGAATTGTCATTTAAGCTCATAGAAGAGGAGAAAAATGAATTCAACTCATTATGCACTTGTTCATCAATCTTTGCAATATCAATATAATAATCTAAATTAATCACAATAGGAGGTCGAATGGTAATGTCCCTGGAAGGTTCTTGTTTATATTGTAGTGAAGGTATAGAATCATCATGCATTTCTTTAGGAATGTTTGGATTTTGAGTTTATATGTTGCTAATTTTGTCTTTAGTTTGTAACATATGAGCAATAACACAATGTCTATGCCTACACTCTCTAGTATTTCAGTTTCTTCTCATTTTGTTTTCAATTTGTGATTATGTAGGAGCGGGTTTGTCAACTATAGGTTTCTTTTCTTCCCTTAGGGGAGAAACAAAAGGAACCATGGGAGGTTGTTCAACCACTTTATCTCTAGCTTTGTAAACAAGTTTGGCTTTAGGAGGCACAACAAGATTGTTTTGATTGTCTCGTGGTCTCTTATATGAAATGGTGTGAGGGTTTGTCATAGGCTATTTTTTGTTAGTTGGAAGGGATTTTTGTTTAATCATGTTTTCATCAAGAATAGGTGGCTCAATCATGGGTTGAGGCATATTTCTAAGGGATAATTATGCTATGTGCTTTACCTTAAAATTTTGGTATACTTTGAAAAATAAGTCTTCGTGGGGTCTAATATGTCAATAGGCTTGAGCCAAAAGTAATCCAATGAAAATTTCCCACGGGAAGACACATTATTAAAGCCACTATGGTACATAGTAAAGATCTCATTTCCAAAGGGAAACTTTAAACATTTACGCACAACAAACAGGATGACATTCATGGAGTGAAGCCATGGATAACCTAACTTCACATGAAACTGATCCGACATCAGGATGATGGTGAATGAGAAATTTTATGTTTTCGGTCCAACCTTTAGAGGGAGATTTATTGAGCCCATTATAGGGCAAGAAAAATATTATGCGTTTTGATCCATGCTTTTGGTCTTTCATATGTATCTTGATAGATTTTATGCACAAATAGGAATTATTTAGTGATTACATTCTCTACATAGATGGGATCAATTAGTATCTCATTAGTAGGTTTGTCATTGATTCTTCGAGCTATCTAAAGAGGACCATTGGGTGCATGTTTGATTATGTCATTTTGTGATAAAGTAATATCAAGGGGCATTTTGGTTTGTCCCTTACAAGGTTTAACATCAATAAAGTTAACCAAGGCATGTATATTATCATTCTCATGATATTTGAAGGTCTCATTAAGGATACAAGCAAGGCTACAAAAAAATTATATTCTGTGTCCAGTTTTAAGCATTTTCCTTAGATTATCTAAAGTAGGAATGATACTAGTGCCAATATTTTTCAATACACACAAAGTCTTGTAAATTTTATAGGCCTTCATCCATTATTCTTATGTATTCTTGTAGTACATGAGAAATACCATGCACATTGGTTGTAGATAAGGAAGTCATTGGAAATGAGGTATGTAGGCTATGATCCATAGAGGGTTGATTATCAACACTATTAGAAAGAGAGTTAGAAAACCCAATATCCATGACGAATGGTGTAACGTAGGATGACATGATTCTCAAAATACATCTCACAATAGTATTACTAATAGGACACCAAGTTGTAAAGCTAATAAAATATTCACAAACTCAATGCCAACCCAAAATGGAAAGAGGGTAAAATGTAATGTAATGACCTAGAATGCAATATGTAAATATAATTTTTAGATTATAAACAAGGTAATTTTATGATTACAATATGCAAAACCTAAAAATAATGTCTTGTAAATGCAATTTTGAAATCACACAATGCACTAATTTTGTCAAATTAAGCTAGATATGATCAATTCAAGAAACAAAAATTCTGCAATAAAAAATAGAGATACAAAAATAGCAAACAAAAATGCAGAAATGAATGTTTTAATGCCCAAAAAATCAAGAAATGACCCTAATCAGGGACTCATCGCCCTAGGGTGAATGGGTCCTAGATTAGGGTTTTGAAAAGTGTTTTTACAAAATTTTGAGTTAATTTCTGTTGTTCTAGATTCTGATTTGAAAGAACAAATTTTAGTTTAATTTTTTTTTGTGAAATGAGGGTGGAGTGCAAATACAAAATATGACAAAATGACAACCTAGAAAACCTAATTTGTTATGCAATTTTGTTTCAATTTTCAAATTAAAATGAATGTGATGCAATGCTATGTAAATGATATGAAAAATGAATGATTTTTTTTGTATTTTTAAGATTTAAAGAATGCAAATATGTAATCCTAAAACCATAGATGCAATGTAAAGTTAATGCAAACTAGACACCCTAAATGAGACTCAATTCAATGCAAAGATATGAAAATGAATGCAAGATATAAATCTAGGGTGAAAGAGGACTCCAAAATCATAAAATGCAATGATCAAACTTAGGTTCACCAAAGTGAAACAAAGAAAAATGGGTGTGGTTTGTTTGGGGGTAAATGAAAGGGGGTTCACCACAACAAAGGACCTATTTCTCTTTATTCATTCAAGGAAATGAGATTCAAAAAATGAAATGACTAACAACCAAAAGGTGATTCAAATCAAGGTGTGAATCAAAAAATTTCCTCTCTATGCAAGGATGAGGGTATGAGTCAAATAATACTTTGGGGAGAAATATTAAAACCATCAAGCACACTCCCAAATGCAAGCTATAAAATAAAAATGAAGGACTGTACTCAAAATTGATGGAAATAACAAGAAAAAGGAAGATTTGGAAAGGGGAGAATGATGTGTACCTTTCACCAAAATTCACTTTTTGAAGCTCACCGAGGACTCATTTTCCCTATGGCGAATGGGTCCTAGCTAGGGCTCTTGAAAAATGCTTTATGGGTTCTCTTCTGCTATGTCTGCACTCCCACATTCTCAATTTCCAAAAATAAATCTTGTAGAAGAGTTTCTTTGAAATGACAAATTTCATTGCAAATTTCTTCAATTTTTCTCTTGAAAGGATCTTTCACCTAAAATCTGCAATCACACATTAGAGAGAGAAAAATGTTGTTTGTTAGGTGAATGGGGGTTTTCCTTGGTCAAACCCCGTTTGAGTATTTAAAATTTGTAATTAAATGAAACATGAAAGAAGGAATGATGAATGAACAAATCTATGTTACCACTCACCAAACCTTTGATAAAACCTTGGAATGAAAATATCTAATTAGCATGAAGTGGCCTCAATGGATGTGGATCTTGATCTTGAAACTTGAATTGAAACAATGCCTTTGAATACTTGAATATATCTTGAACTCTACATAACCACATTAGCTCCAAAAACATGCATGATGCAAGAAGACTTTGAAATGATGATAAGACCTTGTTTGCTGCAATAATATTTAATAAATCTACTCTTGAATGCCTTGAAAACGCTCTTGAATTTCTCTATCAATCCTCACTTGAATATCCTTAGCTTGCTTGAAATATTCTAGGTGAAACATAGTGAGATGACCTCTTCTTTATACATATCTTAACATTAATTCTTGAAATTCAAATATGACAAGTCGACATCTGAATATACATTTGAAATCATTAAAAACCACCAAAAAATTATTTTGAATTTAGGTCCTAGGCCTAAGTGAAGACCCATTCACCCTATGGTGAATGGGTCCTAGGCCACTTTCCTAGGACACACATTGCTCAATGTCAAACATTATGTTATGGCATTTATGAATGTCGAGTTTTGTCCATGAAAAATTATAATTAATTAGGCTTGGATTTGAATTAAAGGGGCCAATTAAGGAAAATTAACCTTAATTAATTAATAAAGCCCTAGATTAATGTGAAATTATAAAGGTACACCTTACAACACTAAAAATAAGGCAAAATTAAGTCCATTTTAATAAATAGTGCCCTAAACTTAATGTGAATATGTAAAACATATTACAACACTAAATTAAGGCATAATTTAGTTCATTTATTAATAATTATTCCCAAATTAAGTGTGAAAAAGGGATACTTTTTCCTACACTACACCTTTCTATCTCATATTTGTCACTTTCCATTAGATTGTTTATTCTCTTTTTGGTCCGAAACACTTGTGCTTGCCTCTAAGATAGTCTCACTCTTTCTTCATGTTAGATGGATGAATCAACCTTATTTAAATCCTATTATATCATTTTAGCTTCTTTTATAATGGCTTCATTTATTTTTCTACTAAGAATGTCTGTAAGACTTACTTGCAAGACTTGCTGGGAGTTGATCAATAATCTATTAAGAGTTATATTAAGGCTCATCATATACATGACTATGACCTTTTCAATTATAGGCTTGTTAGTAGAAGAAATTTCATCATACAAACCAAGTATCTCTTTTAATGCACCATGCTTTGTAATAGCATTAATAGTTGCCTCAAGATGTAGAGGCTCATCTCAGGTGCTTTTGAGGAAGCCTTCTTTGTATTCTTTGCCTTTTTTTCCCTTTAGATGTTTGTTCTTCATCACCTTGTTTTTCTCTCTTTCATCTTCTCTTAAATATAAAAGACTCCATTTGTTCCTTTTCATCATCTTAATCATCCTCCACATTTATCAGAGTGAACTTTTCTCTTCTTTCCTACTATTTATGCCTTGGTATTTTCTTCTCTATAGTCCCAAATTTCACAGGTGCACTAGCAACATCTCTCCTTCTACTAGGATGTGTTTGAGCAGGTCTAGAAGGATTTGGAGGTGTAATAGTAGAAGATGTAGATATAATTGTTCTTTTAGGTCCTTGTGAGGCTTGTGGAGTGGTAGTAAGAGCTTGTGGTACTATTAGAGTACCTTCATATGCATTCCTTGATAGAATTCCAAATTTCTTATGTAGTTTATCTTTATTTTCTTCATACTTTCTCCTGCTTTCTTCTTGATCATCTTATTTATTATTTGATTATAAGTTCTAAACCTTTCTATAGTTGGATCCTTCGGCTTATTGAGTAGGACGCTAGCATAGGAAATTTGATTAGCCTCAGAAACCTCATAAGGTAGTTTATGTATCCATGAAGTTCTCAATTCAATTGCCTCCATGTAGAAAATTTCTTTATCCACCATGAAAGTAATTACATCTTTATATTTTTCCACCACTTTTGAGGGTATCTTATTCCTCATTTTTGTTTCATTTTGAATGGTCTTAAAGAATCCATTGTATATAATCTCATTGTTTCACATCCAAAAACCTAAGGACATGATCCTCAATTTGATGTGCAATAGGAATATGTCCTTTCCAGACAACATTCCTCAAACCAGGTAATTCCTTCAAGAATTAGAATATAAGACAAATGATTAAGGAACCATAGCGGAATTTGTATCTTGTTTCCTTTGTTTTGTGCAGATTATTTAACAACTACTATCGCATAAGCTCACAAAGATCAAAGTGTTTTCCTTCACCATTAGATGTGTTGTATGAATTATAGTGACAGTAGCAAAGCCTTCTCTATTTGGGTAGATGCAATACCCATTGTTGCATAGAATAACCCCAAGTCTATTATGTCATCCATAGGTTTGAAGAAGCATAAACCAGTTACAATTTTGGTGACATCCTTTGTGATCATATAGGGCTTATCAAGGTAGATGAATTCTTTATTAATCTAACTCAATACAATTCTTATCCATTCATCTTCAAGACTAAAATTTAGAAAACTCTTCCATGTATCTAATCTCTTCACCTACACATTCCTATATTCTAGTTTTAACAAGAAGTCATCACTCAACAAATAATTTCTCTTGAATTCCTCCATCTTCAAATGTCTATACTTAGTTAGAGGTGAGTGAATGTACATGAAAATATTCTCTGAATGCAACACATCAATTAGAACATGGGTAAATACTTCATCCTTATCATTCTCCATAGATTTGTATGAGTGATTTTTAAATTTGGGTCTTGGATTCTCCACAACATCAACAACCCTTGGTATATCCATGATAATTCCTTCAAAAACTAGGGTCTTGTAAGAAAATTGAGAAATACCTAAGAATTTTACCATTAGGGTTTCCACACAAAGTCGTTGAAAACTTTCTTCTCTTCCTTATTCATTCCACACACTTGATACCATTAAAATAAGATTAACAATGATCAAGTATGGCTTAAATATACTTCACATCAACCCTAAACATTTTGTATTAAATAGATTTCTTATTTTTTGACATTAGTAGCTTTTTACTATCTGTGATATCATAGAGCTCCATAATCCTTCAGGACACTTCTACAGAAGGAGTAATTACTCTAAAATCATGACCAACTCTAAATTCATATCATTGTTTATCATTATGCTGAAAAACTTTAATATCTCATGCATTTAAGGGGTTTGATATGATTTGAAATTGGAACTCCCCCAAGTCAATACTCTCTCTTTAATTACCAAATAAATCATTTGTACCATGCTGAGGTACATATTCATTCTTCACTTCACCTTCTTACTTATTCTTCCAAAAAAAATCATCTTCTTTTTTCTGACTAATGACAGGAGTAGAAGATCTTATATTCCTTCCCTTGCAGTAACTTGCAATGTGTCCTAGTTTATTGCAATGGTAGCATATGATACTCACTTGCGGATCAAAATTGATTCTTCTCACATTAGATCTATAATCAACAACCTTATGACTAAACTTGTTGCATGTACATTAGTAACCATAGAATAATTAAGAGGTTATAACATTAATTCTCCTTATAATTTTCCTTCTACATTCATTAGCCTTGTGATTGAATTTGTTGCAAGCATAGCACTGAACATGAAATGATTGAGTGTTCATAGAATTGTACCTTGAAGGCCTAAAAGAGTTCTGACTCATCTTGCTTTTGCATTCAATTTCCTTATGAACAATTTTTTTACAAGCATAACAATTTCCATTGAACCTAGTAGGAGCAGTTTGTTTAGGGGCAGACTTTCTAAAGTTATTTTTTCTCCAGACAGGAATGAATCTTACTTCCTTTTTGCTGTTATGATTTATATTTACATCTCTAGAGGATGTATCCTTAGGATTTTTAGTGCATGAATTCTCCTCCCTTGTTTTAGACCATCCTTCTACTTTGAAGTTATTATATAGAATTGTAGAAGAATTGATCATAGGACTCCCCTTTTCAAAACCAAGACCAAATTTCTCTTTTGATGGTTTTTTAGAGTTAATAAATTTAGTAAGAGTTTCAGATCCTCCTTCTAGTTTTAGACCCTTATCAATTTTCTCTTTTTTTTTCAAGTTCTTTTCTCAGAGATACAATCTCTTCTTCCATCTTTGAACATTCAACATTTTTATCATTTAGCTTGGTATTCAAGCAATCTTCAATCCTCTTTCCTTTTTAAAACTTAACTCTTAAATTAGAGATCACAACTTTAGCTTCTTTGATTCTAGTCTCAAATCCATTTCCTCCTTTTATATGAGCTTTTATTTTGTCAATATCTTCTATTGATTCTTTAGCTTTTGCCTTAAATTTGTCAATTTTCTCTTTTGATTTTTCTAGCATACATTCATGTTTTGATATTTTACAATCTTGCTTCATCTAGATCTTTAAGAACATATTAGAGTTCTCCTTCAAAATCAACTTCACAATCATCTAGATTGATGTCCCATCCTTTAGGTTCCATTGATTCAAGATCTGGTTCTCGAATAAATATATCATTGATTTTTTCTACAAACCCCATGTGTTCAAGAGAAGGATCAACCTTAGCTGTTAGGCTTCTCAAGGCATTGGATCTAATACCAATTGTTGAACATAATGATGTGCTGAGAGGGGGGTGAATGAGCATATATTGTAGCTTAACCATTGCATTTGTAGATTAACAACACATCACAATAATTGAAAAGAACAAAAGAGAACACATGCATTGCACATAGACACCAATATTTTTGTGTAAAACCCGATGAGGGAAAAACCATGGTGAGGATTAGCTCACAATATATGTAGCTCATTACTAACAAGAAGTACAAAGTTTTAAGGCTCACTGCCTATAGACTTGTAGACTAAGGTATAGAACCTTAGAGAAAGACACAAAGGACCAGATACGACTCACTATCTTAGAGTAGGATACATGAAAATTAGATTGAGAAAATTAATTATGAACTACTATGAAGAAGCATCTAAGACATGTTGATGTTGCAGTTACTTTTTTACACAATTAACTGTTTACACTGATTTCAAACACTTCATATTTTGCATTTTTCTCTACCACTCCTCACTTTTAGTTCTGACCTTCACAAATGAGTTTGATCTTCTATATATATCCTCTGTAACAACTCAAAATAGTTATTAGGTTAGCTCCAATATGACCTTTAGAAGCAATGCTCTATATATCAATGGTCAATTCCAATTATGTATAATATTTGTAAGATAATTTTTTTTGATTAGCACATAGTATTTAGGATCCAAACATGTTATAACATATTATTCAAAAAATAATTAACTAATTAGGATCAACAACTGATGACAAAGATAAGTCTATCGACCCAAATAATGATACATACCAATATAAAAACTGCCATATATTCACCTTTGCACTCTCAGGGAGAGACCAAAACTATCGTGTGGACCAAGAAGTAAGAATTTTAGCTTTTAGACAATATCTCCTCAACCTCCTCCTAAAGAAACTGATCATCATTTGTTGGCACAAGAGGAGAAACCCATTGAATATGTAGAAACAAAGCAATCCGAATAGATTGTTGCACACTGTTATTCAAAAAATGAACTTGCATACCATCACAACACTTGATACTGTTAGTATGTCATGGAAACTAATGAAATTTTTCATGAAACTACAATACCAATACTTCAAATCTGAAGGAATGTAGATCATTCTAATAAGCCTTCATCAACATAGTACTCAGCCAGAGCCTAGACCAGAACTATGTTACTTGTAACTTTCATTGTAGAAGGTGTGATGAATTGATTTATTGGATATGGAGCATTCATAACTTGACCAAAAAATCATTTGAATCACAAGACTAAATCTTGCACAATGGAAAGACGTGGACCAAAATAGTACAAATTTGCCTTAGAGTCTTCATTGTGAATGCCTTAGAGAAACTTCTACACCTTATCTTTAGGTGCGGTACACCAAATTGAGATAATATCATAGTAGGCATGATGGAAAAATATTGGAACAAGTTTACCCTCTTTCGCATAGCACATACACCACCATTCTTCCTTATATTACTCTGTAGATTTGTACCAATTGATATAACATCATAATAACTATCTTTGGAGTATGTAGATTCTTTATCATCTCATCTAACATCAATGGAAACACCTATTTACAACATATACTTTACATAATAGGGCTAGGACAAAGCCACTCTAGTCAACTTGGCCCCCCTATTTCACCTTCAAATTTTAATATGTTAGTTGGCATTTTATTATTTGAATTTCAAATGTCAAATGTCAGCTATCAAGATTTAATTTTTGTGAAATTAGATTGAATGCCTATAAATACCCAACCATTGCATCATTTGAAATTTATCTAGCAAGATTTGGGAATCGATAGCATTATCAAGCAATTATTATCAAGTCAAGAGTAGATTTATTACAATAATTCAATATTAAAGCATCATGTTAAGTTTTATGTGAGTTTGTTCATGTTCATACTATCATTTGGTTTGTACTAACCCTTGTAGGTCTTTCAAGATAATCAAGCCTTGAGGATATGTGCATGAATTCAATCCTTCAAGGAAATCAAATTTGAGTGGTGAGTTGCAGTCTATTGTTGATTCATCATTAATTTTCTATTTAGCCTCTATCTTTCAAAAGGATAAGGTCTCTATCATCAATTTTTCCATTGTAGAGGTGGAAACACCAACATGAGGTTTGGTTGAGGCAAGCCCCTATATGGTACAACCCTTCCTCTCTCTTTGAATGTGTAGATTACAAATCTAAAGAGTATTGGATGGATATTGAAGATATTTTTTTCATTATTGCATTCAAACCCTACATCTTAACAACATAAAAAAACTTAGTTATCTTAGCACCCGAGAAGATGCGACAGTGAGACCTAGAAGAAAGAAGGCTTTGAGCAGGCTCTAGAGGGCCGTGAAGATAGATTTAAAACTTATCAACTAGGACATAGTCACCCTAGGTGGCTTAGTCCTCCAAAATTAGGCTCAAATTTGTATTATAGGTGCACAAAAATTTTTCTTTCTCAAATCTTGTCTCAAAATTTAACTTTTAGTTTCTAGTTTCTTTGTATTTGCACCAGAACAGTTCACCCTCATAGTCATTTAGCTACATCATTGCATTTTCATCAAAAATACATTTTAAAACCCCAAAGAATTTAGATCTAGGGTTGATTGACTCACCTTTCAGATTGCAAGTCAATCTCATACCCTTACCATCTCAATTATAATGTTTTGTAGTGAAAAGTAGTAATCCTAATTAAACCCTAGGATAAATTTTCCCACAACACATTTAATTCACCTATAACCCCTCCAAAATTTCTAGATAATCCCTATACCTCCCATTTTTTGTTCAACCAGTTATTTATGGAATTTTCCATCTTTAATAAAATATTCCGATCCCTTAATTTGGAATAAAATTTATCATGACCATCCATCTTCTCATTGATATAAGGGAAATCTTCTCATCTATTCTCCATTATTGATCTTACAATAAGAGAAGGTTACCATCCACCCTCACTAAAAAAAATCTATAAATTGGCACATCTTATTTAAGTTAAAAAACTTTCTTTAATAGGTATAGGTTGCAAATATTTTAAAAAAGCACATTCACTTGAGAACATCTATCTTATCAATGAAGTTCATTTGGTAATTTTTTTTGGGTTATTTTATATTTTTTCTTGGTTGAACATGAGGTTTGCATGTGTTTTTATAATAGAAATCTAAATATTTTGATTTTGTTCCTAATTTTGAAGTTTATGCTTACATTCTAGTGACTACATGATGGGGCAACAAAAATAGGACATAAAATATATACAATACACACCTTTAGAAATTTGTTAGAGGTAGTTTTCCATTAACTAGTAAAGCCGAACATGGCCATTTTATATTGAAAAAATATTTGATGAAAACAAGCCCAAGCTAGCATGGCACAAATAAACATAACATTGTGAGTACCTCAAGATCAAGGGACAACCAATTAACATACATATAAAATTAAAGAATCATCTCCAAGGCCTCATTGATAATGGGGATATTGAGATAGAAGGGGACATGCCATCATCATCAAGTAAAATATTAGGGATATATAAAGAACCATTTTCAAAGTATTATCAAGCATGAAAGTCACCAAACCAAATTCAAAATACTAATGCTAATATATTATAATAAAGTTTTCCCCAAACTATCACCTTGAATGCCTAGGTAGGAGAACCATCCAAAACCAAGAAACATACATGGATAATCATCATCTACCAAATCCATTAAACCCTCCAAAATTTTCATCCAATCAAAATTAATGAAAAAGCATTAAATTGTCCATCCATCCATATTAATCCCAATCCATTCATCCTTATCAATTCTATTTCATCTATCATAGTCCTCTGATCCTAGATTTGTACTCCCAATTCCACTAGATTCCACTGTCAAAAAGTCAAAAATAAAATTTGTAGGTGAGTTTTCGTGGCTTGAAAACTTTGAATACTTTTCAAAATTGCACTTTTGATCCAATTTCAGTCCTTCTTCACTCGCAAATCTGCATTCACAAAGAAGAAAAAAATGTTTATTTTTGGTGAATAGGGGTTTTCCTTGGTCAAAACCCATTTTGATAATTAAACCTTGATAATGCATGATAATAACAAATGACAAGGATTGATGAATGAACAAGTCTATGCCACAACTCACCAAACCATTAATGGTTTCCCTTAGAGGACTGAAGTCTAACACATCTCTCTAAGGATTGGATCTCACATGAATTGGCTTAAATGATTGCTTGAATTGACACTTGGATGCTTTCTTGCATGCTTGAAACCTACATCACAATGCTAGCTCCAAAACATGATATGGAGACACATGAAACTTGACATGGTCATATGATCTTGATTTTCTACTGTAGATGCTTGATAAATCTTCTCTTCAATGCTCTTGACAATAATTTTTGCTCTTGTGAAGATTTCCTTAATGCTAGATGTTTTGAATTGATAAAATAATTATGTATTTATAGGTGTTTATCTAATTTCCCAAAAATTATATTCCATAACGCAACATTTCAAACTTGAATTTGAATTATTAAAATGCCACCAAAAACATTTTAAAATTGGGACCTTACACCTAAGGAGGACCCATTTGTCTTTGGGCGAATGGGTCCTGGGACCTAAATCTAAGACACTCACTTTCCAAGGCAATTAAAATAATTTTAGAATTCATTTAATGTCAGTTTCCCTTCCAGAAAATGGGAATAATAAGGCTTAGAAATACATAATTTAGCAATTAAAAGCTTAATTAAGTCCAATTTAATTAAGGGACACAAACATAGTGTGAAAATGTAAAGGAGTAAATTTTTCTACACTACATTTGGTGCAATACTTTTGGCCCTCTAGGGCCTCTCGAGTTGACCGAGTGTCATCATAGGCCACCCACCATTTATGGATAGGTAATCTAATGATACTGTACACATCCTCTAATGTGATAGTCATCTCTCTTGCTGGCAGGGGGAAGGACAAGGTTGATTCATCCCACTACTCTATGAGTGCCATGAGCATGGGGGATAATGTAACATCTTTGGAAGGGAGTAGGACCACCATAGGCCTGCACTCTGAAGGTGGTCCAAATCATTTGGACATATCTGGGCAGCTTGATCTTGAAGTATAGTTAGCACACGACCAACTTCATTCTCTCATATCTCTGGCCAGTCCTACAAAGGAAAAAAAATATGCATTAGATTCATCTACATCATGAAATTCTAACTTCTACATCAAATTTTTTCCTAAGTTAGCCTTTGGGATGGAGGCGTGCCATGCACATATCTATGTGATGTGTTAGCATGTGAGGCCAACCGCCATAAACACAACCTGCATGAAAACACATATGGCATATTCTAGCATGATTGGAGGCCACCAACACACCATCAGGATGACAACGCACTGACCAAATACTTGCGCTTCTCTTGAAAGAGAAAAACTCAAAAAAATACACAAAAATGAAAAGTTAGGGTAAAATTCCTCATACCTCATTGACCTCACCTCTCTTAGATATGACCTTGCAAAGCTTCTTGATCTTGGGGTCCATGTAGTCACATCTATGAGGCATTTTATTTACTTTTCTTTTTTAAAATTCAACAATTCGCTTTTGATGAATAGTGAAAATTACCCTTCTGTGGGCCCTCCTAGGTATATATAGGTCATTTTTGGCTCCATTTTAGATCGGTGAATGTTGTCCTTCCATTATTCCCATTTTTACCCCACCTAGCTAGGGGTGAAACAAGAGGGGCAATATACTCACCTCTACATCATATTTTTCCTTTGAACCATCGATTTTTTCTTAAGCATTCTTCTCACTGTAGTAGCTTCTTTTAATTTTTGAGCTGGCCTAAAATCAAGTTTTACAAAATGAAACTTCATATTTTTAATGCTTTGGTTTCTTGTCAAGCTCGATCGATGGGGGCATTTTCAGTATCTGCTTGATTGACCTTTGTGGCCTCTACAATATCCTTTTTGGCACATAAATTTGTAATTTTTTGAAATTTGAGTTATTGCACTAATATTTTCTCTTCTACTTTAGTGTAGCCAATTTTTCTCAAAAATTAGCTCACTAAATTGGGGGCAAAATGTAGTGTCATAAAATTGCACCCCATGGGAATTTCACACTTGCGCATTTGCCCTCATATTTATGGCACCTAGTCGTATTTATGATAAGGACCTTATGAGTCAGAATTTCATGATTCCAACTCCATAAGGGGAAATGATGAAGTGTCAAAAGCTCGCTACCTTATTTCTTGCAAGGTTATGAGTTGGATGCCTATATGGCTTGCAAAAATTTGTGTGGTGCACAGACATCCTTGAACTTTATGAGTTTAGATGAGGAATCTTGGGAACCTTTTCTCGTGACACGTGTTGTCGTGGAAAAATCTTGAGTGTAATGGATCTTCCTACCCATGCAACTTCACAAAACCCTCTTTTTACTCTCATTTGTATTCATCTCACTCTCATTCGCTCTAACTTTCTCTCATATTCCTTTCTCTTTTTCATCTCATTTTTACGACAAAGATCTATCGAATTTATGTCTCATCAACAACCAAGGATCTCTTGGAAACACTCAATGTCACATATATCAAGCCAAGAGGGAGACATGGATTGTTGGTAATACTATCTTGCTATCTTATCTATTTGTTAGCATATTTTATTGTGTTACTATGTCATGATATAGGTTCTCTTCCATAACAAGGTCTGGTTTCATAACTCGACTGTCTATTTCGTGGTATGAGTTCACCTCCATAGCGGGATTTGATTTTATTACTCATTATGTCTACTTTACTTTATTTATTTTCTACTCTCTATCTATCTGGGTGTTTGTGGAGGAGGAAAAACCAAAATGAGGGTTTGAATAAGGCAAGACCTGAAACAACCCCAACATTTTTCCTCATTGACCTTGTGTGTAGGTTGTTCGTATGAAGTTTTGCAAGAGGCTTCATCGTGCTAGACCTTCCGTAAGTTAGCGATTTCCCTTATATGTCATTTCCTTTCGTTCTTTTTTTTTAATTAATCATAATAGTCAAACTTTAGGTTCTGAGTAGATGGTAGATTCTTTAATTTTTGTGCACAAGCTTACCTCTCTATCCATACAAGATGTCGACACATCCCCGAGACAATAACATACCACGTTATCATCCGTCTCCTGTGCTAACATCCATTGGCTAAGAACTAATTTTACTATCCCAAATATTTGAGTAATCTACTCTTTTGAGTCTCAAAGTCCTCTATCCGTGAGCATGAAAAAGACTCTCTTTTAAGTATGTTTTTGTAATCTCTTTCATCTTGAACCTCCGTCACTTAAGTCCATGTCATTGAGGTGAGCAAGGGAAATTTACCTCCTTTAGACCCTATTTGTCTTGGGACTTGGGAAGCGAATCCCATCCTTCACACCACCCTACCTTTTACACATATCATAAGTAACCACCTTACCTCTTACACATGTCATATGGTAGACACCCTAGACTTCTCTCAATTGTCAAATTTATGATCCTTCCTATGTGTGTGCTCGCACACATAACTCTTACACCTATGACACATGTAATTTCATCCCTCTGCCTTGTGACACTTGTCACAAGACTAAGTTCTCAATCCCAACCCTCACTTTTGTTCAATACTGGACATCCATTAGATATTACATTTTGGCCCTTGATTTTCCCCATCAAGAATATATAAATGAATGCCTTTTCTCTCATTTTGATTATCTTCCATCAACATATACTTATGCTATCATTTTATTCTACCAATCCTAATCTCAACATCATGTTGCTGATCTAATAAGAAATCATATTCTACCATTTATCACTCATTGAAATGAAAAAATCAAGTGGAATATTAGGTTCACTTCACTTGGGTTCAATTCAATGAGCAAGGTCATTTGAGGTAAAAGGGTTTAGTTTATTATTTTAGCTTTGTGATAATTCCTCATTTGATTTTTTGATCTTCACTATTTCATATCGATTTTGTAGGTTAGGTTCTTGTCCATTTTTATAGATCTATCCCATCTCCACAGATTTGACTCTATATAGTGGTATGTTTGCTTTGAGATTTGCCTAATTGGTATTTATTTGTATTGCACTTTTTATTAACTGAAATTAGCAATATTAAAAAATATCTTTCAAGAATTACCATTACATCACAAGGGAACATGTTCACCTAGGTCAACCCTTATAAATGTGTGTAAAAAGTTAAAACAAAAAGAAAGCATCCTAGAAAGATGTATGTAGATTCATTACTTATTTTTTATTCACTGAGATGAAGTGTTCTAATATTAATTGCTCCTCAAATGGTTCTTGGATGAGAGAATTATTTAATGCAAGAAAATACTTGAAAATGCAAATGAATGCATTTAAACACAAGCTCATGATGCCCAAACCTCTATCAAGTGTCCTTAGTATTTGCTAGTTGGAAATTTTATTGATTTTATGCTCGAGATTCCATGGAAGCTCTATACATCTAAGCGTTGCCATCATTGTAATGGATAACAAGGATTTTCCTTCTTTTCATATTAAGATATATGCTATTATAGTACCAAGTAGTAGTTCACCATTATCCTAAACCTAATTGACTAGTATAATGTCCTAGTCCACCATTATCAACATCACCTTACAATGCAATGTAACGTACACAAAATATCTAATGATAATGTTTTTTAATCATATGGTTGTGTTGGTAATATTTTATTTTATAGGATATTTTAATTGTAGTCCATTTCATTGGTTTTGGCTTTACCAACCCCATTATAGTAGTGTTTTGATTGCGTGAGGAATAATTGGTTTTAGGTTAGTTTAGAAATGTAGAATTGATAAATATAAATTAACAATAAGAATTAAATTTATAAATGAATATAATAATGTGATGATTAAATGAGAGGAATTGGATATTTAGTTTTTATTTTAATTGTGAAAGAATAATAGTAATGAGACATATGATTAATCTGTCATTATCTTGAAAATTATGTTTTTGTTTGATAAATGTTTTAAAATGTTAACTAACATAAATTATCATGAGATTCAATTTCATGTGTTGTGGGTTTGATCTCAATTATCACAACTTTAGATTAGTAAAGTATAGAATTATAAAATATATTCACCCTTGTCTTTGATATCTAATGAATGTGTAAGATTTGCGATGTTTACAAATACCTTAATGCAATCTACTAGATTGCTAGGGTCAAATTCCCTAGGATCAAACTTATGATTTGATTGAATTTATGACTCTAAGAAAAGATTAAAAAAATAATACACAAGCATGCATTTGGACTTTATGGAGATGATGTAGATTATAATTCCTTATTCCTTTATAAATTAAAGTACATATGCACTATTTTTTGATAGATAAATAGCTACTAAGAGGCAGCACCCTATATTGATAAAAAAGGTGTGTACATTGAGAATTTTTCTGTTCAAAATCCCCAAACTAGATCCAAACTATTCCAACCAAACCCCAGGCCATATGTACATTGTATCTATCATACACCCAACTACAGACACAACAACAAAAAAAACTATTTCATGATGGCTCCATACATACAAAATGATCGAGAGCCGAGTATAGAGCTACAACTACAACTATTTTGACCCAAGGTATTAAAGATGTAGTTACATTTCTACCAAAACTCTGTCAACCCATATTTTAGTCATCACCATCGCCAACCTCCCACATAATCCTATCCTTAAGCATGTTGGCCACCACCAGAAATTCAACACTACAAGAATGATGGACCGGGCTATTTGCAATTTCCTCCACATCCCAAAATTCATTTTCAACCCATTCTTCCCCGAGCCCTAACCCCCAATCCTCGCCATCCTCAACAATGACCTTCCTCTCTAGACCTTCTGCCACCATGTACTCCATCACCTAGCCTACCATTAGCACCCTATAAATTACTATAACTCGCATCAGGAAGGATATTCTTTGTTCGATTTCATCCCAACACTTCTCCAACATATCTGACTTCAAAGTGCCATCAATGGGAAATTTTCTCACTTCAACCCCATGGTCCATTGCCATGTAATAGTTTTGCAACAATGGGATGAGTAAGTTGGCATCCATGTTGTCTAGAGACACATTAATATCACCAAGGAACACATGTTGGAAGAGAATCTGTCACAACCTCTTTCATTTAGCCTCGGATACACCCATATACAAAAGCATTTCTAGGAACATTGGCATGATGTTTGTATTTACCTTAAGTCATTGGTGAGCAATTAGAAATTCCATCCCTAGAATTCTTTTGGTCATCCAAAGGACCAGTGGATGAGATGAAACCAATATTGCCTTCAATCTCTTGTTTGTGATCTCCCCATGTAAAGACATTTTCTGATTAGTAGAATTTAGGAAGATAGGTGTATCCATTGCACCCTAGACATCCGAGCATTTAGAGCCAGCAGGTATTTTGAGTCCTTAGCCACCTCCCAAGCCTATTTCAAGAGACATGTCCTACGTCATCATGATGGCCACATTGAGTGATGTGCCATTTGGATCAATTCTTCATATCCATGATATACTTAGAGAGATTTTGGTTGCATCTGCCACCACATATCTATATGTTGCCACACCATATATAATCAAAGAATTTAGAGGCCCATCTTTTCCAACATCAAAAAACTTGTAGTTGTACCTGAAGTATAATGTCTTGTGTGTCATTGTGCCCAAGGTTTGCTTTCTATTAATGTCTGTTATTTCATCCAACCTTAGGATATTGCTCAACATGGAAACCAACTTAGTATTGTACTCTTTTCACCACCAGCTTAGCCAGCCTATCGGTTGTGTCATTTCCTTCACGATATATGTGGCTGAATTTGTACAACTCATGGCTGAATTTGTACAATTCAAACTTCTCCAACCACTCTCTAATGGGAAGAAGCCAGTGAATAAGTTTCCAATTTGGCATGCTGTTAAGGCAGATGGAATTTGTAGTTATGAGGGATTCTCCCTTGAGGTGGGCATGCTTAGCACCAATCTCCAACCCCAACTATAGGCTAATCATCACCGCTCTGAATTTTGCCTCATTATTGGTGCAAGTCCTGAGATAGATGGATTTTTTAGAAAGTGCCTTACCTTAATTATCTCTCACTATACATCCTGCCCCACTCGACCTAGGATTTCCCTTCAAAGCTCCATCAAAATTGATCTTGATACACTCGTCCTCCTATGCCACCCACTTCACTTCCTTCCTCTTCTTCAAGGATTGGTTGCCCACACCCATCCCACATAAGATGGAAATTTTCAAACCCATGAATAATTTTGTTATTTTGTCATCCCAGTTCAAGAAGATTCTTTGCTTAGTCAATTTGTTACAAGCTTCTTTATTGACTAGCTCCGTAATAATACCCTTGGTTTTAATACGGTCTCTCGCTTTCTAATTCTTTGACTTGAAAAATCCTCCTATTCCGTTCCTTCTAGATCTCCCATATAATGGAGGGGGTGACCACCCAAAGACTGTTGAAAATTTATTTCCTGTAAGGGAGCAACCACATTTTGAGCCAAGGTGCTAAGTCTGAGGGAGTAGGGCACTAGAAGTTCAATTTTCTCATGAAGAGTTTCCCACTTATCAACATATGGGCATGTCAGGAGAATATGGTCGACAATTTCATTATTACTCTTACATAATGCACATCTCCCTATCCCTTGGAACCCAAAGGATTCTAGCATGTCCTCTGCATGAATCCTCTTTTGCACTACCAACTAAGAAAAAACTCTAGCCTTTCGGAGGCAACTTTTATCCCAAATGAGCTTGCTCAACCAATCTTGTCTAAAAATTTCTAATTCCTTTACTTTGTAGCCAAACTTGACTTTGTAGGTCCTAGTGCTGGATCTACAAAAATTTATGAGATCCTCTTTATTGGAGGGGCAAAGGTTTTATTTCTTAATATTGCAGCCAATGCCTCTTGTGCTTGGGGGGCATCAATGTCCTACAAAGAGTGTCATTCCAACTGCAACACACCATCTTGACATGTTGCATTACCATAATTGCAAACCTTATTGCCCCACACCCAAGTGGTCTCAACTTTAATGTATTCAAGGTTGGGATGGTAGGAAATTGGTGCCAAACCACCCCAAGAGTTGTTCCAAAATAACACATTTTTCCCGTTTCTAATTTCCCAAGTTACATGCTTAGAAATAATGTCCCTGCATTCTAGTAGATAATTCCAGATTGTGGATCCCCCGGGGGGATCCATAGTAGTTAGGACATGAGTAGGACTATCCAAGTCTAGATACTTCCTTCTAAGAACCTTGAACCATTTTTTATCGCCTTTTGCATACATATATCAAACCAAATTACCCCCCATGGCTAAATTCATTATTGTTAGTTGTCTGGTGCCTGTCCCACCCGCCTCTTTTGGGAAGAAAAATTTATCCCAAGCCACTAATGGAAATTTCTGTTGATCCTCGAGCCCACTCCAAAAGAAGTTTTGGAGCATCTGATTGAGATCCTCCTCCACTACCTTAGGAATTTTGAAGCATGACATAGAGTATATGGGGATGGCCGATAAGACTGCCTTGACCATCAGAAGCCTTTCAACAAAGGCTAACCATTTTCCTGTCCAAGTCCCCAATTTATTTTTGCAATTCTTGAGCAGGTTTTCCCAATAGCTTTTTTTGTTAATCCCCACAAATAGGGGCATCCCCAAAAACCACCCTGGAAATTTTGCCACCCTCAAATTCAAAATCCTCGCCAAATATTTTTGAAGGCTTGGTTGGCTATTTGGGAAGAAGACCTTTGATTTCCTCTAGTTGACACTTTGACCAGATGCCAATCAATACTCATCAAGGAAGGTTTTGATAGTCCCAACTTATTTTTTGCTAGTAAAGACAAATAGAATGGTGTCATCAAAAAATTGTTGATGAGTAATTGTATCCATACCATTAGCCACTGAGACCCCCTGCCATTTGCCATCTCCCCTTAAAGAGTTGATGCCTTTTCCTGGAGCCTCAACCATGATGATGAAAAGAAAGGGGATAGTGGGTCTCCCTATATTAGACCCCTCAAGGAAGCAAAGCCACATGAAACACCATTTACCAAGATTGAAATTTTGGTTGTAGAGATGCAACTCCTGACCCAACTGATCCAATTTGCATTAAATCCAAACTTCTTCAACACTTCCACCAGAACTCTCTATCCACCAAATCGTAGGATTTTAGGATATCAAGTTTGAGAATCATGCAAGCTTCCCTTTCCTTCCTTGCTGAATGTATGGTCTCATGCACTATGATGATGCCTTTTACTATTGATCTCCCAGGGTAAAACCACTTTGTTCCTTAGAGATAATCCATTTTATGACTCCCTTGAGTCTATTAGTGATGATCTTGGTGACAATATTGTAAACTATTTTACATAGGGCGATCGGTTTGAAGTCACTCATTGCCCATGGATCCTTCTTCTTAGGGATCACTAAGGTATTCGTCAACTGTGACTTTAGGTTGATTGCCCATGTTTTCATCACCGGGTAGTGGGTTGTTTTGAACATTAGTATTGGACTGTGATGAAGCAGTGTTATGGGGATCTTGTGGGATATTTGCGGTGGTGTTGGGATCTTGTGGGATATTTGGTTTGGAACCTTGGGCTTGTTGTTTTTCCATTTGTTTATTTGCTTGTGATCAAGTCTAAATGGGCATGAAAGTGTAAGACTACCAGATGAACTAAGATGCAGTTAAACTCTAAGATGCAATGCAAAGATGACCTAAGTGACGATCGGAGGATAAATTGGATTGGATGAAAGATCGATTGATTGGATAATTGGATAAAGATTTGATTGGATAATATGGATTGATACAACAATTGATAAGATTGAATGAGTTTGGATGATTGAAAGGGATTCTAAAATGAGTTCAGAAATCACCCTAGGTGACTTAAGGTGCTGATTGATCAGATTAAAGGATGAACATATGATCACGGTACCAAATCCACCTTGAGATGGAAGGGGATTGATTGGGCCGAGAATGATGACTCACTTAAGATGGATGATGATCCTAATCAAATGTTGAAGGATGACAATCGATTTCAGACACCTAGGTCAATTCGGATAATAACTTCGAACGAAGTTCAGAGGATTTGGATTAAGAAAACGATGATGGATATGTAACTTAGGGATGATTAAGGATGTACCTATATGATCTAGATAATGATTGCATGTAGATGGTTTAGGATGCAAAATGGAATAAAGTGAGGATTATGAGTGAATGAAATGTGTAGATGGTTGAGAAAACAACAATCTTTTCAGGATCCCAACAGGTTAGATTTCTAGACAAAGATCAGGTTCATGTAACAGGTGCAAGGTCACTCAACTTTCGGGCCAAGCCACCCAAATGAGGGCCGAGTCACACAACCTATGGCTGGGTCACCCAACCTAGGCTCGGGTAACCCAACTTGGGGTTGGGTTGTCCAACCTAGGGCCGGGTCACCTATATGGGGGCAAGTTCACCTAAACAGTTTTCAAACTTTTCTAAGTTAGTCAAGCGATGTTGATAAATGGGATGAAAAAGAAAACAAACTACCAAGATGGGAAAATAGGCACTCAGAACGGGTGAATGGATGCATGGCACAGGTGAACAGATACAAGAAATGGGTGAACAAATGCTTAGAATGGGAAAACAACACTCGAAACGGGTGAACGAATGCACAAAACAAGTGAATGGATGGATGAAATGTGTGAATGGATGCTCAGAACGTGCGAACGAATGCTCAAAATAGGAAAATAGATGTTCAAAATGGGTGAACAAACACTTAGAATGGGAAAAAAATGCTTGAAACAGGAAATAGATGTTCAGAACAAGTGATCGGACACTTGGAACCGATAAACGGATGTTTGGGACGAGGAAATAGACTAATAGACTAAAGGTAGGATTGATTGTTCAGAGGGCAAGGTTGCCTATCTCAGGGTCAGGTCACCCAACTTGGGGCTAGGATGCCCCTATTAGGGCAGGGTCACCCCTTTTAGGGTAGGGTCACCTATTTCGGGGCCGGGTCGCTTGTTCTATAAAAAAATGAACAATTTTAACAAGAACAAAGTGGAAAACAACTCAGACAGAAGGGCCAGGTCGCCCCTGTTGAGGGAAAGGTCACCCCTGTTAGGGCTAGGCCACCCCTTTCAAGGCCATAAAACCTTTGTTAATTGACTTGGACTTGACTTAGACAAAAAAAACTATGGCAAAGGACCAAAAACATAGCAAACAACAAGCAAAATTCCAAGGTTGACTTTTCTAAACAAATACACACTGGTTTTGCACAAAGAAGATAGTTCAAACAACACAATCCTAAGATTAGTGTGAAGGTATGGCTAACACAGTCCCCTAACTAAGCTGAACAAGGCAACTAGGGAGTCCCTGATATACACATGGTATGTGGGGCACAACTATGAACACCAACTCATTACAAGCGTGAGTCGGGAACTTCCAACGAGATACTGAAAGCTCAGACCAAATCTTCACGTCTTGTATAGATATCACCCTAGCTTTGACATTCCGCCAGACATGACGTGACTGGATTGAGGTACATATTTTTCTCTCCCCCCTCTATATACCCCACCGGTAACATGTGGTTGGGATCGTCTCTTGGGGTGATGAAATCCCCAAGCAGATCCTGCTAAAGAGAAGGTAAACACAAAGGACTAAGTGGACTACAATTTCTCTTCACCCAGGATTGCCAAATGGTGCAAGGGGATTGGATACGTTAATAGTCCACCTTTACAATCATGATAAATAAATTCTTTGACTCCCCCTAGTTAGATCTATGTGCCTAATTAAAATGAAAATGATAAGCAAACAACCTAACTAATGAAGATGGTTCTCTCCTCCTGCAACAAATATGTTAGAAGTTTTTAATTTTGGCCTTCAACAAACATGAAATAGCTCCTCAAACGTTAGTAAAAACCAACACACTCATAAACAAAGCAAGTTAGAGGGTCAGTACCAAGAAAAATAGTAATAACGAACCCTGAAAATGAAATTTTAAGTCTCTATTTTTACCTCATTTACCTCTGTCTAGGGCCAGGTTTCCTCTGTGTTATGGGAAAGGTTGACTCTGTGGGCTAGGTCACCCCTTTTAGGGCCATACCGACTCAATTAGGGCCAGGTGACCCCTATTAGGGCCATAATGACTCTGTTAGGGCCAGGTCGCCCCTATTTGGGCTAGACCACCTCCGCTAGGGCCAAGTTGCCCCTTTTAGGGCCAAGTCACCTCTGTGTTCTAGGCAAGGTCACCTCTATGTAACCTAAATCTGCAAAATATCAAAAAACAACAAACATGAAAATAACAGACCTATTTGTGGATCCCATCGGACGTGCCAGAAATGTGTGCAAGTGATTTTCCTACCTTAAAGATGCAAAAAAAGATGAAATGAAAAAGAGAAAACACTAACAAATAGTCAAGATTAGCCTAAGTTGAATCCAAACAAAACAATAAAGAAAACAAACTTTTTACCTTGCTTGCATTGATGAGTTGGTTGGCCCTTTTTGATGCTTGATTGTGTGCTCCTTTGATGGAAAATAAATGCAAAAGTGTATACAAAATGGGGAGGAGTTGATGAGGATTTCAATCATGGAAATGGGTATTATGGTAAGGATGGTAGGTGGATACAAGGAAAGTTAATATGACTACAATAATGGAGGATGCAAGCTTGAGAGTGCTAAGAGTGATAATTGCTAATTGCTTGAATGTTTGAGTTGAGTTGCTTGAATGAGAGTGAATGCATAATGAATTTAATTGAATGAAAATGAGACCAAATCTTCCAATTTAAGGGAAGAGTCTCTAGAGAAATGGATGGCTAGGATTTAGCCAACATGGACAAGATGGAGGGCTGTGGTGAGTTGAGGACTCACAAGTCCTCACATCTTGCCATGTGGAATATGAGGTGTGAATATGACAAATGATGTGAAAAAAGAATATGTGAGGTGGAGGTACTTGCAAGTACCTTGTGATTATGAGAATATTTTCTCAAAAAGGAAGTCCTTGTCCCCATATGAGGCTAATGGTGACAAGTGAGGAATTTTAGAAAGTCCCCTTTTATCATCATGAGGATGGGAGAAGTTGTTGAAGAAATAAATGTGAATTTTAAATTTGCATGATTGGAAGTACCTTGTGGATAAGACAAGGTCCTCTTAAAGGAGGTCCTTTTCCCATGTGACTTATGTGACCTATGAGAGATTATGGGGAAGATAAATACATGGGATGAATTAATGCGAATTTTAAATTCACATGGGGAAGAGGTCAATGCCTGATAAGGAAAGTACCTATGAAAGGTTGACTTGGAGGACATACCAGAAATGGTAAGTGATTAGATTAAGGTTGTGCAAACATGTGATTAGGAAGATTAATGAGGATTAGAGACAAATGGCGAAATATGAAGGATGTGACATTAATTTTGATTAAGGATGTGCACATATTAATCAGATTAAAGATGTGCACATATTAATTAGATTAAGGATGTGCACATCTTAATCATGGTTTAATTAAATTAATCCAGATTAGAGGAAGGTTATGGAGGATGGGACAAGGAGAGAGAAAGAATGAATTCTAAAATAATTTTTTTAAAAATTAAATGACTAAATTAAATAAATGGACATATTTATTTAATTTAGAGAAGCAATGATAAAGTATTTAGTTGTTAAATTAAATACTTTAGACATCTTAGAGGGAGGGGAAATATTAATTAAATAAGTCATTTGATTAATATAGACAAATAAAGAATACAAATTTGACCATATGGGAGTGGTCAAATTTGGGTGTTTACAACTTCAAACAAACACACTTTTGACTTGCACACAAGGTCAAAAGGTGATTTGTTCAAAAGGTTAAAAGATAACTTGCAATTCAAGTTACAAGGTAACTTGCATTTGAAGCCAAGTGAAAATATTCCTTTTTCAAATGATGGAAGAGTAAGAATATTTTTTTGGAATATTCCCATGGGTGAGGATAAAAGACATTTTGCAAATTAAAATAAATTCTTAATTATGCAAAAAGAGGATAAGGAATATTCCATGGGAATATTTCTCTTTTAGAAGAAAATTAGAATAATTGTTTAATTAAACAAAGTTTAATCACACAATTAGGGGATTTTGGAGGAATAAAGTGATTTTCATTAAATTAAATTATTTAATGAAAGGGGAAAGGTGAAATGACATTTAATTAAATAACTTAGGGTTATTTAGGTATTTAATTAAATTATAAAACTTAGGGAATTAAATTAAATATGTTGATTTATTTAATTTAATTAAATGAAATGCTAGCATGAAAGGGGGTGAATTAACTTGATTTAATAAATTAGATCAATAGATGAAAATGACATAATTAATTAAATAGATAGACTAATTTAATCAATTAAGTGTAATGACGATGGGTTTTAGAGGAAATGATGTCAGTAAACCTATTTCGAGTGCATGATATTGATCAGGACATTTTTCAGTGTCTACATTTTGCCCCTCTTTGAAGTGAGGTACCTGCTGCTTCGGTTCAAAGAATAACACTCCTCGGACGAACACTTCTACTTAAATCAATTTTTTTTTAAATTTTTTAAATGCCCTAGTGGAAGGATAAAGCTGACTCCCTACCTTGTTGATAAATCGAGCGAAAAGTTTGAATTTTGGGTTGATTTCTTGATAAAGATGAAAAGTTACCCAAAGGGGTCCAAAAAGGCTTCGGGATGCAAGAATTATGCCAAAAACACAAAAAAGGATACAAAATTAGGCTCCGCTTGGAATTTTTTTTGAAAATGATGATAAACCCTAGCCTAAAGGTGAAATTAGGGGAAAAAACCATAATTCTCTAGTATAAATAAGCCAAGAAGGGTCACTTTCAATTCATTTGTGCTTTGAAACTTAAGAGATTCTTACTATTTTGAGCTCTAACCCTTCGATGAAATGGCATGCTACGAGCTTCCTAAACACATCTCTGATCGAGTTCGAGATTTCCAGTGGCTTCTAGGTGTAGGACCATTGGTATGCAACTCAAAACTTGATTTGAAAATTGACTTTTTGATGCATTTATTACGCTTTAGAATTTAAACTTTGGTGGTGTCACTATATAGCGATGCCCAAATTGCAATCAACAATGCTAAAACGAATTATAGAGATGCACTTGTTTATGGCGACACCGTCTTATGATTTAAAATTAGGGTTTCTAATTTTAAATGGTGACACATGCTTATTTAGCGATGCCCATGCCGATTTAGAAATTAGGGTTAGGGTTTCCAACGTGTAAATCATGACACCAGTATATTTAGTGACACATGCTTCAATTTACGATTTAAAATGCCTTCATGCGTCACAATTTTAAATTTGAATATAGTGACACTATTGAAAATAGTGAGGCTATTGTGATATCTGAGATGTGAATTCTAAATTGAGTCAGATTTTATTGCTTTCCTGACACTATGCGCTTTGTGGATGTAGGAGGTCATTCCATAGTTGATGTCGCGGGAACATAGGCCCACTGTATTGGAGAGATTGAGCGATTTGTCAGAGTTATGCCAGGAGCACATGGGGGAGATCAGCCTTTGGTATGTTGTGTATGCATCCATCATCCAGACACATCTTTCCATGATGACTGCCTTGTGCAAGAGATGGCACAGTGAGACCTCATCATTCCACCTTCCGACAGGTGAGGTGATGATGACCTTGGAGGATGTTTGGCGGATCCTGCACTTTCCCATTCATGATTATCGTGTGATTTATGATGTTGATGCTAGAATTGATGCTTTTCATGAGGTGATGGAGATGGTGGATATTGTTTTGGTGATATCTCAGATTGACCTCGAGTTGTACAAAGGTCATGTGCCCATGTTTAGATTGATTATTACACCCATCATTTTAGGTTTGGTGGCCATAGATAAATGCAATAGAGGATTCAAATCAAGATGGGGCTTGGTGTGGCATCAAATGCTACATAGGAGGACACTCTTTGTGTGGGGCCCCGTGATGCTGGCCTCCCTATATCATGATTTGCATGATTTTATTTATAGTGATGGGAGAGCCATTAGTGCAAGGGTGAATCTGCTTCATATTTGGGCATGGGAGCACATTGTTGTGCTTTGACCTATTATTTAGATGGTCGACATGGAGCCAGATGATCCTGTTATTTGGAGATAAGAGGGTCCATCACCTTGAGGCACACTAGATAGATTGGGCTCCCATATTAATGATAGGTGATTGATGATATGAAAATTTTCCATTGGCATCCATGGCTACAATTGCCACCATGGTATGATGATGTCCAACATCTATACTTAGCTAGGTAGACTTGATATATGCAGGGTCGTGAGCACACCATCATTGAGAAATTTTACCAGATAGGGTGTCTCGATAGTTCGAAGACATTCAGGATAGGCCAAATGATGGGTACAAGGCCATTTTTGCTAGGTCGGCCAGAGAGGTTCCCACATGGGGACAAACCCTTCTAGCTTTGAAGGTAGTCAAGAGATTTAGATAGTTAGCGGCTCAGCCCTGGGATTATGATCAGGGTCAAGCAGTAGCACAAACTACACCGAAATATGATGCTTAGTTCATACCTCCTCGATGGCTGAGAGATCCAGTGGGTGCTCCTCCCTAAGGGAAACCCAGAGGTAGGGGTGAGAGGTAGAGGACAGGGTGGCTAGGATGACCAGGTTTTGGGGGATCTTCTGGTGGGATAACAGGTTCTATAGTAGCCTCCAATGGTACAATAGGTACCACAATAGTAGCAGGTAGCACCACCATCGCCACCACCAGATGCTAGAGATGCACATATTCATTAGTTGTAGCAGCAGGTGTAGACATTGACTAGTGAGCGAGATCATCCCCACCAACAAGTTTTGGGTATTACTACTGAGATTGATTAGGCCCTACAATGGTTACAAGACATGACTATAGAGAGGGACCAAGAGGTTTCCCGGTGTCAATAGATAGAGACTATGATGGTGGCCACACACAACAAGACTGTTTCAGCTAGGTTATACCGAGAGGCCGTGATCGAGGCTGCATATTATAGGATGCATGAGAGATAGTCATATTATAGAATACAATGAGTGAAGTAGTATTATTGTTGGGACAACATTTTGAGCCACTTCCTTAAGATCTTTGAAATGAAGAAAAGGTGCTTTTGAGATAACAACAGCTACATTGAGAAATAGTACAGTCTCATAAAAGCATCAAGTTTAAATTGAAGACTATCATTAACAAAGGGAAGTGTTTAAGGATGCTTAGTAAAGTAGTGAATTTAAGGATGCACCATATATGAGTTTTGAGTTCTCTATACATAAAATTAAACTTGAGTCTGAAAATAAAGTAAGTCAAAATCATGAAGGGGCATTCACAAAATAAATGGCAGTCTAAACATTGAAATTTTTGTTTCAGACTCATATAGATTACAGTGATGGTGATTTTGTGGAGCTTGGAGCTTGTAACTCATCAAAATATTCATCAAATATTGGAATTGTAATCCATGTGCAGTTGAAGGTTACATCCATTTAGTCCATCAAAAGGAACAACATTATAAAGACTATTAAGTATAGGGCCAGTGACCAAAAGTGTCTAATAGAATAGTGAGCTATGCATGATCAACATGGAAGCATGCAAACATAGTTACAGTTATATATGGAGGATGCATCATACATTCCAAGGATGTGCTCAAAACTATGAAAATGATAATCTGTAGCAACAAGCAACAACAAAAGATAGAGGATGAAGTTTTGTCTTCAATTTTTTATAGGACATGAATGGAAAAGCTAGTGAAATGATAAAGAGAGCATATGGTTTATCCATAATGAAACAAAGAATGGCTAGGAGGGTTGATTCACTTTGGAAATGAAAAATTAAAACCCATAAATATTTACAAAGGGTCGAACACTTGGGGTTACTCAAAAGCAAAAAACCATGACCTGTTCCTATAGTTGAAGCCTGCAGCCATGATCAATAAAAACCATGAAAGATGCTTGAAAAAAAGAGAAAGGAAAATAATTTTCATTTTTTATTTATAGAATGAAAAGATACACAAAACTAAAATCTTTTTATCTTTCTTTTTCGCAAATATAATTGTAGAAATAATCATTTTCCTTCTAAAAAAAAGAACACAAACAGTTTTATGTAGAATAGAGTATACTGCACATTTTTTGCAGCAATCCAAGTTGAAATCTGCTTTAAAACTCCATGAAGACTCCATGAAAAGCTCATGAAAACCCTAGACGTTGGCCTCATAAGCAAAGCAATGAA
Organism: Sequoiadendron giganteum; assembly: GCA_007115665.2. NCBI lineage: Eukaryota > Viridiplantae > Streptophyta > Pinopsida > Cupressales > Cupressaceae > Sequoiadendron > Sequoiadendron giganteum. The sequence goes on along the minus strand of CM021101.1, from coordinate 92,495,184 downwards.
AATTACAAAATGAAAGTGAAGTGAAGAAAGGCCGCAGGTTTTTGTTATTAGGGTTTCTTTTACCCTATTTTGGCCAACTTCATTTAGGAGGCATTTTTGCCTTTTGATTTAAAGCTTTTCATGCAAAACTAATACCTTGAAATATGTTGAGTTACCCTTGTTAACTTCTACAAGGTTGTTATGAAAAATCAAACACAATCTTGACCTCCTTAATTTTTTCATGAGTTGAAATGAAAATAAAATGTAAACATTAGTAGAGAAATCAAATTATAAATTGCTTTAATTAATTTGATAAAGATGCAAAATATAGGAAAGTCCATAACACAAGTTAAATTAATCCTTAATTGATTGCTTTAATATTTATTTAGATTGGTTACCTTCATCCCAAAGTCATGCAAAAGTCAAGAGGTGGAGATAACTAGAGTGCCTTTGAAGTTCTCAGAATCATGCAAAAATCAGAAGTGGAGTTCAATAGGAGCTTTTTGAGTCCGATTTTTAGTTGACTGGGTGAATTTGAAGTCCACTTGGTTCAAACTGATTGTGACAATGAGTTTGAGGCTATTTTAGCTCAAATTACTTCAGTTTTGACCCCTCTTTTTGGGGGTTTTCATTTTTGCTCGTTGATTATCTTGGAGGAGATATTTTTAGGTGCAGTTACCTGCAAGTGCCACCTCTTGGTATTTTGAAAATATTTTGTATATAGGAGAAAATACTTAGGTTTTTTCTTAGTTCTTTCTTCCTACTCTCTTATGCATTGTAGAGAGTTAGAAAGTTTTGTAGCTTAGCTTCAAAGTTTATATACAACAATTTTTATTTCCAATATTGTATTTTAGTTTTGTACAAGGATTCCTTTTAGCCTTCCAATAAAATCAAGTATTTGCCTTCTCGATTTCAAGTGTCATGTTTTATGTTTGATTTGATGAGAAATTTATTGTGTTTAAATCTAAAAACCTCTATTTTTCTATCTCACTCATAGGTGTATGTACACAATTAAGTTTAATTTCACAGGCCATACATTGTGCATGTGATTCATTTTATCATTCTATCTATGAAAACATTGCTTTTCCTTCAAAGAGGGTAAATTTGTCAAGCCTTTGTGTGAATCATTTATGTGGTTGAGCTATTCAAATTTAGTTGTGTAAATAAAAACATTGAAAGGTTCTTGTGAATCATATTGCAATTTCATCATCATTTAGGTGCATCACCATCCTTTTAAGTTTAGTTTTTACCATTTGTTTTAAATCCTTCTATCCCTTTTCCTGCATAATCATTAGTTCCTTAGAAAATCAAAAGGGGAACCAACCCATAATCTAGAGATTCACTTTCATTATGAGCAACCCATAGGGTTGAAAGTGTTTCAATGTTACACAGGATTGCCGAGCCTTCCAACTCTACATTCGGGTGAAATCCTATGTGATAACAATTTTCACATAAAAATAAATTCTTACCATATTCATCAACATCAAAATCATTATTTAAAATAAAGAAAATAACAACCATTCATACATTATTAAAAATCAAGATTCAGATAAATTACTATATGATCAAATATTAATTCCAACGTGAAAAAGGTTAGAGATGGTCAAGAAATGGAAAGTTTATCCTAATAATAAGGTTAATATTTATAACTCATCAATATGTGTCTGCCTTCACTATATTATGAGGTGATTTTATTTTTTAGGATTATTGTGAGCAAAAATATTCCTATGTTTGTTGAAATACATCACGATCAACTGGTTTTGGTCACTTCTTGACCACTCGATACATTCTTTTGATAAATTAGTAAACTATTTCTCCAACACTTCTAGGAAAATATAGGGCCAAAGTCACCTCCATTGACTTAGTGCACTATTGACAAGGGACACACAAGAAAGCAAATAATTTTATATTCTATTACTACTTCCCCTTTTCTCAAATTCCATCTGCACTCCTTGAGTTTGATGTGTAGAGGGATGATTGAAATACTTCTACCCTTCATATGAGAATGTATTATTAATTAGATATTTATTCTTTGCATATAAATATGTAGCCCTTCATGACTACTAGTAAAAAATTAGCCAATTTGATGCACCTATCTCATAGGATCCTATTAGCACATCTAGAGGCTCTTGTTCATAATTTTATTATAGAAATAATTTTTTGTTAATAATTATTCTACCAAAAATTCTGCTATCACATTGGCCGCTTCTCCTACTCCACCGAAGAGAAACAAACAAAATGTTTGAGTCTCTCCATTATGTTCTCTTACAACTCTTGAAAAATAATTCAATGTTGTTCCTTCTCTCTATGCATTATATATAAACCAACCTTTTCCACCTTCTTATTACTCAAAGTCCTTTTTTTAATTTCATAGCGTAGTGAAGGGAAAAAAGGGTTGGATCTAATGACCCAATAGTGCGGAATACTTTCCCTTTACACCAATACAACCGAAGAGTGAAGCATAAACTGATTCTAATAGCTTCTAAAACTACTTGAGATGCATACAACCATTGAAATGAGATAATAAAGAATGAGAAAACACAAATGACACAGTATTTTACGTGGGAAAACCTTTTCAGGTAAAAACCCACCACACAAAGTCACGTCTATTGTATTACAGTAATGAATCGATTACATACAATTTCCAGACTTCTCTATTCTGCTCACAATCACCTAGAGAGATTCAGATTCACTGTTACAATGTTTTCTCAACATATAGTTTGAACTCTCTTCAAGAACTCACATTCTTCTTCTTCTTCAGCTCTTCAACCTGCGACTTCAACAACCTTTTTTAACTTATGCAAATTGTTCAACTTGTGCAAACATCCTGATCTCTCAATCATATGTAGTCAACTCAAGAAGTCCTTCACAACAATGAAGTCCAACCACAAATCATGCAACTAATTAGACCTAACAGATTTCCCTGCAACGAGCCACCTAGGCATTCAATGCCAACAACAAAAATGGGTTGAGTTCGCCACCCTGGGTTGACTATGCAACTGTCACAATAACTATTTAGGTTTATGTCCAATCAACATTCAAATAGACTACCATGTGTCACCATCCCATTGCCTATCACAACTGACACTGAGTCCAACTCGGTCAAACAAGCACCAAGCTCGTCCAAGTTATTCCAAGTCATACCGCAGTTCTGCCGAGCTCAATCGGGATCGGAACAAAGAGAGAACTCAACACTGAGGAGATCAGAACCAAAGCCAAAACCAGAAAGGGAGACAAAACTGGACTTCACCGAAAATACAGGTTCAGGAACCATTTCGGTTTTGCCTCCGCCAACTGCAAGGAATAGCAAGCCCGAGATAGTTTAGCCCGGAGGAAGTCAACGCGAAGTCAAACCAAAAGATAGGACTGGAGTCGGAGTCAGAAACAAGACTTTACCAAAAAGTCTAGGTTCAAGAAATAGTCCGGTTCTACCTCCGACAACTGCAAGAAATAACAAACCCGAATCGAAACGAAGCAGAGGAAACCATTCCGAGAGAAAGCCAAATCGTAAGGAAGACCAGATAGCAAAAGCAGGAATTAAATCCAGAGCCAGAATGAAAACAGAATCGGGAACCTTACAAACTGACACAGTTAAGTTCCAAAACTGGTTCTGCATCCGACACCACAAAAGAAGAACGAAGCCACAGAAACAGACTGCGGGAAGCGGAGCCAGAGCTGAAGCCGGAGACAAACCCAGAACAAGGCCAAAAGAACAAAGCCAAGTTCCTACCCGGTTTCGCCTCCGCCAGACAAAGTAAAAGGCACAAAATTTTGCGAAGGCAAAAGAATGAGGACTTCAAGCTAGAAGTTGAGACACAATTTCTCAACAATCTCCCACTTAACGAATACTTCTAGCTTCCTCATGATATTAAACCTCATTGACGATCATAGGCCCCAAGGCCCATCGATTCTGTGCACCACCTGAAGTTTTCTATGCTCACTGGCTTTGTCAAAGCATCTGCAACATTCTTCAAGGTGTCAACCTTTTCCAAACTAACCTTGCCATCTTCAACCATATCCCTTATGAAGTGATATTGCACATCTATATGCTTGGTCCTGGCATGAAAGGTAGGATTCTTTGCCAAACAAATGACACTTTGACTATCATAGCAAATTGAAATCTGCCCAGCATTAAATCCAATGTCTAAACACAAATGCCTTAGCCACACTGCCTCCTTGCAAGCATGAGTTTTTGCCATATACTTAGCCTTTGTGGTGGATAAAGCAACAATAGCTTGCCTTTTACTCATCCAACTGATTGCTCCACCATTAAGCATGAAAGTGTCTCCACTGGTGGATCTCCTGTTGTCAATGTCACCTCCCCAATCCGAATCAACATATCCCTGAATGCTGAGAGTCCTTTGTGAGGCAACCATATTGCCATGGTAACACAAAGCATAATTTGAAGTACCTTTCAAATACCTGAAAACTCTCTTCACAACATCCTAATGTGATCTTCCTGGATTTTCCATGAACCGGCTTAGAACTCCCACTGCTTGGGCAATGTCTGGTCTTGTGTAGACCATAGCATACATCAAACTGCCAACAACACTTGCATAAGGCACACTGGTCATGTCCTTCATCTCAGTAGCAGATTTTGGATAGTCTTCAACAAATAGTTTCAGTCCTTACATGATTGGAACAACTAGCTGCTTGCAATCATTCATGCTAAACCTCTCTAGAATTGTTTTCACATACTTACTCTGACTAAGCCAAAGTTTTCTGCTTGTTCTATCCCTAGTTATCTCCATTCCAAGAATGTACCTTGCTGTTCCAAGATCTTTCATTTCGAACTTAGCAGACAACTGAGTTTTAAGGTCAGAAATTATAGTCTTGCTATTACCAATGAATAACATGTCATCCACATACAGAGTAATAACAAGCACACGATCATTCTCACATTTATAATAGATGCAATGATCATATTTTGATCTCACAAACCCAATTGACAACACAAATGTGTCAAATTTCTGGTACCACATTCTAGGAGATTGCTTTAAACCATAGAGAGATTTATTTAACTTGCAAACCAGATTTTGTTTACCTCTTTCTACAAAATGCTCAGGCTGAGACATGTAAATTTCTTCTTCCACCTCACCATGGAGAAATGCTGTCTTCACATCCATCTACTCAATTTCAAAATCATACACAATTGCTAAAGACAACAAAAATCTGATGGATGTCAGCTTTGCTACAGGGGAAAAAATCTCTCCATAATCAATTCCCTCAACTTGGGAAAAAACCTTTGCAACCAGTCGTGCCTTATACTTCTCAACACTACCATCAAGGCTTGTCTTCCTTTTGAATATCCACTTACAGCCAACAGGATTTCGCCCTTTAGGCAGTGGTACCAACTTCCAGGTATCATTCTTTTTTAAGGAATCCATCTCCTTATTCATGGCTTCTAGCCAAGAATTTGAATCAGCCATGTTGATTGCTTCTTTCACAGTCCTAGGTTCATCAGTGTTGGTTATTAAAGCATAAGCATAGTTTGAATCTAACATAGAGAAACCATACCTTTTTGGTTGCCTTCTTTCTCGTGTAGATCTCCTTATAGGCTGAGGTTGTTCTTCATCATCAGAACTTCCAGAGCTGCTTGAGCTCTCCTCAGTCTCAGGTACACCATGTAGCTCTTCCCTTTCTGGATTTTGAGGAATCTCAACTGCATCCTTCTTCTTGTCACTCTAATCTATCTCAAGGTGCTGATAACTTACTGAAGGTTTCAACTCACGAAAAATCACGTTTCTGCTATACAAAACCTTCTCAATAACAGGGTTCCAAAGCTTGTATCCTTTCACACCAACTCCATAGCCAATGAGAGTACATTTGACAACCTTGTTATCTAACTTAGATATCTTTTCATTTGGCACATGAACATATGCCTCACAACCAAAGACCTGGACATGCCTTAGTGAGGGTTTCTTTCCTGACCATGCATCCAAAGGTGTTTTGTCAACAAGAGCAGAGCAGGGAGATCTATTTAATAGATAACATGCTATAGCCACAACCTTAGCCTAGAACTTTTGCTCCAGACCAGCACCACTCAACATACTCCTTGCCTTTTCCATCAGCGTCCTGTTCAACCTTTCAACAACTCCATTTTTTTTGTGGAGTGTAGGGGGTTGTCTTATGCCTTTTAATTCCATGATCAGTGCAATACCTTTCAAAATCTGCAGAACAAAACTCACCACCATTGTCTGTCCTCAAACACTTAATTTTCCTTCCAGTCTAATTTTCTACCAAAGATTTAAACTCTTTAAATGGACAGAACACTTCTGATTTACTTTTAAGAAAGTATACAAATGCCCTTCTCAAATAGTCATCAATAAAAGAAACATAATATCTAGACTTCGATAACGAAGGAACATTAACTAGACCAAACACATCAGAATGAACATAATCCAGTATACCCGAAGATTTGTGAGGACTAGAGGAAAAGGAAACATGGTGTTGCTTTCCATAGATGCAATGTTCATAGAAATCGAACTCAAGGTTACAATCATCAAGCCCTTCTACAAGGTTTTTATTCTTCAAGGTTTTTAAACCTTTCTCACCAATGTGACCAAGTCTATGATGCCATAACATGGTCTTCTCTGCTAGGAGTTTTACCTCCAAAGCATTTGTAGACAGAGAAGAGTCTTCATCTTTCTCTATAGGTGCAAAATTACATGACTTTACAGAGGCACTGTTACAAAGAACAGGACGTGCATCCGGCTTGTACAGAGTTCCAGTACGAACACCCTTAGCTAGCACCATGGCACCTCTAGTCATTTTACAACCTTTACTTGAGAATGAAACTTCTATACCAACATCATTTAACTTACTAACAGAAAGAAGATTTCGAACCAAACCTGGGATGTGAAGAACACCACCTATTCCTTTGACTCTCCCATCAGGAAACTGAATTCTAACTCTTCCTTTTCCAACAATCTCCAGTGTTGAATCACTTGCGAAATACACCTTTCCACCATCATACTTCTCATACTTTGAGAACCAATTTCTATGGGATGTCATGTGAAAAGAGGCACTAGAGTCAACCAACCATACATCATTAGATGCTTGAGTTGCCAGGGCTGCAATGAAGGCGTCTGCATCACTATGAGAAGATTCATTATCAGAAGCATACTTCTTCTTCTTCTCTTTACAATCCTTTCAGATGTGACCAGGTTGCCCACAGTTCCAGCATTTCACCTTGGACTTTTTACCAGGAGACTTTGATCTCCCTTTAGACTTGGATTTCAACTTCTTGTCTTTCTTCTTGCCTTTCTCCTTTGGTCTACCTCGAACAACAGGAGCCTCTTTGGCCATCTCAGAAGATTTCCTTCACATTTCTTTAGATAGAAGCGAAGCAACCACATCATCCATCTTGAAAACAAAGGTTGTGCTTCTAATAGCCATCACAAGATGATCCCAATTGTCAGGTAACAAACACAACAGGAGCATGCAACGATCCTCCTCCTTGATTTTTACACCTACAGATGCCAGCTGAGTAACACTCATATTAAACGAGTTCAGATGGTCAGTAGTAGATGCACCTTCGTCCATTTTCAAGGAATACAACTTCTTCCTTAGGAATAACTTATTTACCAGAGACTTTCCCTGATAAATGTCACCAAGTTTCTTCCACAAAGAAGCTATAGACGTCTCCTCATGAACATTCAGGAGCACAAAATCAGGTAGACTCAGTCTTATCAAACCTCTTGCTTTTCTATCAGCAAGATCCCAAGCTTCTTGGGTCATATTTTGTGGCTTAGTTCCAGACACTACAATCCACAGGTCTCTATCCACAAGCAGGTATTCAATCTTGAGTTTCCATAACTCAAAGTTGCTACCATTAAACTTTTCAATCTCGACTCTACCAAATGTACTCACCATCTCAAAATAGAAACAAGTTTATCAATGCAAGACTCCCACTAGAAACAATATTGGCACAAAAAACTACGCTTTTCCTTCAAAGATAACAAAACCGGCCAAGCTCTGATACCACCGTGAAGGGAAAAAAGGGCTGGATCTAATGACCCAACAGTGCGGAATACTTTCCCTTTACACCAATACAACTGAGGAGTGAAGCATAAACTGATTCTAATAGTTTTTAAAACTACTTGAGATGCATACAACCATTGAAATGAGATAACAAAGAATGAGCAAACACAGATGACACAATATTTTACGTGGGAAAACCTTTTCAGGTAAAAACCCACCACACAAAGTCACGTCTATTGTATTACAGTAATGAATCAATTACATACAATTTCCAGACTTCTCTATTCTGCTCACAATCGCCCAAAGAGATTCAGATTCACTGTTACAATGTTTTCTCAACATACATTTCAAACTCTCTTCAAGAACTCACGTTCTTCTTCTTCTTTAGCTCTTCAACCTGCGACTTCAACAACCTTTTTTAACTTATGCAACTTGTTCAACTTGTGCAAACATCCCGATCTCTCAATCATATGTAGTCGACTCAAGAAGTCCTTCACAACAATGAAGTCCAACCACAAATCATGCAACTGATCAGACCTGACAAATTTCCTTGCAACGAGCCACCCAGGCATTCAATGCCAACAACAAAAATGGGTTGAGTTCGCCACCCTGGGTTGACTATGCAACTGTCACAATAACTATTTAGGTTTTTGTCCAATCAACATTCAAATAGACTGCCACATGTCACCATCCCATTGCCTATCACAATTGACATTGAGTCCAACTCGATCAAACAGGCACCGAGCTTGTCCAAGTTATTCCAAGTCATACCGCAGTTCCGCTGAGCTCAATCGGGACCAAAACAAAGAGATAACTCAACACTGAGGAGACCAAAACCGGAGCCGGAACTGGAAAGGGAGACAAAATTGGATTTCACCAAAAATATAGGTTCAGGAACCATTTTGGTTCCACCTCCGCCAACTGCAAGGAAGAGCAAGCCCGAAGGAAGTCAATGTGAAGTCAAACCAAAAGACAGGACCGGAGTTGGAGTTGGAAATAGGACTTTACCAAAAAGTCCAAGTTCAAGAAACAGTCTGGTTCCACCTCCGACAACTGCAAGAAATAATAAACTCGAACCGAAACGAAGTGGAGGAAACCATTCCGAGAGAAAGCCAAATTGCAAGGAAGACCGGATCGCAAAAGTAGGAATCGGATCTGGAGCCGGAATGGAAACAGAAACTGGAACCTTACAAACTGACACAGTTAAGTTCCAAAACTGGTTCCACCTCTGACACCACAAAAGAAGAACGAAGCTGTAGAAACAGACTGCGAGAAGTGGAGCCAGAGCCGAAGCTGAAGACGAACCCGGAACAAGGCCAAAAGAACAAATCCAAGTTCCAACCCGGTTTTGCCTCCGCCAGACAAAGTAAAAGGCACAAAATTTTTCCAAGGCAAAAGAATGAGGACTTCAAGCTAGAAGTTGAGACAATTTATCAACACGTAGTTGGTCATAATACAAAGAGATGTTGCATCTAAAGCACATTGTGTAAGACCAAATCTATTTTGGAACCATCCGTCTCTCTGGGGTAAGTGAAAAAAAAAACAATTCTATATAAAAACCAAATCAAATCATTTTGATATACACAAATCAATTTCTACAACACTTCTAATTTTATTGAGCTTACTACTTATTCACCTATGTAGGTTCTTGATGTTGATAATACCTCCTCTTCTTTATAGGACATGGTGGGGATGGTGGATTATTTCCCTCAACTTTCTCAATATTTATCTATCCCAAAACCTACTACTTCCTTTTATTTTTCCAACACATTCCTTATGGTATATATAACAAACCTCTATACATTCTTAGTGACTTCAATGGGAAACCCATTAGGGGAGTACTCAATAATTTAGATAGTATGGAAAATATTATAATAAAACAAATTGTGTATGTAATTATTTTTATAAGGATGAGTATAAGTGATCAAAATTATTTGTACAAACACACGATGAACTTTATTTTTATACCTTGGGTTTGATCACCCTTTTTTTTATCTAGGTAGGACCTAAATTTTGGATGTTTCTGTGATCCCTTAAAATGTCTTCCCTATTATAAGATGCAAAACTAACTAATAATGCATTAAAAGGAACAACATAAGAAATAAATCTCAAGATTAGCCTAAGGAATATTTATGAAAAAAAGATAAACAAAACAAGATGATAAGTAGTTATACCCTTGTGCTACAAATTCCTTGGTTGGCCCTTGATCTTTGAGAGTTTGTGTGCTCCTTGGATGGCTATGGAGGTAAATAGATGCAAGATGAAAAATGAGATAAAATGCAAGTGGCTAAATGGCTTGGTTGATTGATGGAGAATGCTTGCAAATGAAAAATTGGCAAGAGTTTTGGTAACAAAAATCTGATTCTCCAAAATGAGAGGAAGGAGGGGGTATTTATAGAGGGATTTGAATTCTCTAGAGAATTCAATGGTTGAGATTAAACCAACAAGGCCAAGATGGAGGGCTATGGTGAGTTGAGGACTCACAAGCCCTCACATCTTGACATGTGGAATGTGAGATGGCTTAGGATAAGATGATGTGGAAGTGAGGTGAAAGAAAGGTACATGATGTGGAGGAAGGACAAGTACCTTGGAAAAAGGATGATGTGACCCCTCAATAATCACATGGGGAAGAGGATAATCTTGGGTGAATAAAAGTGAATTAAAAATTCACATGATTGGAAGAATCTAGTGCATAAAACAAGGTTCCCAAAAAGGTGGGAACTTGCCACATGTGAGTGATGTGACAAGTTAAAGATTCTAGAAGACTTTGGCACATGTGATGTGACAAGTCAAAGGTTCTAGAACTTGCAAGGGGAAGAGAAGATTCCTTGGAGGAATAAAATTGAATTAAAAATTCACATGAGGAAGAGAGGAGCCTTGAATGAATAAAAAGGAATGAAAAATTCCTTGGGGGATGGGGAGAGTTGACCAAGGTACTGATTAGGCTTAATTGATCAGTAATTAGAAGATAATTAGTGGTTAATAAAGATTAGAAGCCAACTTGCAAAAGTTGGAGGATGTGACACATCCTAATCAAGGATTAGGCATGTGCAAATTCCTAATGAAGAGATTAAGAGGTTGATTAAGATTAAGTGAAGGATGTGACATGTGAATAATTAAATAAATGTAATATTTATTTAATTCATTTGATGAAAGGGGAATTAAAGGGCTAAGGTATTTAATTATTTAACTAGATACCTTAGGAATTAGAGGAACTTAATTAATGCAGATAAGGGATATTTAGACGAAAAAAGGGTAAATTTGGACAAATGAAGTGTCCAAATTTAGGTGTCTAGAGTCTCATTCTTTATTATTTTGAGCCCTGATTACTTTTGTGTGAATCTAGGCCATCGATGCTTCACTTTTATGAAAGTGGTGGCTCATTTCATGCATAAATTCTTAAATTTACCTCTTAATGGAGTTATCCACATAATCCACCATAGTGGATTCTAGCCACTCTCTTTGCATACAAAATTTCCCCTTGATTACTTTTAGCTAACACCCACAAGATCTCTCTAACCTTGCAATAATTTTCTATTTGTCTTATCATAAGTTCAATTTGGGTCATGAAACATCCTTGTTTATTGGTCCTTATTCCTCCTCGTTTATGGTTACTTCCCTCCCAATCGTCATCATTATTTCATTGCTCCTATTCTTCCACATAACCCTTCAATGACTAGAGGAAATAAATCATTCTTAAGGTTGCCTCTTGTTCCTCCTTTAGTTTCATTGCCTCCATTAGTAATCTATGCTCCTCCTCAAACCTCTTTAGCTACAAGAGGAAATTCATATTTCTATGTATACCTCCCCCTCTAGTTCCCGACTCCTCCGTAGTTTATTATGTTCCTCAATGTACTTCTTTGGTAGTTAGATGAAAACCCATAGTGTATTACATTCCTTATGAACCTACATATCTTTACCCTTCAACATTTTCTTTGATTACTCTACCTACCTCTTTTTTATTCAAGAGAAAGCAACCCATAGTGAGTGATTCCCCTTGTTCTCCCATGGTCTCTTAGTCTATAGTGGCTTCTTCCATCCCTCCAATCCATAATATAAAGGAAGGAAAGCAACCTATTCTAGTATACCATCCTCCTCCTCTTCCAACTAAATCTCACACCTGCACAAGAAAGATGTGTCCAACTTGTGAGAGATTTTGAAGTGCCATCAATGTGCCATGGCTAGAGACCATGCTTCCCTATTTGAATCCAATCCCAAGAATCCCCTCACATGCAATCACCTTCTAATTTATTTCCACCTTCTCAACCAATTCATCAATCCAAGCCTATTCCTAGCCCCACCCCTTATATGATTCCTCTAAATCTAGATGAGGAACCCCGAAAGGGTTCAAGTAGTCTTGGCTTCATTCTTCAATCCCCCTATTCTACTAACAATCCCTAATATTCCTCCTTTAGATCATGAGACTTTTGAAATTCCTTATGTTAGTGCCATACTTAGAACCACCCTTCCTTATTTAGTTCCATTCCAATTTACTTACCATTAGGTCTTCTTAGATGTCCTTTTCCCCACCACCATTTGAATAAATATCCCCTACCTACCATATAAGTGTAAAATAGAATTTTCTAAAATGCACCACCATCCTACAAACCTAATCTTAACCCAACTTTTCTCAACTTATTAACCCATATAATCACTTTATAATTTTAGGCTCTTCCCCCACTTGTAATTTTTCTTGTGCCTATTGATATTGCTAGAGTGAGGAATCGTAGCTAGTGGCATAACTTGACATTGAATCAAACATATATTTCCTCGAGAACCAAATATTTTATTCCTTCATGTATGTTCCATTATTATCATTGATATTCATAATATCATTAACACTCAACTCACTAGATCCTCAAGAGGAATTTTTTCTTGTAGTCTTGTCACGTGTCTAGTTGTAGGTGAGTCTCCTAGTCCGTCTTTAGTAGTTATTCCTCTATCAATATGTCCTCCTTACCCTTATAATCAAGATGAGGAATATTCTCTAATGGATAATGACCTTTAGGTTCATACCTTCATATCATGTTTTTTGTTTGTTTTATTATCCCCATACTTCTACATCGATATTTGTCTATTATTTCCTCTTGGAGGACCAATTTTACCCTTTTAGGTACATGGATATATATGGAGTAAACATGTTTGATATTCATCCACTTGTATCTATCTTCTTCCATACGTTGTATATATTTTTTAAAATTTTTTGGGATGATGTAAATAATTAAGAAATTTAGATCTCTACCCTATTGACCCAAGAATTTTATTTTTCATGTACTCCTTTGTATTCATAGTTACATAGGCTTGGGGAATGATGATGATTCATTTTCTCCCTATTTCTAAAAATTATGATTGCTCCTTTATATACATATTGAATCCAAGCCTATGGACTCGTTTGCATATTTTTTCTTGTGATTTTGGTAATTTCTACGTGAAATCCTTACTTTGTGTGATGTCATTCAATAAGTACAATATCACATGTTTCATGCTTGCAACATCATTATTGATGTTTCTTCCTTATAGGAATATTATTTTCCCTATTTCACCTTAAAATTAATTACATTATTTACATTTATGCAATTATTTTAATGTGGGGCTCTTACTTGCACACACTTCATATTTACGCTCCTTAAAGTGCACACTCCCCACAATATTGGTAGAATAGGAGTCACCTAACATAATATATCTTGATAGTCTATGTACTTAATATGACCCACCTTTTATAATAATTTTCATGGTCACCCTACAACCTATTTTATAGTGCTTATGATTCTTGAAGGTATTGTGTGGTTCCTATAAGCAACTTGCCAGCCCTAGAACCATACTTGGGATTCCTTTTCTAGCAACACATCATTGGAAAACACCTCTTTATTATCTTTCTCCCTTTTCCTTCTCTCTTTCTCTCTCTTGTGTGTTTTTAATGTGTTTTCTTATGCATGTGTTCATGATGTCTTTTCTTTTGTATATATATGTGTTTGTATTTTTTAGATTTTTTAGATTTTACTAACATATTTGTAATGTATATTTTATTTGTATAATCCTAGTTATGTACAAATTTTATATTGTTATGCTCCTTGTGCAAGATGTTTATTTTCTTCTAAATTTATTTTATAGGTTCTCATTTTTGGGCATGTTCACCCCACTCAAAGAATTTTGCATCTATAATATCATGCATTTAATTTCTAGTGCTTCTTTTCTTTACTTTAGCATACATATTTAGTATAGTTCATAAGCCTACTAAAGTGGGGGAAAATGTAACATAAAAAATTATATACCCTTAAAATTTTACATTATATTATACACTTACTTTAACATCCTATCCTCCTCCCTCTTAGTGCCAAATATATTTTTTCTTTAGTGTTGTTTCTCCTTGTCTTTATCTCATATGTGCCTTATTTAATTTTTTCCTAGTGTGTTCCTTTGTTTAGCTTAAATTATTTAGATGCTAGTGTGATGCACACAATTATATGCAACATGCCAACATCCCACAATAATTTATATTTTATGACCATTTCTAAGTGCTTCAAAGTTTACCATTTCTTGAATTTGAAAGGTAATTGTTGACGTAGAATTTTGCATGTAGCAGCAGTCTTATGAGAAACTTAGCTATTGGGGGACATGGTGTGCTAACTAAGTGGCCTCCGAGATTTTATCAAAGCCGGCTCTTCGCTTAGTGGTTTGAGGAAAAAGATAAGGAGAATAACATGAATGTAAAGCTTACACTATAGGCGATGCACCAAAGTCTTAGACGAATTTTACTAGAGCACAGTGCATAATGCAAAGGCCCGAACCATTAAATTGCTATTAATTAAGATAAATTTTTTCAAAAGCACTTGTCATTCAACACCATCCTTCTATATGTATAATGTAATTGAACATAACTTCGCTTTAACACAAAAGAGTCAAAGAAACATGATCTGTATTTATATTAGCTATGAAAGGTTACAAAAACTGAAGAACATGCATTCATACAAAAATAAAGACAATAGCACAGGTCAATAGTACTAGCAAACAATTGAAAACAAAAAGGCCGAGTCTATTTGGCACAGTCTGAAGTCTTTGAATTGAAAGTAACTATTACACAAAGCTTAATCCTCAGTGCTCAAGAGATTTCTTAAACTTCATCAACAACCTAATAAAAGAAAAACCAGGCCCCATATATAGGCCATCCCACCGCCTAAAAATGCATCATGAAAGAGTAGATCACGCATGGCAATCATCGGCCCAAATGATCTGAGCCACCACAACAAACATCTATCGATCAACAACACACCAGCGAGGCCATGATCCGAAATAGAAAACCATGCAGCAATAGTAGAAGACACGCAGCAGTGGGAAGCACAAAAGATCCGTCGGCATTTTCAAGGTAACCGACGCATGAAAAAGAAATGCCACGTGTCATCTATACGAAGCTCGACAGAAAGCAACAAGAACGCCCAACAGAAAGCCGCGAGAGGGAGCCACGTGTAGAGCTCCGAGCAAAAGCAAAGAACGAGGTGGAAAGAAAAGGACGAAGGTGGGTCCGGCTTGGAAGAGCAACCAGCTCGATCCATGCGGCAAGCAAAAGGAGACTGCCGAAAAGCGAAATGAACCTAAAGCAAAAAGCTTCGTGAGGCAGCCACGTGGTGAGCTCCGAAGATAGTGAGCATACAAAAATATGGCATAGCCGCAAGGAAAAGAAAATGGCCAAGGCATGTGCGGTTTTTTATTGAACAGTCTGGTGACTCATAGGGGCTTTTCGCTTTGCGGAAAGGAGAACCCGAGAAACCTTTGGCTCGGCAACACAATGCTCACAACTTTGAGAGGGCGGCCTGCAGATTGCTCCATATTTCTTCTGATGGTGCAGAGAGAGTTCACAGGTGCTCGTGAGCCAGTCAGAGATCAATGATTGCTTTGAAGGGCAATTTGCCTGATACTTTTGTTTCCAATTCCAATTGGAAGAAAAGCTGTGCCAGTTGATGTATGATCGTCTCGATCTCTTCAGCAGTCGGAGATTGATCAAAGGTCTGGAAGACAGAAAGGCCCTGCTTCTTCTCTTTGATCATTTCAATAATATGCTCCACTCCTGCTATTGCTTGGTCTGTAATGAAAGGTGAGGGGAGACCTCTTTGAGTCAAACGCGAAAACTTTTCCCACATGTCGCTTGTGATCTGGTTCAACGGAGCTCTGCAATCTGCCACCTGTTGAACAGCCTCATGCATGGAAATGAGGCTACTGCGCCCAAAGCTGCCGTCGTTCGGTCGTTGATGCCCACGCTACTCAATGCTTCATCTAAAGTGGTGTATAACTTATCCAATAATATCCTAGCCTCGAAAACCTTGTCAGAGGTTAACTCCTGAACCTGTTGTATCGATTCACTCACCATTCCGCAGAGGCTAGCCGCTTGTGCCATAAACTTTAAAGTGGGCTGCAGGGTAAGGCACAAAGCTTTTACCTTATCCCAGTATGATGCGTGCAGCCCCTTGGTAATTTCCAAGGAACTCATCCGAGGCACAATGGGTTGGGTTCTTAGGGTAGCCAACTCTGCTTCTTTGCTGCTTAAACCTGCCACTGCTTCCACCAAGCTTTTATCCAATGCAGACATCTGCTTCCTTAGGGCAAGAACTTCTTTTTCCCTTTCTGCCAAGGCCGATTCGGCCTGCTTAGCCTTTTGAACCTCCAACTCTAGGTTGGCATTCACTTTAGTAATCTCGACAATTGTATTCTGCTAGAGCTCCCTCATGCCTTCAATTAGCAGGTCGGACTCAACACGGAGATCTTTTTCCTTTGCCTGGAACTTTTCTTCACTTGCTCGAAGCAGTTCAACTTGCTTCTCAAGAGCCGGAATAACCTCTTCACCCAAATTTTGTAACTCTTTGATTTTATTTTCGAAGGTACCCCCCTCCTTCTCCAGCTGACCTATTTTGTTCTCTTGGGCTTTGAATTTGTTCACCCAGATGTCAACCTTCTTTTTCAACTCCGCAATTAGATCATCTTTCTTCCTGTCCTACCGGCTGAGCTTGAGGAAATTAGTAGTCACTATCTTTTGAATCTCCTCCATGAGTTCAACTTTATCTTGCGGTCGGGCCTGCTGCAAGTCTAACCCTACAACATTCACATAATAGTCATTGGGTTGCATCTCGCTTACTGCCCTGATCACATTAGGGGTGATCTTTGTGAACATCAAGGAGTTCTGGGCTTCATTGAAAATAGTTTGCAAGTGGGGCTCCACCTGGCTGGTCGCGTCTTTCGCTCTTTGCTTGCTGATCCGATTGGCGCAGACACTTTTATTTGCGTCGACCTACGAAAAATATTCCTGGGCCGGGATACCTAGTCCACCAGTAAAAGGATACTCCTGAGGGACAGCCAGCGGGAAAGATAGTGTAGCTGATGCATCAGAGGTTTTGCTAGGTCGCATTATAATAGCCGAGGAGAAAGGCGGGATAAATTGGCCACTCGGAGGAGATGAAAATGAAGTGACGGAGTAGGAAAAAACTGGAGATGCACCAACCATAGGGCTGGGCCTTGGGGATAAAAATTATTGACCCACAAGCCTGGTACTGACACCGAATTTCGTTCTGGGTAAAGTAGTAAAAGTGGAGGACACAGGAGGGAAAACAGGAGGAGCAAGACCAGAATGACCGGAAAATCTAGGAGCTAAGAAAGCTGGCGCGGATGAGGCAGCAGGGGTAGACTGCGGTGGGACTAAAGACATAGAGGAGAGAGAAGAGGGAGGAAAGCTTACTTAATGTTCCGGTGGAGCCGCAGATGTCTCGACCGCCTCCGTTGCTGGTTGCTTCTCATCCACACCGGCCTTTTTGGTACATTTTCACTTCTCCCTCGGGACATCATCGAGGTCAAGAATGACCAGATTCTTACTACTGGTGGTCCTTATCTGCTTTCGTTTTGGCTTAGAAGAGGTGGCTGGCATGGATGCCAGCATGTACAGCTCTTCCTCCTGCACAGGCTGCTTACCAGTGTTTCCTTCAATTACTGGATTCTTGGCAACGACAGGAGGAATCTGAGTTACTTCCTCCTCAGATTCCGCAGCAGCCTCCTCTTCTCCATATTGCTGCACGGATGTTGAACGGTTCGGAGAATACTCAACATCCAGATTCTCATTTTTCCAGATATCATCAAACTTCTCATCAAGGGCGACTTCATTGTATAACCTGTTAGATGCCAGAATCACCTGCCGGTATATCTAGAAAGCTTGCATCTTGCTGGGTTCCCAATTGAGCTTCTTCAATTGGGTAACCAAAGGGGGGCTGATTGTGAGCTTTGGGTTGACCCTCCTTATGATGTGATAAAAATTCAACCAGGGTGGTCGACCATCCACTATAGGCAAATATTCAAGGCCTACATATCTACTTTGGTTTCCTTCCTTGGGATCTCTTCGGAGGTCCCAGAATGGCCGAGGTGAGTGCGCGATCCTGATGCCAATGTCTAACAAATTATTGTCAGGGTTGTAACTCCAGGGATCATCTATCAGTACCAGCCCGAGATGACCTAATTTTGAAAGTAGAGTCATCGAGGTATCAAGCTGTTGGGTCCTCTTCTTTGCCAGTGACACTGAACCAAACATGATTGGCAATAGTAAATAGGAGGTCTGGTGTTTTCCTCCCCAATAATCATCATCAAGGGTGCATAGCTGTCTCATTGCCTCCAGGGCCAACACTCTGTCGAAGAGGAAATGGGGAAGCTGAAAACGCTCCCGGACGAAACCTGGCAAACGGAGCATAGTGAAATCTGTGCCAAAGAACCAGTCACAGGGTGGTACTAACTTCCCAAGCCAGGACCTCTAGCGGGGTGAAATGAGTTCGGTCATATTTATACCAGCTTTACCCAAAGCCCTCATAGTCGGGGCTATGAACGCATCCGAGAACGCGTAATAATCAAATGTTTTTGACATGACAGGAGTCCATGTCGAAACCGGCTTCCTCAAGCCATTCTCATAAAAAATAGATAGGGGTAAAAACGTTGAAAAGTAATCCAGATTTTGGTGCAAAATTAAATAGGCCAGGAAAGATGAATACCTGAACCTAGAGCCGACCCCAAATTCCTTTAACTGCAGTCGGATGCCATCGCTAATAATCTTTGCAAAATCAAAAAGTGGGCCCTCGCGATTTTTCCTTAACATAAAACAGAGGGACATTTGAAACTGATGGACCTTTGTGTCAGAGTCCAAACCGCACACCATTGCTAGCATAGAAATGATAGATTGTACCGCACCTCTCAGAGCTTTCAAACTAAAAGAGAATTTAGGCAAGGCTGAACTACTCGGATGTTGAAGCTCGGAGCGATAAAATTGTGGCCCAAATTGGAATTCTCCCCACTTTTTCTGCATTTTTTCCATGTCGAAATCTTCAACCTCCTTACCCAAAGGAAACAAGACGCACAACATATCCTGAATAGCCACGGGGCTAATGACTACCCAGAAATCCTTGCCGTTGATAACTCCAGTGCTTGGGTCGAACTGTGTCGCGCATGCTGCTACAATCTCTGGGCAAGGGTGCACCAAAGGAACCATGTACTGTGCAAGCCCACAGTACCATAGCCATTTGGAAAATTGGTCCATTGTATTCTTCATCCTTTCGCATGCAGCTTCCCGAAGGTTCTTAGGATTGCTCAACATCTCAAGGTCAAAGACATTGTCCCAATCCTCCAAAACCACTGCCTGGTCCTTGTGAGGAACCATGCTCAACAACCTCTGGTTCACTGGGTGAGTGAAAGGCCAGTTAGGCTTTGTAGGTATGCCTGAAGTGGCATAAGACTCTCTATCATAAAGCTGCATGCAAGGCACATTCTTCATCTGCTCGCTTAGAGCTACTTGAACTGAAGTCTATGTAGAGCTTTCTGCAATTTCGACCATTTTGTCTCCACAAGGGTCTTTATGCAAATCCTTTGGCAAATGACTTAGCTTCTTTTCAAAATTCTCTCTTCTTGCGAATGCCTTAATTACTTAATTCTTTGGCAACTTTTGCAATAAATATGTTTCCCTGCATGCCATAACTTGCCTTTTCAGCTTTCTCGGGAATGTCGGCCGAAAAAGGTATGTGCCAACCGTTTACGCCAAGTTGTTACTATGCATTATCAGCTTTACTCGTGTGAAAAGATCGCCAACCAGCCGAACTGCCTAAAAATTAAAAGACAATCTTTCGCATGTGACGGAAACGGATCCTTGTCTTGAAAAATAAACCCAGGAAAACCTCACGATCATTTATCTGCAGGCTATTTGTATTGATTGACATTAATGCTCGTACAGGGCACATTGCCCAACTGAGTCTTTCTGAATAACTTCATCCGATTTGGATGAGACAGCGACGCTTTGTATTACTAACAATTGGTTGATCTATTTACGATGTGGCAGCTTGGCAGAGCAAGTTGCAAGCTGATCCTGCACCTCTCCATCAGTTCACACGCTGTGACACAGGAAACCAAGGCGAAGTGACCCACTCCGCGAAATTGTTAATCATGATTTCTTCAACAAACACAGCTTAGCCAGCCTATAAATTGGCCCCTTGTGTAACATTGTGAATCACAATATCGACTGGCCTTTCAATTTAGCAATCTCGTGCTAGATAGTATTTTTAATCTCTTAGCCTAGAAAACAGAAATCATGGAAACACCAGTGAGGCTCACTTGCAGAAAGACCCAGGCAACATTCCTTGACAAGATTACTTGCAGACGCTTGAAGCGTATGATAGGTGCCAAAAACCAGTTGTACATGAAAGCCATCAAATGGGTCCTCGGGAAGGACTGCGTGCATTACAAAGAGCAATATCGGGTGAACACCAGCGTCTGCTCTCACTTTGTTGCCTCACTGCTGGACATCAGCATCAGCAAACATAAAATTATAAAATTGAAGAAGCTGGTGTTCCCTGCACGCTACCTTGAAGGTTTGGAGTAGATTGTGCGTGCAACCCAATTGGGTTGAGGCACTCCTTCGGTACAGAACATTCGCCTATAGTAGCTACGTGGAGGCATCGTCCCAACCAAGCCCTTTCTGTTTGGCTTTGAGGTGGAAACCCTTGAAAAGCATCGCGCCAGGGTCTGCGAAGGCTGCCATTTTTTGATGCGCATTCATTATCTTGATCCTTTCTCTAGTTTTCAATGGTATGAAAACTTTGAGAGAATGGTATTTCCAGAGCCTGAGTTGCCTACTGCTATGATCGCCGGTCCTTCTCACTAGTGTTTTATAGACAAAAATGTTTTACCAATTTTGTTTCTTTCTACTTACAAGTCCTGCGCCTTAGCGGGCATATGTAAATGTTAACCCAAGGCCTTTCGACCCCACTATATTGTAAATTTTTGACTTTAATGAATATAATCCACTATGCTTCTTTTGTGAACACTTGGTTCATTTATAACTTTCTTTCAATTGTTTACACCATTGCTGCATTATTTCAATCCTGTGCCGAGAAGACCCAAAACCTAAAACGACAAAGAGTAATTACATATATACAAATGTTCAAAATTAACCCATATACAAAATTAATAGAACCTTTTAAGATGTATTCCATTAATTGGAATACTTAGAGCATTGCCTTCTATATTTTCTAACTCAAAAGAGTTAAACTATTTGCACTGGTAGATCTTGAATGACCCTTCCCAGAGACTGCCAAATTTGCTATATTATCTGAGTTTTGTTCCGCGTTCATTGAATTTGAGTACCAAATCTCCATGTTGCAGTCCCTGATCTGAAGCCCTTTTGTCGAACCATTTCTTCACTACCTGTTGGCGACAATTCATTGCTTTCAGGGTGTGTTCTCTTTTCTCCTGCACCTCAAGCAACTCAGAAAACCTTACTTCCATCGCTCCATTTTGTTCAACTTCTAGAGACTTGAGCAATTGTAGGATGAGAATTTCTGTGGCAATAGACAACAATGCCTCCTTTCCGTATACCATCTCATAAGGAGATGTTTTCAATACTTGCTTGGGCTTAATTCGATCTACCTAGAGTGTTGTCCGGAGGTTCCTATGCCATTCCTTTTGATGTTCCGAGCCTATCCGTTTGATCAACCAGATGAGGTTCTTATTAGTGGACTCCGCGAGACCATTTCCCTGGGGATAATACTTAGAGGAGGTCTTCAAGAACACCCCGTATTCTAGAGCGAACTGACTCATTTTTGAGCCGAGAAAAGCTTTGGTATTGTTAGAGATAATTGTCTTAGGCGGGCCGAATCTGGCTACCAGTTCTTCTAGGAAATTAACAATCTCGGATTCAGTTGCATTTTTTAACGGCACTGCTTCTGCCCACTTGGTAAAATAGTCGGTTGCTGTTAATATCCACTTATGTCCTATTGAGGAAAGATGGTTGATTATCCTGATGAAGTCTAAACCCCATTGAGCAAAAGGTTCCTCTATCACTATGGGCCTTAAAGGCATAGCAGCATTCCTTCTCCTTCCAACATAGAACTGACATTCTTTGCAAGATCTAATTAAGGAAAATGCATCATTAAAAAGTGTTGGCCAATAATAACCGGCACATATGATTTTAATTGCCGTGGTTCTTGCGAAAAAATGTCCTCCGACAGGGCTGTTATGATATTGATCTAATATCCTCCGGGCCTGCTCCTCGTTGACACATCTCAGCAGGATGCCGTTGAAATTTCTTTTAAATAGGACACCCTCCGAAAGGACAAAATTGCCATTATGTAGTCGATAGAAATGCCTTTTAAAAGATGGGAGGTCCGTCAGATACTTTCCTGTCTGCATAAAATTTATCCTGTCATCAATCGAGTTACTCTGGGGATTCTCTTCGTTTATTAACACAGGTTCCGGAGTGTCACATTCTGCCGCTATTTCACTGTTTTCGGTGATATACTCACATAGTCCTTTCCCCTTGACAGTCTTGACAGGTCTGACCTCAATGTCATATTCTAGGATCTTGGTGATCCAGTTAGCTCTCTTTTCTATGATTTCCCCTTCCATGATATATTCTCACACACTTGGATGTGGAACACATACAATCACCTTATTATATGATATTAGATGCTGAAACTTCTTAAGCCCTTTAACAATGGCAAAGGCTTGTTTCTCTACAAAGTTATACTTTACTTCGTATTATTTTAAAGTTCAGGAATAAAAGGCAACAGGGGACTCCCTTGCATCTTTATCATCTTTCTGCATAAGCACTGTAGCAATACTACTACCACCACCAAAAACATACATGATAAAATCTTTTGACAGGTCTGGATTAACCAGCACAGGAGCGGAAGAAATAGCCTTTTTTACAAGTTCGAAAGCTCTTCTAGCTTTCGTCGTCCATTTGAAAAATTGATCCTTCTTAAGCATTAAAGTAATTGGATGAACAATGCCTGCAAAGTCCGCAATAAAACAGCTAATAAAATTAACCTTTCCCAAAAAAGACTGCACACCTTTTTTGTTGACTAGCAACTGGAGCTCCCGGATCGCATCGACTCTTTCTGGATCAATAGCAATGCCTTCCTTAGAGACGACATATCCCAATAGTTTCCCTTGGGGAACTCCGAACATGCACTTCTTCGGATTCAGGGAGATTCCGAATTCCTGACATTTCTGGAAGACAAGCTCCAGATGATCAAAATGATCATCAGCAAATTTTGAGAATATGGTTAGGTCATCTAGGTAGATGAGTATTATCTTGTGGGTCAAATCCTTAAAAGTAATGTCCATAGCTCGCTGAAATGTGGCTCTAGCGTTTGAGAGCCCAAAAGGCATTTTGGCATAAGCATACGTTCCCCACTTCGTGGTGAATGCTATTTTGTATTGGTCTTCTTCCTTTACCCGTATCTGGTTATATCCTGAAAAACCATCCAACATCGAAAATATTTCGGAACCAACTATAGTCTGAAGAATTACCTCCATTGAAGGTAGGGGGTAGTGATCCTTTAAGGACGCCCTATTTAGGTCGCGGAAGTCTACGCACAAGCGTATATCTCCATTTTTCTTTCGGACTGGCACCAGGTTAGACACCCAAGTGCTGTGTTTGATTGGAAACACTATTCGGGATGCGATCAACTTGTTCAGCTCCTGTGATATTAGGGACTCTATTTTCAAATTCATAGGCCTTTGCTTTTGACAGACTGGCTTTTCCCCCTCCGTCAGCTCAATAGTATGCTCAATGATCCCAGGATCATATCCTTTTAAATCATCATATGACTAGGAAACTACGCTTGGATATTCTTCGCAGAAATGTCTTATTCTATCTTTATTCTTTTTCGACACTTCCTTTCCAACTTTGAGCTTTCTATCTTCTCCGACATGCAGATTGGTATAATCACCTTTTTCAGCCACGAGCTTCCTTTTATCTCTTGTTGCATCATCGAAATCAAAAAGGATTTCCAGAGTGACTAGACCCCTCAGAAGCTTGTTAGATTTCAACTGAATAATTTGATCTTTGTAAGCCTCAGCGATCTTCGGCTGCAGCTGATCGGCGAACTCTCCGGATGACTGAAGGAATGATGCAATATGAGCATCACTATCAAATACTTGCCAATCTTGATTGTCATCTGGGACAGCGGGTCTTATAATTACCTTCACAACATGTCTATTTTTTAACAGGTCTGACGTCGGCTCGAACTGAGCTCCAATAGCTGCCATCTTGTCGGCTTCGATGTTTGTTTCTCTCAGAATTTCCTGAATGTTGAATGCCTTGAAACTATGAATCAGATCCCAGACTCTATGCCGGTAAGATCGCATGCGAATATTTTTCACAGCCAAAGTTCTGCGGACCTGATTAACTACCAGCTTAGAATCTCTGAAGACACTTATTTGCTTTGCACCCATTTGCTCCACAAGGCTTAAACCATGGACGAGCCCTTCATATTCAGCTTCATTGTTGGAACATGCAAATTGGAAACGGTAAGACTTCAATGTCTTTTCATAAGTTGGTGATATCAAACAAATTCCCGCTCCGACTCCTACTTTACATCGAGCTCCATCAAAGTATAACATCCATATTTCTGGAGACTCTTCACCTTTAGGTTCTTTAGTAACTTTAGGCATGATTTTCCCTTCTTCATGTATTACATAGGTTCCAAGGTCGGTTGCATGATAATTTTCGAAAGGATTTGTATCAATAAACTCTTCGAACAACTTCTCTTCATCTTGTGTCTGGGAGCTAGTAGCCTCCTCGTCTTCAAGGGAATCTACATTGCGCCTCTCTTCCTAAGAAATAGAAGTGTGTGCTGCTTCAAAATTTAGCAGAGCTTCATCGGCAACATGTGCAGAATGCAGGTTTTTTGAAAATAACTTCATCTTAGCCCTATGCTTCATCCTCAGAATCAAGTGGGACCAGTCTAAAGCTAGATATCCTCCTACGTTTGCAGTGAACTCTCGGGATAAGCAGATCCTGAACAAGGGAGGGATGTCGATAAGTACAGTATCCTGATTTATAATGATACTGGGGCAGGCAAACAGGGTCATAGGTAATCCCTTGATTATCCCAACAGTATCAACCTTATTTCCATCAAGCTGCATGACTCCTTTATTTAGCAGCTCATACTTTAGTCCCAAAGCATCAACGACTTGCTTTGGCATGATAGTGGTGCTAGCACCGGAGTCAATCATACAGTTATGTAGTAATTTTTCACCAACAATTAGTGTTAGAAAGAAAGGCCTAGGCTTAGGCTTACCTCCCTTTTCATATTCTAGCTTCTCTTCATGCGGAATTGTCAGCACCTTGTCTAGTTCGGGTTTGGATACCTTCTCTTCATGGGATTGAGAAGAAATCTTCGCATCTTCTTCACCCGATAACGCCTTTTGTAGTAGCACCTTCTGCTCTAGAATAGCCAAGACATCCCACAGGGAAGCATTGGCAGATGACTTTTTTAGTTGTTCCACTACGTTGAATTGCGCTTGGGATTGGTGAATTGAAGTGGTTTGCTCCTTTAGTTTGACAGTTGATACGGGCCTGATGGCCGGTGTGTCTGATCGTTTAACCGCGGTGGGGATGATTGTAGGAGTTATGACCTTCGGAAGAAGCAGCTTCGGAGGGCCAGGAATAGCCACTTCAAACTGTGGTGGGATGGGTAATGGGCCCGCTGCAAGACCAGGCGCCGGTGGTGTTGACGCTTGATTAGATGAGTTTGCAAACTCTTCAGTGAATCTTTGCTTTGAACGCGTATTATCATCTAATTGCACTCAGGGTACTTTATCCATAGGGATGTCATTTGGAAATGCTGACTCTTCTCCCTCCATCCAAGAAAAGAGAGCCTGGTCAGGAACAATTTTTGATTCTTGTTGGATGGACATCCCCTGCATTTGAGCTATAAGGACGACATTGTTCATTTGTTGAGAGGCATATGGTGTGTTACCGGAAACGGATGCGGTGCCTTGGCTATGTTGATCTGCAATTTGTTGTTGCAAATTTCCGTGTGGGCAGTTCCGCGGCATATGTTCATCATTGCAAGGAAAGCACCATGAATTAGCATCTTCTGCCAAATTGTTTTGTCCTACTATTAGCTCCTTATTTGAACTAGGGTGAACAGTCTGCATAGGTAAGGTTACTGGAACCATCTGGTTACTCGATTGAGCTGAGGTATTCCCACGTGACTTATCTTGCCACTGATTTGATTGGTACAGAGGCTTTTCGCCTTGGTAATTTTGATATGCCGCCTTTTAATAGCTGTATTGCTGCCACTTCAAAGTAGTCAGTTCATTAGTCATAGCCCACATTGTTCTCTTATTTCGTTCATCTTAGCAGCCATGGGGTTCGGCACAAGAGCTATTACAGGAGCTGTCATCGGGGCTGTGCTTGAAGCACTCCCGGGATAGACGTACATAAATTGGGGGGAAGCCATAGGCGCGTTGGTGGAAGGGACTTCAGCTTCCAGAGCATTGCACTCGGGGAACAATGGCATGATTGGTCTTGGCGCCAATTTCCCTGCAGCGATCAGATTATTTTCTACAGTAATAGCTAGAACATAAGCATCAGGAAGAGTTTCTCCGCCCAGAGCTTGTAACATCATAGAGATATCAGCATTTATCGACTTCAGGTAGAACATAAAATCCAGATCAGGAGGTGGTCAGCTACCAACAGGCACTCTCTACCAAGTTGAGTGAAATCTTGCATGAAAATCGGGCAGAGCTTCATGAGGAGCTCGCTTTATGTTGGCCAATTGATGGTACAATGAAGATCTATCGCCAGCATTCAAGAAATGTTCGTAAAAAGGGGTTCCAAGCTGGTCCCAAGTAGCTATAGTGCCTGCTTGAATGGTTCGGTACTAGTTCAGTGCTTTTCCTCAGAATGAGGCGGCCAACAATCTAAGGGCTACATTTTCGTTTGATATGCCATGTACCAGACATATGTCAGCTACATCTTGCAGATGCTTTGTGGGTGTTTTTGATTCATCCCCAGAATATTTAGGAATAGCTTTTAAGGCCGAAACAGGGATGGGGGCCCATACTGCAGGAGGCACAACTGCTACCAACGGACTATCGGAGTTCCAGGCTACATAATTTCTAGCAGCCATGGGCGTAGATGGATTAGGTGATAATGGAGCAGGAGGTGACGAAGGAGGTGAAGGGCTATTTCGGTGACCTCTCGGATGTACAAAACTAAAGGTGGTACAAGCTGGCCGGGATATCTTGCAGATTGCGACCTAGTTACAGGCCGATGGCTCATACACACTTATAAAGATCAGGTGAACGTGCTAGTTCGCTGTCCCACCGGGCGTGCCAGAAAAAGGATTGTTGACGCAGAATTTTGCATGTAGCAACAGTCTTATGGAAAACTTAGCTATTGGGGGACATGGTGCGCTAGCTAAGTGACCTCCAGGATTTTATCGAAGCCGGCTCTTCGCTTAGTGGTTTGAGGAAAAAGATAAGGAGAATACCATGAATGTAAAGCTTACACTATAGGCAATGCGCCAAAGTCTTAGACGAATTTTACCAGAGCACAGTGCATAATGCAAAGGCTCGAACCATTAAATTGCTATTAATTAAGATAAATTTTCTCAAAAGCACTTGTCATTCAACACCATCCTTTTATATGTATAATGTAATTGAACATAACTTCGCTTTAATACAGAAGAGTCGAAAAAACATGATCTGTATTTATATTAGCTATGAAAGGTTACAAAAACTGAAGAACAGGCATTGATACAAAAATAAAGACAATAGCACAGGTCAATAGTACCAGCGAACAATTGAAAACAGAAAGGCCGAGTCTATTTGGCACAGTCTGAAGTCTTTGAATTGAAAGTAACTATTACACAAAGCTTAATTCTCAGTGCTTAAGAGATTTCTTAAACTTCATCAACAACCTAATAAAAGAAAAACCAGGCCCCATATATAGGCCATCCCATCGCCTGAAAATGCATCATGGAAGAGCAGACCATGCGCGGCAATCCTCGGCCCAAATGATCTGAGCCACCACAGCAAACATTTATCGATCAACAACACGCTAGTGAGGCCACAATCCGAAATGGAAAACCATGCAGCAACAAAAGAAGACACGTGGCAGCAGGAAGCACAAAAGATCCATCGGCATTTCCAAGGTAACCAGCACATGAAAAAGAAATGCCACGTGTCATCTAGACGAAGCTCGGCAAAAAGCAGCAAGAATGCCCAGCAGAAAGCCGTGAGAGGGAGCCACGTGTAGAGCTTTGAGCAAAAGCGAAGAACGAGGCGAAAAGCAAAGGATGAAGGTGGGTCCGGCTTGGAAGAGTAGCCAGCTCGAGCCACGCGGCAAGCAAAAGGAGACTGCCGAAAAATGAAATGAAACTAAAGAAAAAAGCTTCGTGAGGCAGCCACGTGGCGAGCTCCGAAGATAGTGAGCATACAAAAATATGGTGTAGCCACAAGGAAAAGAAAACAGCCAAGGCATGGGTGGTTTTTTATTGAACAATAATTATCTTGAAGAGATTTAGAATGATTACCCACCCCTTTGTCCTCCTATATGACTCAATTCAAACTATTATTCATTCATTCTATCACTTCATTGGAAATCTATAAATATTCTTACATTCTAGCTATCTATCTAGCAAAATATGAAGAACCATGAAGATATATCATTATTATTAGTAGTCTCCATTTTGATGTGAAGACTATCTTGTGCTCGCTAGATTTATGAAAGTTTGGTAGCAACATCTACATCCCAAAATTGTCCCTCTTATATTTTTTAAATATTTGGGGCGATATTGATTTGTATTATTGCTCCAAATTCTTAGTTTCTCTCTATTATTGTCATTAAGTCCCTCTATGACTTCACATTTGGAAATATAGGATCACACTCTCACTCATTTACTTTCATAATTTTATTCTATTGTATCACTATTATTCTATTTGAATTATATCTTGTATTTTTAATATTATTATCAAAATAGGTTGTTTGTGGAAGTGGAAAATCCTATCTAGGCACTTGACATAAATGAAATCTCTTCACAACCACAAAAAAATATTTTTTTCTTCTCTCTTAAGCTACAATTTTTATTGAGAAATATTTCTAGTCTTTTATGGGCCTAGTGATATATTTATCTCTCCATTTATTTATCATTTTATCATTTACATTTTAGTAGAATAGTTTAAATTTATGTTATTTTATTCTCTCATTATTGGTGATAAATTTGGAAATTTGCAACTTATTTCCCTATAAGAAATGGTACATTTTTCAAGACAAAATTATATTTTAGATATTTCTATTATAGAGGAATACAACATTTTACACATATGTTTGTGCTTAACATTGGAATTTGATCCAACAAGATATAGATTTTGACTCTAATTTATTCTCCATCATCTTTTCCCATCTCTATTTTTAACTCATCATTTTTGTTTTTGTTTTTGTTTTTATTTCTAAATAATCAATAACAATTATTTTTATTCTTGTGTTTTATCTAGTTAGTGAAATTATTGTTCTTATTTTTTTTTTATCGGTTAATTAGTTCCAATTTCTCTAAAAAATAGTAGCATCAGTTTCTTAGAACTTAAATAAATGCAATCAATTTGAGTATAAAGTTTATTGAGATTTCTGACAAAGAATGCTAGTAATTATTTCACTGAGTTTAATTTTAATTTTTGTAATGGTTTAGTTCTTGAAAACCATATTTATATCCCCTTCCAATTTCCATCTCTCACATCCCATCCCCCATATCTCTCCATAATTGTAAATCCTTTCATCCATCCAAACACTTTCACCCTTAGTGCTAGAACATGTTCTTTCCTTAATTGATTATAAAATTGACTAATTTTAAGACTATCACACAAAAAATATTTCAAAAACTATATGGTGCAAGACCTTTGTGACCAATTATTCATAAAAAAAAAGTGGTCCACTCTATTTGACCCATAAGGTAATGACCAAATTGAGACAACTAATAAAACTCTTACCATAATCCTTAAAAATATTTTTAATGATGTTGGTCATGATCAACACCCAATTCAACCTTGCCCTATGGGCCTACCATATAAGAAATCATACCTTCATAGGAGCCAAACCATACTTGCTCATCTTTGGAATTGAAGCCATCCTACTAATTGAGATTGGGCTACCTTCTTTGTGCATCTATTTGCATGGTCTCATCATAGATGAAGAATACAAAATAAAACTAGAGCTTCTTGATGAAAATTAGCTCAATCCTCTAAATCACCTCAAATCATACCAAAATTAGTTATGTGATAGCTACACAATGTGTATAAAAACTAGAGATTTTAAATTTAGTGATATTTTATTCATTTTTTTAGAGATATAAATTAGGACCATGAGATAAAAGGTAAGTTTAAGGAAAAATGGATGGGTCCCAATGTCATCATTACCAAATATGGATTAGGAGTGTACAAAATAGTGACAAAAGAAGATCAAGAGTTGGAGGAACCTGTAAAAATTGTACATCTCAAGAAATTACATGCATGATCTAGTAGGAATAGTTTCATAACACCACAAAATTCCAAAAATAAATTAACAAAATAAATAATTTCAAAAGTAGAAAATTAAAGATAATTTTTTTCCCTTTGGTGAAAGCCATGCTAATGACACCTAGGGAAAGTACCATGATGAAGAACCAATTGTGAGCATTATGTGTAATCACCTATGTTCCATTATGCACAAACAACTTTGAACTTAGGGGCAAGTTAAAGTATAGTTTGCAACCCCCATTTATTCCATATAGTTTCACTTTCATCATTTTAGAATTCATCCACTCATATCACCTTGTATTGTGTATTTAATCATGCTTAAAATGGATACATTGATTATTTCTAATAAAAAATTGATATAATGATATTTTCCCTATTATCACTATTGTAAAGATGACTGTCGTTGCACCAAAAGATCGACCTATTAATGCCCGATACAACTGTTGGATTTATACAAGATCAAAGATCTACAAGAGGCGGTTAAACCATGTCACGAAGCCCAAGCGCCATGTTGGCCCACACTGAGGAGATCAAGGGTGACACATTGCAACAATCCCCCCCAGAACAAGTGAGGGGTTAAAACATATGACCTCGGATCTGATACCAATTGTTGCAAAGATGGTTGTCATTGCACCAAAAGATCGAACTATTAATGCCTGATATAACCACTGGATTTATACAAGATCCAAGATCAACAGGAGGTGGTTAAACCATGTCACAAAGCCCGAGCATTGCGCTGGCCCATGCCGAGGAGACCAAGGGTGACACCTTGCAACAATCAATTTATCCCCACTAGTTATAAAACACAAATATGTGCATCCAAAAAACCTCACCACACATCCACTCTTTGGAAGAAACTTATTTATTGCATGCATAATCACTCACCAACATAGGTTCTTTCCTTTCCCTCTTGATGAACATATTATTCAAAATTACAACTCATGAAATATCTAACTTCCAACATATGACATCACTACTCACTATCACAACAATATCTACCTTGGTCATTGACTTGATGAGAGGTAAATATTTATGTGTTTGTTCTTGTATATTTACATCTTTCTTTATTTTTTGTGTTTTTATTTTTGATCCTCATCATACTCTACCAAGGTTATCATAGTCCATTATATGATTTTGTACCTTGACATTATATTTGTTGGGGTATCTTTATTGTTTAAGTCAATGATTCATGCATATGATAAAGGTCATTAGGTTTCCTCATACCTTGATGCATATGTTATATTAAATCTTGGTTGCTCAACACATTTATAAATTTCTCCAAATAACATTGGATGTACCTATTAACAATTCCCACAAATTTTCTCTGACTAACCAAGGTAAATACCACATATTCTTCACCCCATCTCTCCAATTTTTCTCAACCCTCATATCCCTTTCCATTTTGTCAAAACCTCTTTTTAAATCCCATTTATCCTTTTGAGAGCCCATATGCATTAGATCCCATAGATTTAAATGAATTCAATGTTTTAAATAATAACTACAAGTTGTAAAAGTGAATATGACACCAAGATCACAACCATATAATATGACACTTATATTTGTATTTGCAAGTTAAATTTTTGAATAACATGCATAGATGGACTCAAAATATTTTATTACTCCTTTTTAATTGCTTCCAACATGTGCAAAGATATCAAATTATTGCAACAATGTAAAGAATTGGAGTTCTTACCTACAAACATAACTCAAACTTGTCTAAAATATGTTTAAAGGCAAAGAAGAAAACTTTTGGTATATTTTTGTAGCTACATTATGGATCTAGAATTCCATAATATTAAGGAGGTATGGAGTTCCATATTTTATCATAGTTTTATAACTCAATTTGAACCACATCTTCAAGCTAATATCCTAAAATATTGAATCAAAATTTTCTCGTAGTTTCATAATTGCATTATGTAACTACATCCTCATCTTGAAATTCTAAAATATTGAAGAGGTAGGGTTTTGTACTTTGTTCACAATTTCATAACTACATTATAGAACTACATGCCCATCCTAAAATCCATACATATTGAGGTGGGGAGTTTCAGGATTTTCTCATAGTTTTATAGCTACATTAAAGAGCCACATTCCCATTAGGAGTTTTGGACTTTGCTAACAATTTTATAACTACAATATGTCACTACATATTCACTCTAAAATATTGAAATATTAAAGGGGTAGGGAGTTTTGGAATTTTATATTAGTTTCATAAGTACATTAGAGAACTAAATCCCCATCCTAAAATTTTAAAATATTGAAGAGGTGGGGATTTTTAAACTTCTTGTGCAATTTCATAAAAGCATTTAGGGAACTACATCTCCATACTAAAATTCAAAATATTAAGGAGGCATGGAGTTTCAACCTTTACTCATAATTTCACAATTGCATAATAGAACTATACCTGTATCACAAAATATTAGAGTCAGAGAATTTCAAACTTTTCTCACAATCTTATAGTTACATTATAGAGTATTAATCCTATTTGAAAAAGAAAAGATAGAACTTGTAGAATTTTGAGATCATGCTCATATTCTAGTGAAGGAGAGTTTGAAGGATCCAAGTGCCTAAATCAATGTTTTACCCTAGACATACATTTCATTGCCTAAGATTAAATTTCACTTCCTCACATCTAATATGGTGGTGAGTATTCATAGTGCAAGATGCATATATTATTGAAAAACCATGATACATTGATTCACATGTAAAGACAAATTCATTGCTACAAAATTACTTCTTGAGACATGTCATTACTAAACACCTAAAATTAGAACAAGGAGAGGTGATTATTTATACAAGGTGACCTTTTCTAAGTATGGTGAAAGTTATTTCTTGTAATTTTTTATTGAATCATAGTCTTGCATTGATGACATTGAGTCAGTGGCTAATGGTGTCTCTAAAATCATGTTCTTATCTTGCTACAACTTCCACACTTTACTAGGGAAGTATTTCAAATTGTATGTGGCATCCAAACAAGTGTCAACTTTTTTCATTATTATATTATGTTAAAAAGCCTATTTTTATAAAATTTATAATGTAATATTTAATGAGTTGAAACATTTGCTCATTTGGAAATTGTGTACTTTATTTATTTTAGATATTTTAAAAGTCCAAAATAGGAAGTGAAATGGTTAGAGGGGAAGGTGAAGGATTTATACACCTTTATATTTTTAAGTATCAACATTTGTAAGGGAATTTTTGTAATTTTTCATAGCATTATATTAGGTATGGGATAGAGACTTTGTGATTTGAATATTTTCAAGAATATGAAAAAAAGAGAACTTTGTGTCTATTTTGTCCCTCATGATTTGGTATTATTCTTGTCTTTAGCTATTCTTTGTATTCATGCAAATTCAAAATAGTAAAATCATTATTCACATGTTCACGTATGTGGTGGAGTTACAATGGTTTTCTATTTAATTTTTAAATAACCCTTTTCTTTTCTTGATGGTCCTCTTATTTTACTCCATCTAGGGTTTCTCCATTTTCTTTTCATCTTTGTTCTTCCTATTTCTTTTCTTTTTGCACTTTTCATTTAAAACCACTAGAAATCACCACCATATGAGGGTGTTGCCCCTTTCAAATATAAAGGAAAATTGCTTTTCACATGATGATTTCTCCTAATGTTGCAAGTTCTCATTGTTTCTTTTTGAGTGAGGTAGAGAAATATCATTGACTAATTTAGTTGCCAACAAAGTGCAATGATTTGACCATTCAACTTGTGTAAAATGTTTCAATTGTTAGTTGGTTTTATGTTGAATTAAATTGAAATCATAATATATCAATTATTTAAGTTCTTCTTATGCCCTATTTGTTTGACTTGGAAGCTTTCAGGTCTCCACTTTCAAGCTTCCCATTATTAGTTGGTAGACTTCTTTGTAGGTTTAAAAATCTAAAAAATGCTAGAAAAGTTATTTCACACTAGAAAAATATTATTTAATTGTTAGAATTTCTCACCTTATGAGAAAAATTCTTCTTCTTAGTACAACAAAACACTTTCAATTAACACATGTCCAAGTGCTAGTGTATTTTTCTTATAGATGTCAATGAATAGTTAACTAATAGGCTCTGCTTCAAACCCCCCAAAATTTTTTATTTTTTTTCTCATACTAGAAAATAGTATTTAGTTTCCAGATATGTCTCACTTTATGGGAGAAATTTTTCTCCTTGATATAAAGAAATACTTTCAATTAACACACATCCAACTTCCTATCAATAAACCCACTACACCTTTTAATGTACAAACTTGATAATGAGTCTTCTCATCATTGTAATATGCCTAAGTTACAAGAAACACAATGAATAGGGGTCACTTAATATTTCTAAGATCTACAACTCGTTTCCAATGGCAAATGACCATTGTGGATATGAACTTTTTTTTTTGGAGACATTGCAACATAAGAAACCACACATTGAAAACAAATTTGTTTATCATTTAACATTTCTAAGATCTACAACTTGTTAGCAATGGAAAATGACTTTGGATAAGAAATTCTCTTTTCTTTTCTTTTTTTTTGGACAAATTGTAATATAAGAAACCACACAATGAAGAAATTTTCTTTGGTTGGGGGCTTGAGGGTTTGTCCAAGCTACCTTCCTGTGCTATTATTTATGAGTTTTTGGTTGATTGTAATAGTTATATCTTAACTTATTCTTTGTAAGTTGCGTAAAAAAGCCTCAAAATATCTTGTCTTCTGATAGAAATTTGTTTATAATTCTCTACTTTTCTCTTTGTATGCCGCTCTTTTATTGTTTTGTAGGTGTGCCCGACTTTACAACAACTGTTATGTACACTGCTTTGTCACTATTCATGTAATATGTATTTTGTTTATGCTCCATTCAATATAAGATACAAAAACTTTGTTTAATGGCCAATTGCATAGCCCTTGCAATTTTTAGTCCCAACCTATCACAAAAAGTTCTTAAAAATTGTGTAGAGTAAAAATAAATCAATTTGCTTTCTAATATTTATTTTTTAATCAATTTTTTTATCATATAAAATGAGACAATCTAAAAATTCTTAAAACACTTGTTTTACAAGGTGGTTTGTAGTCAAGAATGTTGGAAGATAAGACAACGAGATGGTACTAGATGTGTAACAAATAATAGTATTGAAAAAATGTAACAAAAAGATATTGGTTGTACAATAGATAGTTTGATTGATTTTATGTACAAAGATTAAATTTTTTTCAAAAATTCATCTGTATCTAATTTATAACTCTTATAAAAAATTTGTCAATAATAATAAACCAAAAAAAAGCATATGATGAAAAACAAAAGATTAATCTACTTTCCATATGTTCTATTTTCTATCCGATATTCTTTTCCTCTACAACGCTGCCATTTTGAATGGTCGGTTGCAATTTTTCTCAATGGATTTGTGATTTTTCATTTCTAAAATTGAATGAAAAGTCAGTAAGAGTGAATGCAAGATATTAAACTAGAGAATGAAAAGCAATAAAGCTGGTCTGTCAGAGGACACCCTACTTTTCAGTGAAGTCCAGTTGAAATGAAGAAGAGCAGTTGAAAGACACGTTCGAAGTTCGAACCATTGACCTCTAACTGAAGGTACTCTGTCTACTAAGCATGCCCTAAACGAGCAATTTCATTATCAAGAAAAGTAGTAGGTAATTATTTGGCGTTTTTTTTAGTACACCCACATGGGTGGAACATGGAAGGATGCAGAATTTGTGGAGGAGAAAAGCCTAAATGAGTTAGGGCACCTTGGCTTTAACTTGATTTTGATAAGAGCAAAGGAATGAATTGTTAATGGTAGGACATTTGGAAAAGACACAGGCAACAATGGTATTGAAGATTTCATACTATATGTTCCAGTTTTGAGATATGTTTTTTTCTTTATTATTAATAATATTTGTCTTATTTTATGGTACTATAGTTTTCACATTACACGTTCGAGTTTTGAAACATGTCTTTTTCATTACTATTATCAATAATATTCATCTCATTTCATGATATTGTAGTTTTCACACTGATCTGTTTGAGGCTTGGGACATGTCTTTTTAGTTATTACTATTAATAACATTTGTCTCATTCCATAAAATTATAATTTTGACACATACATGTTCAAAACTTGAGACATGTCTTCTTCATTACTATCGTCAACAATATTCGACTCATTCCATGACATTGTAATTTTCACACTTACATATTTGAGGTTTAAGACATGTCTTCTTCATTACTACCAATAGCCACCTTCACCTCAACACACTATCATTTCTGGATTATTAATATTTTTACAAACCCATAAAGAAATGGAAGTTGGATCACATTACAATCAATATTAAAATTCAAACAAAAAAGATAAATATTATGGTTTTAAGTTATTTTTTTAGATCTTTTGAATCTAATTAAAAATAAACATAACCCTAAATAGTATTAACCTAAAATAACCCCAATTCTATTATATTGGTATCAAAGCATATTACAAAAAAAAAGACAAGGAGTTTTTTTAGAGGAATCATGGCACTTTTTTTTTTTTTTCATCCAAAGACTCTTTAGAAATAAGGAATGTTCATGCACAAGAGCATCAATAGATGTTAAATGGTGAGGATGTGGTAGTAGCAGGGGTAGCCAAACTCTCAAATGGTTGTGAAGAAGTAGCTTATTTTATTCCAATTTAGAGGTCACTCTTAGGAAGCTATAATTTGGTGGAAAAGCTTAATAAGTGGCATGGTAAAAAATAGAGGCAAATAAACTCTAGATGGAAGATCATGATACAATTGGAGTTAGAATGTAATGGACTATGGAGAGTCTCCCCTCTCATCGCAACATGAGGTTGATATTTCACTTTTTTAGATTACATGTTATGTACCTTGTAGCATTTGTATTCTTTTATTCAACATCTCTTATTTGAAGTCATGTTTTTTAAGAATTCATGATCATGGTTCAATGCTATTGTATGATAAGAGAATGCCATATTGTATAGTTATATTATGTAATATTGTCACTCTTTAGTATGGGTAAAGGCTCTAATAGACCCCACTAATTAATCTAAAAAAATAAATCCAATCCTATGTCATATGAGTATGTAGACTTGGATCTAGCTCCAAGAAAATTGAAGACTTGAATTTGCGAAAATTATTTAGTAGTTGTGCACCTTAGCTTTCAACCTCCCAAACATATGTGTTGTTGGGAATTGTTGGAGATTGTTGATATGTGGTTGTCATTGATGTCAACACTATTAACATTAATGTCTTTAAGACTATATATGTCGAGGATATTGAGAAAATTATAATAAAATAAGTTGCAGGTTGTCGGTGAAGCAGTGAAGTTTAGTATGTTGGATAGTTCAGTATATTGATGATCAAAAGTTGTGGATTAAAGGGTTTGTTGACAAGCCTACCTAGTTTATCCACTGAAAATTTTAGAGGTTCGCATAAAGATTTGATCGAGTTATGAGTATTTGTGTTCTGACAGTTTTTCTATTGCTTCAGTTGGTGTTCCTGGAAGAAGATAATGTGATTCTAGTAATCTAAGTTGATGCTAATGCTTCTATGGTGATTCATGATGCATGTGGATGTTTCTATATCGTGCTCTATCTGTGTTGTTGGTTCACATTGATCAGTGTGCTCGCGATTGAAGATTTTCTCTTGCGTGTTCATGGCCAACAGGGTGATTGTAGCATGTTTTGGATCTTCTAGGATTAATTATTGAAGATGTTTCGTGTTCAAGGAAGTTATTTTAGGTCCTCAGAATGTTGTGGCCGACTTTGGTTGATTCACATTGATAATCATTTATGTTTTGGGCTGAAAGTTTGTATTCACTTTATATTTTATTGAAGCCGACATGTAGATGATGTTATCCTTGGTTGCAGATATATATGAGCGATTGTTTACCTCATTTGAGACATGCATGATGCGAAGTGTGCGAAGTGCGAGTGTTATGTGTGAACAAAGTTCAGATCATTCAAAGGCAGAAGTTAAGTGTGAAGAAGAGTGAGCAGATTTTATGTGCTTAATTGGAACTGTAATTAGGCATTAGCAGATGCTATTTTCTCAGTTCAAAATCTTTAGATGGATTTAATTTGAATGTAACTGTAAGACATCGTGTCTTCCTTTGGGCAGTAAGCCTTTTTGTATTTGAGCAGTGAGCTCTAGGCAGTGTGCCTGAATGCAAGTGCATTCCCCATTTTCTATACTTTTAACATAGTATAAACTTGTGGATTAACCTCCACCGTGGTTTTTCCCCTAATAAGGTTTTCCATGCAAAAATCTTGGTGTTAGGTGTTGCCAACATGTGTGACAATTTTGAATGACCCAAATTTTATAACAACTTGGTAAATTCACTTTTAAATCACACATTACAAGTCCACACCAAATATAATATCATATTAGCATGCTTTTATTAAAGTGTCATAAAATACATAGATTTTTTTTTTTTAATGCACCTCATATGACATCACAGGATTTAATGTTTTTTAGATGTGACTTCTTTTAAAGAAGTCTAATTAATATTAAAAATTTGAAGTTACACTTGATAATACTATACTATTAAAATACACAATCTTTTAACATCACAAGACCACTCAACTACCAAATACTTTCTACTCAAACTATTAACAAAAAAATTAATATTTTTTACTTATTGGTAGGCTATCAAATAATTAATATTTTAACTCCTCATCTTTGCCTTTATGTCAACATACGTCTTCATAATTATAATATGAAAGCGATTTCTTCACCTACATAAATGATAATGTGGTGGTAAAGTGATTTGCTTTTACGATTTGGTCGTAGCTGATCAACTTCTTGCCCCTCCTAACGAATTACCTCTCCCGTAGACAGCAAAAAGATACCCTATTTTTCCAGCTTTCTTATTTCACCTAAGCAAAAGGCCTACAATAGATACCAAGTGAGGAGACAAAGAGAGCCCACATGATATCGACCTCAAATGAGGAAATGGAGAGCCCCTATTTCTATGGTGTGATAAGCTTACATGAATTAAATAAATTAAATTGTATAGGTATTTAGTTCTGGTTATGATAAAAGAAAAAGTTTTGGTGAAGTATCAAGAATGGATTTGTTCAAATCTTCAATTTTTTATATCTTTGTTCTAGAATGTTGACTATATAGTAGTAGAGAATAAATCCACAAGTATGGATTTGATTTGGTGTATAAAAGATATCTTGTAGTTCATAAGAATGATTTAATGTTCTATACACTGTTAAATCTTGCTTATCTCGATTCATGATGTATAAATTCTTGTAAGAATTGATAGTGTTTACAAACATCTTTGAGGAATCTACTCAATTGCAAAGGTCGCATTCTTATAAATCAAACCCATGGTACTTTGGCTTTATACTTATGAGAAGAAGTTTGAAGATAACAAGTAAGCATGCAACAAACCTATGATGATTAATTTTAATTAAATATTTGATTATATGTAATATTTCTTTCATTTATTTTGTAACGTAAAATATAGATATATTTAATTAATTCCTTAGGTTCTTTCTACATGAATTATGCATGTCTTTAAATAGAATAACCAAGCCCACAAATATAAAAAATATGTGTTAGGTTGGTCTGCATTGACTAGTAAAAAGGTTAGTAAGTCGAGAAGTTTAAATTTTGAAATTTAAAAGTTTTGAAATCAAATCCATGACTACTAAATTAATCTAACGTAATGAAGAATATGTTTAGGGACGAGAAATGAAAATATGAGGATTGTTGATGAAGGGATCATAATTTGTGATGTGAAGCAAATCTATGCAAGAATATGTCATGTATAGGTTGATTGTTGCATTTAAGACACTCTAATCAAAGTGAGATCAACATATAAGGGAAAAGAACATAGGTATGCAATTTTCACCTTTACATTATGTGTCCACTTTGATGTACATGGGAATTACTAGGTAGATGTATGTTCAAGCAAGAAAATAGACAAGTAAAAGTAAACATTTTTCAAACAATCAAAAGGATATTGATCCATATACAGTAAATGATCTTTCTTCAAATATTTTTACAAATGAGTACTCCATTTAAATCTACAAAATAAATACAATATGTAATGAGTCCAGTATCTATTAGATGATTTAAAATAATCATGACTTACAACTTGCTTGAGAAGCTAATATCTTTGAAAAAGTAAAAATATCTAGAAGATAAAGGTTATAGATTCAATTTGTTATGGAAATTGATAAAAAGATCCAATTATGTAGATCATGATTTGACTCTACTAATACCTCAATGAAAGTGTTAAGAACCACATATATAATAATGGAAATAATATAATGCAAAATATAGATCTCACACAACACAAGAGATGTTTGTGGGCCAATATGCTCTAATATCTAGTTTATATGTTGGAATAGAGTAAACCCTTGAGGTTCGGTAACACCTTACAATAATCCTTATGGAAGAAGCACTCCATGTTATATCTCCAAGAGATCCCAATACTTTATATCATACTTCACACCTATCTTACAATGATAATCACCTCCTTTATATATACCTCCTCCTAGTAATACAATAGAGGTGTAATCTTAATGAAGGCCTACTCAACTCCTAATATAATTAATTACACAAGTTATTCACATGACTCATATAACTAGCTTAAGGGATGTGTGTCATATGTCAACATCACCATCCATATAAATACATTATAATATCATATCCCTAGGTACATAACATCTCATCCCTCCTTGAGATGTTTCATCCTCAAAACATGAGAAGAAGCTAAATAGCATGACTATCACAACTTATTATAAATATGATTCCATGACCAATCATCTAACCATCCATAGTGTTGATGGTGAAAATGACACAAACAACGTTAAAACAAAATATTTCTACTCTATTTCTCCTGAAAAAGAAAGACAACATGTAGTGGCCTAACTTCCAAGGTCCTGGTAGTTGGTTCTCAACTGTCTGGTGTCACTCAAATGGTTCATGCAACTGTAATGTTCAAGGGGCCTGTGTTGGTAAAATATTCAAGCGATGACTCATTTTATCAAACTATTTTGGTAAATCAATGGGGTTTCAAACAAAAGAAAAAGATAGATTAAAGGGGTAAACCAGTAAGTATGAATCAAATATATCTATCATCCGGACATATATCTTCAAATAATGAATGTTCTTCCATTCAAATAAAGAAAACCATAAGATGACACAATCTATAGCATAATCTATACCACTGCATACATTTTAGGTGCTTAATTAACTTCACAATCACACATCACAAATAGTTCAAGGATTTTCAAAACAACACACATTCATTCATCATCAAGATTATAGATCAACAGACTTTAATAACTTCAATTCAATGATAATCTAACAAGATAATCTTTAAATCTGGTTTCTTCTAATGACTTTCATCACATAAGAAACTATCATGCTTCAGCATAATCACTGGCATTCAAATAGATTATAACTTATCAGCCTTATCAAATAAAACAACTCAATGCTAACTCCGTATTGCGTAAACCTGTAATTCTATTAACTGTAAAAGATCAAGTACAAAGTATCTCTGTAAATCACTACAAAATTCTATCTCCTAATCCTAGGTAAGCCAATCCTATTCTCAATTAGCCAACCTTTACAATATGATATCCATCGGGTATTTATAGATATACAAAACCTCGAAATCCATTTCTATTTTAGGCTATCGACCCTTTTAGGAACTAGATCAATTTGATCTTGAGTTCTTACATTTAGACATTCAGTTTAACTAAAAATAGAAGATAGAAGAAAAGAAGAAGTCATGCGCTCAAAAGCTGTCAGTGCTGCATGCGACATGCAAAGAAGAGACAAATTATGCATGTGAAGCTAGATCTGTAATGAACTCATCGTAGTTGGTGAAGACTTGCTGTAAGGTATCTTTTTCTGGCCCATCAATCCAACTATCTTCAAATTTGATCCAATCCAATTCTGCTGCAGCAAACTCCCTCATACTTCTTATTTTTATCAACTCTCTCCCAACAACTTTTATTTCTTCCTTTACATCCACTAGTCGATCTATTACCAACTCTTCTCCATCATCCTCTTTCTGCATGAGTCCTTTGAACCTTTCATCCACTTCTCTTTAATTTGACTCAAAGGCATGCCTTCTTTTGTCAACACATTTACATCTACAATAATGGAAATGATTGCTTCTAGCTCTTCCAATTGCTCAATCAAATTATTAACAGCCTCTTGAATTTCATTCTTATGCTTACACAAAAAGTTAGTTCTAAACCGGAGTATACGAGAGGTTTTCTCCACAAAATCCTTGTTGTCCTCCTCAAGTATTGATTGCTCCAACAGAGTAGTTAAAGGTAATGCACTCACTCTTTCCAATTTCTGACTGTACTCTTCTTCTTGTTTTTTCGATGCCTCAATATATTGATGCATCTATTTTATTAACCCTTTTGTGTCCTTGTAGGCTTCAAAACCTTTAACCAAAACTTCAGCCACCTCTCGGTTTAACTTGTCCACCCATTGGTCTACCATCTCCGCTTTGCCTCTTACCTGCACCAAATCATCTACCTCCTTTTTGCTTAACAAAATAGGAGTCTCAATGGCTGCTACCTGTTATGATCTTGGAGAGGAGACACTCTTCAAGAATGAATGTAGTTGATCTAATTGAGCTTTAAGCTCATCCTGCTTTTGCTTATCCTTGATCATTCTTGACTTGGTCGTTGAAGCCACCACATCAATTAAATTCATTTGTTGATTCCTAGAGGGTCTTCCCAAGTTGACAATACTCAACTGATAATCTGTTAGCTGCATGTCCCCTACCTCCTTTTCTGTCATTGGCATGGCACATTCAACAACAATTTCTCCTTTGTTTGCGAGTCGGGTAGAATGTAGAATCTTAGCCTTCTTTTTAGGCCTTTCCTGCTCAATCCCCTTCATCATATCCTCCCAATTGAGAGGTTGTGGAGGTGTTACTGCCCTCTTCTGCAGGTCCAATTTTAGCCAAGTAGGAGCACTTGGAGTGGTAGTCATCATAGAAGAAGAGGGAAAAATGGTAGAAGGTGGCTGCATACTCACTTGAGATTGGAAGTCAACCTTCGATTTCTCTTGTTGCTCCTGCACTATATGCATCTACACAAGTCTCTCAACCTCTTCCCTATCCTTTTGTTCTTGTATTTTCTTGTCTTCTTCTTCTTTCCTTAATCTCTCTTCTTCCAACCGATCCTTTTCCACTTTTTCCTTCTCTATTCTTTCTCTTTCTAGAGCTTCCCTGTCTAATTTATCTTTTTCCAAAGCCTCTAGCCTTTCTTTTTCTAACCTTTCTACCTCCGAAGCCTTAATCTTTTCTGCCTTTGCTTCTTCCTCTTGCTGCTTCTTCACCAGCCCTTCGGCCTCCTTTTCCTTCCTTATCTTTTCTGCTCCTTCCTCTTTTTGGCAAGCTTCCTCTACAAGTTTTAACCTAGCAACCAAGATTTCCTTTTCCCTTCAGTTCCTTGCTTTCTCTTGCTCAAGGTCATGAATTTTCTATATTAATTCTAACTTGTCATTCTCTGCTTTAAATTTGAGCTCTTGTTCTTGTTGCCTTCTTTGCTTCTCTACTTCATCAACTGCTGCCTTTGTTTCAACTTGTTTTGCCTTTAATTGCTGCTGGTGTAATACAACATCAGCTTTTACCTTAGCATCAATTTCCTTTTGTTTCTCCACTGCAGCCCTTGCATCAAAATCTCTTTTGGCATCCTCAAACAACTTCCACTGATCTTTGTGTGTCAAAATCTACTCCATGTCCTCTTCTAGAGGCATGTTCTCTTGCATATCCTTTTCTGACAGGGTCTCATCTGAATCTGTCCCAACCTCTAGAACTTCTTTCTCCATTTCTTTTCCCTTGTCAGCTTTAGCCATGCTATGAAGAGCTCCTTCTTTTATTTCTTTACTCTTCTTCCTTGTAATTGGGACCTGGGCGGATGACTAACCTAATGTAGGTGTTGAAACAAAAGATCCTACTGGAACATCTCCTTCTTGTGTTTCCTCTTCATCATCTACCGCCTCAAGTTCTATCTCATCAATATTCGAAGGAAGGAATTCCAATGGCTCTTTGGGAGGTGTCTTCCTTTTGATCCTTTTGTACCCTTTACCCTTCTTAGGGGTTGATTCTTGAGGAGCTTGAGTTCTTAACATTAACCACTGCACACTCCTATCCAACACTATCCTTCCAATCTTCTTGATATC
Organism: Sequoiadendron giganteum; assembly: GCA_007115665.2. NCBI lineage: Eukaryota > Viridiplantae > Streptophyta > Pinopsida > Cupressales > Cupressaceae > Sequoiadendron > Sequoiadendron giganteum. The sequence goes on along the minus strand of CM021101.1, from coordinate 92,450,269 downwards.
AATGGTTTCTTCAGCATTCCAATCAATGGGATCTAGACCCTTGGTGCCAATCTTCAAAGCTTCATAGGATGGATCCAATACAATTCCATCATCCACCAATGTGTCAGGAATGTTTTCTTTAACACCTAGCTCTAACATAAGTGAAACAGACAATCTTTCATAATTCTTTTTCCTTAGATCATACTCATCCTGTCGATCACTCCAGAAGTTTTCTAACAAGTTGAAATGTTTAGTAAACACCGAAGCCAACAAAGCATGCATCTTACCCTCTGGATCAAAATACTTATGAGCTATGCATAATCCTAACTTCAATTGTATCAACTCATTACAAACCACCTTTGCTCCTACCAAGTGTTGACAGCTATATTCACCCAACTTCATGGGAAACTTATGACATCCGGTTTTATGTTTGATTCCAAACCTAACATTAACTCCAAGAGCTTGATACACAAACTCCATTAGCACTATCCTGTTACTGCAACACCTTGGAAGCAAGTGTGGGTGGCCTTCAAAACCAAATAACCTGAAGTATGTAAATTTTGGGTATTGAATGTACCAACATCCCCATTCAACAATAAACGCCATGGCTTCTTGACTCAACCGATATCCTGCATCTCCATTCAATTGGTTGATGATCACATATAAAAATGCATCATTGACTCTTCTGAAATGAGTCTCAGCAACTTGAAGAGACAACTGATCATAGTGCTCCCATACCCTCTTCTGTCCATCCAAAGCTCCCATTATGCCCACCTTGTTCAAACCTGGGAAAATCCCCAATCTTGCTGCTGCATAAACAATGTAAGAGGTCATAAAGAAACACTTGGTCTGCCTAACATTAGTCAATTGATCATATATGGCATCAGAGACAATCGTTGGCCAATCAAACTGCTGGGCTCCATTTAAGATTTTCTGGATGAAAGGAAACATCCATTCCTTGAACCGCAATGTATCCCTCTTCCCAAAAACTCTTGATAGCATCATGATTAAATCAGACACCTCCTTATAAAAATTTGCCCTCTTGGGCTGATCTGCAAGTTTACTTAAAGACTTATTTTCTGTCTTTAACCACTTCTTGTTTAGATGAGACTTATTGGAGTCCTTATGCTTGCTATACTTCTCTAAAGCCTCTGCCTCAGTTAGCTGCACCAAGTTCTTGGGATCCAGAACACTAAATATATTTTGAAACATTTGAGGAGTAAGATCAATAATCACATTATTCTGTGAATCCATGCATAGTCTTGTAGTAGGATTGTAGGCACTAGCTGTTGTTAGGATCAACACCGGGCATTGGATTGACAAAGGAAACAAAGTAATATGAGCCAAACCAGACTCAACAATCCTCTTCATTCTTGGAGTTGCATCCTCATTGAATGTTTCAACATATGCCTCCTCAAAGTTGTACTGGCCCAAGTTGGTATCAGTGATGTTTGCCCAATCGGATTCCACCTTGCTCACCTTCACAATTGGACTCCTATGATTATACCTCAAGTTATAAGGCAATTGTTCTGGCTTTAAATTCTTTGGTTTTGGTGCTGCCTTTGATGTTCCAGAAGACTGGTTCTTTGAGCAGCTTCCCCTGATGTTCCTGACATCTTTCAACTTTCCTACAAGCAAACCTCTAATTAGATCTTTAGATATCATCATAAAACATGCTTAAACAAACCATACCTTTCATACATGCACCGGAGGCGGAACCAGGCAGAAACACGACCTAAAACAATCTCTTTTACAATACTGCCAGACTCGGAGCCAAAACTGATATAGATACTTCACTAACAATAAATGGGCTCAGAGTCAGAATCGGGAAGGTGATCGGAATCGGAATCAGAATCAAAAAGGGATTTGGTTTTCTTTAGATTTTTCATATTTTCATTTTCTATTTCCATTCCGCCTTCGCTTCCATCTAGGTTATCATTATTTTGAAAGAAGACCTCTCATTATACGCGAAGCCGGAAACGGGATGAAAATGGAATCGATTACTTTTGTAAAACAAAATTTTCAAGTTCACGATCGATTTCGATCTCGCCTCCGCCTAGATTGACCATGACATCATCAAATATTTTGTTGATTTAACACATAACTTCGTGATTAAAATTGAAGTCGCTTAAAATGAAAAGGGTCTTTAAAAACACTACATTCATATGACCATGGGGAACGACTGCATTTAAGAGCATCATATTTTAACCTTTAACTGTGATCACTGAAAGACACGAAACCCTAATCTAACAAACCTGATAAAAACTAGGGCACGGGTTTTAAACCTTGCCATTTACCAGAACAAAATACACGACAAAACCCTAAGTAAAAATGATAAATCTAATCTACCTTACTGTAGATCCTTAACTTTAACCAACACCATTCAAAACCCTAATTTAATCTAATCTACTGTAAATCAAAATAGCACGACGCAATCATAACTAAAACATGAAAGCGACCACACTCTAAAATAAAAAGAATCAAAAACGACAATACAAGAAACTCAAAATAAGAAAACAAACAAAATAAAACAAGAACCTACTTGTACAATCATACCAAGAAATACAAATCCATTTAGAATGAAATGATTCAAAGCACGAGTAGATATAAAGCAAAACGCAACAAACACGACAGTAAATAAACGAAGAACAATAACAATAAGAAACCCTACCTCAAATGCAAAAGAACCCAAGCTAACCTTCAAACTGATTCACATGCAATATCCTTCCTTTCTTTTGATCAATTTGCTCAAATGAACTCTGCTGCTACTCTTTCGTGCTCCTAGATCTCTTAACAATGATCATAATGATTCATTTAACCCTCAATGAAGGTAAAAAATGCTGATTTCTACCTACACGAGCAACTACCATTAATGCATTAAAGCGCAGTTAAGGCAGAGTTGGAACTGAAAGAGAACAAACACTTCTCTGTAGTGTAACTCTAGTGAAAAAGTGAACGATCGAAAAGTGACGGGGGCAGAACCAAAAATGGAAACTGATTCGAAAGTTTAAGAAATTTCCAAACTTCATTCCCATTCCAGCTCCGGTTCCGCCAACTAAACACAAACAAAACCAAACACAAAAAGTAAAGCAAAAGACCGACATAATAAAACTAAACATAAGGACTTAGACTAAAAACAAAATACAAACAACGGAGGCGGGGGTGGAATCGATTATGATTTTACAATTTTTGATAAAGACCAACTTAACACCCGTTTCGGCTCTGGTTTCGCTAAAGACAAAACAAAAGCAAAAAAGAAAAGATTGTCAAGATGAGAACCAAAACAAGTTTCAAAAGAACTTTCAGAACCCGATTCAGTTCTGGTTCCTGTTCCAATAGGCTAAACCAAAAACAAACAAAGTGTTAGAAGCAAAATAACTCCAAACTTTGTTAGAAAAACAACAAAGGATAAAGAACAACAAGGGGGACCCATTTTGACCAAGGCAAAAGATGGGGTGGTTATGCGAGACATAACACATAGTTGATCCTTGTTCCTTTTTCTTGATATTCCTTAGATCCCATCCTTGATCATATTCTTGTGTACCCTTTTGATTCCATTCTTTATCATAGTAAGTCCTCGTTTGCTTCCATGAGTAGCCATTACAAATATGATACCACTGATTGGTATAATTGTTTCTTTGATTCCATGTAGGTTCAGGGTGATCCCACAATACTGGTTTATAATTTTTTGTCAAATTGGACATTGAACTGATTTTTTATAACTAAATCTTCACTTTCAGGCACCTATAGCGGCTAAATCGCGAGGAATTTGAAGATGATGCAAACTAGTGATTTGTGACATTTTGTCTGTAGATTCTAAATATATTTTTTTCAAAATTTTTGGAATCAGATTGCACTTATTTTTCCATCTCCTTTGAAAACTAGTTTTTTTCAGTAAACACCATTTTTAAGGAGTGATGCTCACCGTATACAACATAACATTTTTTTCCATGAAGGATAAAATTCTAATTTTTTCGAATTTAGATTTGGAACTACGATATCTAGTGCTTCCAATTGGTTTTATAGTGTTTTATTGAATATGTTTTCCTTAATCAAGTTTCAAAGTCAAACCAATTACAATTTAGACATAGGTGGACCACATACAACATAACTTTTTTTGTATGTATCGAAATTCAATTTTTTTTTTTGTTGGATCAAGGACTTCAATATCTAGTGCACTGATATTTTTCAAATTTTTTTGATAATTTTCTATTTTTCCACATGTGCAGAACATAGAGCTTGATTTTCGGTGAAAAACCTATGTTTAATCAAACTAAAAAAATGAATACATAATAAAACAAAAACATATTAAAATTATATTTGTTGGATAGCTCATTCTAAGGATTACCATCATCTAGTTGGGTCTGTGAAGTCTCCTCCATTTTCATCCTCAACTTGAGCTTCGAAGGGCAAAATTTTGGAGATTTTTGGTGCCAGAGGGGGAGAAGGGGGGAAAAGGGGGGTTCGAGCGAACCCCCTTTCCAAAAGATTTCTTTTATGTTTCATTCTGGGAAATGTATCCTATGGTGGGACCCAACATTAAATGGGTTTTCTCGAAGGAAAAGTTCATTCGAACCCCCAAAAAACAAAATTTTCTACATGGGGGCATTTTTTGCAACTTTTCCTTCCTCATTGGAATTGTAAACTAGTTTTGTGGGTTTACCCTTCATCGTAATTTCCTTGACTATTCCATATACTATCATTTATCCATGATGGTTTCCTCCATGATTCATGTCTCTCACAATGATGTGGATGCCTATATATTACACCCTTTGTTGTCATTGGAACCTTCTTTGATTCTTCACCATTTACTGCCACTTGTTTTAGTGATTCCTTAGTAGAATTATTTGTCTCTTCATTTTTCTCAACATCTTGATCCTCTTTCTTTTCCTTTAATTCATTGTTACAATCTTCATTCATTACATTTATTTTGACTTCTTTATGGGAAATATCTTGTAATGTAATTTCTTTCCTTCTATACCAAAGCTTCATGAACTTCTTTTGCACATTTATATTTATTGTTCCCAAAGATTCTAACCAAAGATAACCAAGAACAATATCCAACCCATCCATATCCAAAGCATGAAAGTTTGAATGCAAAACATACTTATCCATAAAGAGCTTTAAATCTTCAAAATTTTAAATACCCATACCTAGTATTTGTCTATCCTTGATGTTATTTTCTTGTACATGTAGCTTCTTGGATCATTCCCTGTTGATGAAGTTATACTTATTGTTAGGGTTTATAGAGACAATGACCTTTTCCTTTTGAATAAAACCCTGAAATTGAAGGATTTAATTTTCCTTCCTTGGAGCTAAAGTGCATGTACCAATATCATATCCTTGATCTTTTAAGTTTTCTCCTTTTTCTACTCCATATTTTTTTTCTTCTCCCTCCCCATCTTCATTTTATTCATCTTCTTCTTCCTCTTCTTCTTTATTTTATTCCTCATCTTCTCCCTTTTATTCATTTGCTTCATCCTCTTCTTTTTCATTTTCTTTCTCCTTTTATTTATTTTATTACTCATATTCTTTATTTTATTCCTCGTTATCTTCCTCTTCTTCTTTAGTTTCTTCATCCTCTTCTTCCTCTTCTTCTTTTGGAGCCCATCTATATAAGAAAGCTTGTTCTATTTCATCCAAAGAAGAAATATCATAATCCAATGGTTCATACCATTGTCTAGCTTCATCTCTTAAACAATAATGAAAGTATATTTTCCGTACAAAAGATGTTTCATGAGATATTTATATTTGTACCACCATTGTAATGTATCTTCACTTCCATAAAAATTAATAAACTCCATTGAAACTAGTGCTTAAAAAAAAATGCTTTCAATCGGTAACCATTCTATCAAATTCAATTGACCCAACTTTGATACACCAAATACACAATGAATTCAACCTCAAATTAAAAAAATAAATAAAAATAGACCCTAATGATTTTTGATGCCCTTTTCAAAAATATTAAAATTTCAGAAAAATTCCTTGATTTGTAGCCTAGAAGGCAAATTTATGAAATAACATAAAATTGCAATAAGTCACAAAATATTAATGATACAAACCTGATTTTTTGATTGTAGCTTCCTTATATTATCCTTCAAATTCAATAAAAAAATTGTTGAAAATTTTGTAGCCAGTAGAAAATTATAGGTGAATCTTCAAAAAAAAGGGTTTCATCCACTTTTACCCAAATCAATGCTCTAATAACACTTGATAAGAAACACACATATAAAAACATAAATAACATAATACAAAATATATATCTCACACAATACAAGATATGTTTGTGAACCAATATTCCCTAATATCCAATATATGTGAAATAGAGTAAATCCTTAAGGTAGGGTAACACCATACAATACTCCTTATGAAAGAAGCCACTCCATGCTATATCTCCAAGAGATCCCAAATGAAATATCATACTTCACACCTATCTTATAATGATGAATACCTCCTCCTAATAATACAATAGAGGGGTGATCTTAATGAAGGCCTACTCAACTCCTGATATAGTTAATTACACATTATTCACATGATTTATATAACTAACTTAAGGGATGTGTACTATATGTTGACATCACCATCTATATAAATACATTATAATATCAAATTCCTAGGTACATAATAGAAAGGAACCATCTTGAATAAAGAAAAAATCTAAAAAGGCTCCATTTAGATATGGATGAGGTGTAAAAGGTCTTCATCTAAATATGCAATAGATTTAATCTTGTAGATTTAGTTTGATAAAAAGTCTCTATTCGAATATAAAATGGAGCTTTATTTTCTATAAAAAATTAATCATAACTACCATGATTATGTTAATTCAAATAAACTCATGAAATGTTTTAGTGATAATACATGCTTCCTTTAATTGGTTGCATACATAAGATACATGGAGTTGGAGGAAAGAGAAAATCAATAAGCATGGTACTTAAAGGCATGTAATATAGAAAAAAGACATTGAATCATATGGTAATAATGTAATCACATAAGATACACATAACCATTAGCCTACATATGCTAAATTTTACCCCCTATATAGGCAAACAATAAGAAAAGGATAATCATAAATTCTAAGGAACTGTATGAGAGGGGGACCAACCACGTCAAGGACCCAGGTCACCGAGAGGCGAGAGTGGATGGTTGTCCTAACTTACCTCCTTCTAAAAGGATGTTTTGGAATAGGGGACGAGAATGATGAGAACTATAAGGCCCTTCAATCACTCTTCAGATCCGAGATCTAAATTGGGACTAGGCGAGCCAATTTTTGGGTTCAACACTGTACCTTAGGTAGCTCTCTACCCAAAGATGAAAGCGTGGTTTTGGGATGATAGTGCAACACACTAGTGTCTGTCAGGTGTGTTGGTGTCTGTATGACTAGAGGACCAAAAATATAGTACAAACCATCATAAAACAAGCTGACAGCCTAGCTAGTGACTTCTAAAGAAACAAAACAAAATTACAAAGTAGGAAAGGTACAAACAAATATGGTAAAGTAATTATATGAGAGCTAAAGTGACGAAGATAATCTCACCGAGTCACCACTTCGATAGCTAGCTCCGAAAGCACATCCACCTACACACAAGAAAGAGGGGAAATTTGTTGGGGTTGTATAGGGGTTTTCCTTAGTCAAACCCCCGTTTTGGTGTTTCCACCTCCATGAATAGCCAAATAACAATGAGGGATAAATGTATGATAAATAAGTAAAGAAAGAAAGTACAAAAATAACACTACAAAACAATAAATAGTTACTCAACCAAATCATAAAACAGAGGAGTGAAACGTTACCACCTCCACCAAGAGATCACTAGCTAATGGAGGAGAGAGAAGGCTTGAACAATCACCACAACCTCAACTCTGATGAAGGGAGGTGTTGCAAAACCTCAAGCTCACACTACAATGGATTGATTCAAAATATATTTATAGAGTTGATGGAGTGTTGTAGCTTGTGAAGAGATTGCTAGAGAGTGAAAAAGAAGATTCAAATTTCCAAGAGAGATCATGAAGAGATGAAATGAATGAAGGAGGGATGAATTTGAAGGAGAAGAGGGAAGAATCTATCATTCTCAGGGTTGGTTGGTCGAAGAGGGATGTTACAAATCGACCCCAATCGAAAGTGTAACACCTCTGCCAACTTCAGACGCAAGAATCCGCCAGGGATGTAAGTGCGTCACACGAACGTTTGCGCATTGTGTGCGCATCCCCGACAAATATTCTTCTACCAACACAAAGGATAGATTCCAAGTGGAAGGCAAGCAGCCAATTGATGTGGAATTTCATCTTCGGATTTGGTTTTCTATGGTGAGGATGTGTAAAAGTGGAATTTGCATGAGGGGTGAAAATTCACTCCTATATAGGAACATACAAGCACATCAAGCATGTAGTTAATCTTCCCTTCCCCTTTCTTGGATCTGATCGAAGTTTGAAATTCCAAGTGGACTTTGGAATTTTTGAGTTTTTGGTCCCAAGGTCTTTTCCATTCTCCAGTCCCACTCTACCTATCTTATTAATGGAAAATTTCCTCTCCCGCATGAAAGAATGTTTTTATTCATTCTTGAGTTGTAAATTAGGTTATTATGCAAATCATACACTCAACTCCCCTTGTGAATTTCCTATGCAACATCTCAAACTATTTGGATTTTGCATCTAGAGTGAGGAGGATCAATCCCTTTGTGCTCAGACTGTGATTGGTGACCTTGCATCATCATTTTCTAGGTTGGTCATTTGGCTCCTTCTATTTTTATCCTTTGTTTCTTTGCTACTAATTGGTTTATGTGTTTTATTTTCTGGTTTGTTTATTTGTTTTTTATTTTTTTGTTATTGTTTTTGAGCTTTGCTTGCTCTTCATAGGTTTCAGTTCATTCCCTTTTTTTGGATCATGCCCTATTTTTTGGTTTGTGCCCTAGGTGGTAGGGTTTTGTCATGCCTATGACTCTTTGGATCTTGAACATCCTTTCATCCTTTGACCCTTGTCATTCCATTGTTTTGGAATTTTGAAACCTTGGATTTTTTTTTGTGAATAGATTTGGGTTAGGGAAAATTAAATGTTCCTTCAAGATTTTAGATCCTATTTGGTCATATTTAAATGGTACAAGTCCCTAATCCATTCTCGGTTCTGACCTCTGCTAGATGATAAAGAGCTTCTTTTCTTTTAGAAGTTTTCTCAAGATTTTTGGTCTTGGTTGGGATGCCTATCATTGTTACATTAGGTTTTTAAATCCTAATGGACCTTTTTTGAAAATGTACAAGATCCGGTATCCATTTTTGAGTTTGATGTTTGCTTCCAGGTGTCCTTATATGAATTTTTTCCCTATTGGTGTTTCCAATTGATTAAATTATTATCTCTATAAAGTAGCTATATTGAATGTTCAAGACACTTATATTAGTGGCCAACAAATAGGAGACAAATTTTTTGTTCTCCTCTGCACTTTAGGCTCTGCTAGACCTAGTGGGTATCCCTTATTTCAATGTTGATCAAATTTAGGCATAAATGTTCTCACAAATTTCACTAAGGTCTATGTGATTATTACAATATTAACTAGATCCTTAGTAGGTCTTCATCATGACATCTTGAAAACATAAAAATGTATTAAAATAATATGTATTTTAGGGTTTTTGATTCTAGACTTTACACCAAATATATCCTTGATCGGTGCCTAATCTTGGGGTACAAAGTAAAATTATCCCATGAAAGTACCTCTTTTTGACATCTAGACTTCAAACTTAGACGATTTTAAAACACCACTACCTTGTAGTGACACATCAAAAAAGGGTATTCTCCACAACTCTTCTTAGCAATCCCTAATGAAATACATTACCCTCCATATCTTATTCAGAGCATATTTAATCTATTACTTGAATAGAGTCAAGAAAAAGGATACAAAACACAAAAAATATGCATAGATAAACTTATAAACCGTTGATTTCTTTACTTAAAAGGAAAACACATACATTCAAGGAGACAATTGTAGAGAACACACATTGGAAGTGTTTTTCATATTATTCAAACTAAAAACATGTCTTACAAAGATTTTCACTCACATGTGAAATTTGATTTGTAGCTCAAAATATTTAATTCTCAATAGTATATCTCCAAGATCTGCAAATTAGAATTAGAATATTTTTAAGAATAGTACATCCCATATATAGAAAAAAAATATGTTGGCCTAAATACCTAATAACAACTTTAAGTTACATTTTGGACTTTTCATTAAATAAAATTCACTCGGGGACTTGTCACATTACATATAAGATTTAGATTTGAAAATTGAAGTAATGGTTCACATGTTGTTGATGGAGATAACCAATGTCAATGCCTCAACTGCCTCAAAACTACCAAAATTTATGTCATCTGCTGATCTAGATTCTAAAATTAATGGATTGATGATCGATAGAAACACAAATATGTCTAATCCTTATATTTCTCTTCCCAAGATACACATATTTTCTCTAAAGGCCACTGGAAAGAGAGCACCTTTGATACCTTGTCACTATGAGTTGCATATTTTGCATCCAAAATTGCTCAGTTTCCTTGTTGAAAAAAGCTCATCCAATGTGGTGTTCAATAGGTTCATGTTAAATTCTCCATTAGAACACATAAAAGATGAAATACTAGGGCTAACTACACCTGATTCATCCTTCCATTGATCTAAGGTTTTGACTTGACCCTAATCATCCTACATATTTGGAATTACCCCCCTCTCAACTACCTCAAATGATCCCATTTCATCTTTGATCTTCTTGTCAAGTTTCAACATGTAGGATAAAATTCCCTTAATTATTGAAATGGAGGGAAAGGGAAACCTTTGTAGTTTTCACCTTAGGGTTTGACACCCTCCCCTAATTTCATTTGTTGTATGGATGTGCATGGATGGAATGGGGTTTGATGGATCTGGACAAGGTATGTGATTGATTTACATCTTGATAGGTGAGTCAACTGGTCCTTAAACGAATTAGGAAATGTCCTAATAGTGAAATGCAATGATCTAATTGTCATAATGATGCAAATTAGTGTTCTGACACAAACACAAGAAATCTAAGATGTCACAGAGGAAATCGAACACCATAAACATAAAGGAGAGGACACTGTGCACCTATGATATAAATTTTAACTTTATTTGTCAGGATTTTGGTGCCAGGGGTGTCACTGTCCTACTAGGTAATTTTTAGACATGTTCACAATCCTCTGATGTTAGATTTGCACTTCTATTTCCCATTCGCAAACTTATCGAATCACTATCAAATATTTCTATAATTGAGTTTTCATGAGTTATCAAGGCCTAGAGTTTCAATTGCAATAATGAATAAAGTGTCTTCAAGCTTTCTTTGATCCTCTTCAACCTGAGATTTTCACATTCAAAAAGAGAGGAAATGTTGGGCCATTTTAGGGGATTGCTTTAGTCAAATCATGTGTAAGTGTTTCCACTTCCACAATGGCAATGCCAATGATAAAATGATAACTGAAAGGAAGAAATGATGAAATCAAAAAGTTTTGCAACTCACCACCCTTCAATGGATTCCTTGAAGGACTAAAGTCATGCACATCACTTCAAGGGTCTTGGATCTTGCTTTCTTGATTTTATTGAATGCTTGAATGCTTTGGAGCCCCACAAAAAAGGTTAGCCTTCACAAAACAATGATAACATATGAAATCACATACACTTTGACATGATGTTGAATCTTGAACTAATGTAATAAAATTGTAATGGTTGCTCTTGAATTGTTGAATAATTCTCTTGATCAAAATAATTTCTCTTAATGTTCACCTCTTTCTTGTTCCTGTTCAAATGATGCAATGACTAGGTATTTATATGCTATTATTCTAATTTTCCAAAAATTAAATCCTGATAGTTGACTTTAGATATCCAAATTTCATAAATAATGAAATATCGACACCGACATATATTTGAATTTGGAGCCAAAATAGGGGGACATAATGCCCTAGGTGCCAATGTCCCAACCCTATTTTTAGAAGGTTAAAGTGTCAAGGATAAAGTATTAAATGAGAAATTTCTTTTATGCTTGAAAATTATCAAAAAACATTTAAAATAAGTTGTAGAATGCATAATTTTGGAAATTAGGAGCTTAATTAGGTCCAATAACTTAAATGGGAGAAAAAAATAATGTGAAATAATCAAGGGTGAAGATTTATGATGCTATATTTAGTCCCCACTTTAGTGAGAGTATGAACTTACACTCAGACTCACACTAAAGTAGAGAAATATATGTCAAGAGGGGTTCAAATGTACAAATGTTAAAGAAATAGGATGACTTAGGACCAAGGGAGGTGATCAAGCTCCCAAGATCCAAGATCCCATGGAAAACTAACATAAGCACAAAGGAACACACATGAGTAGGATATTCAACAAGACAACATACACAAACATACATGAAGCATACATGATGACAACACATGTCACAATATAACATACAAAAATGTTGAAAATAAAAAAAAACATGATGTAAGCATAATGTAAACATGAAGAAGACACAGAAAAAGGCATAGAAAAAAACAAAAGGTTAGTACTAATAGATTTGAGTTGGTAAGGTAAAGAGACCTCAATCTTAAATTTTCTCAAATATCAAATGTCATCCATCGAATAAACATTAGTTCACATGAGAACTAGAAAGTTGTGTTATGCCAAATCACTTCATGAAACACATAGCTCCATTAGAAAGCAAGGTGCATTATGGTAGGTGGCCATGTTACTTGGGTGTTCTGACTCACACCATAGAAAAATTCAATATTTTCTAGGTGAGCCACAAATTGGAAGGCACACAGGCTAGTGAGGACTGTTTTTCACTAGGTGAGCTCCCAATACAAGGTATATAAATGAGAAACACACTAGGTCTAGTGAGGACCATTTTTCACTAGGTGTGTACCCATAACCATACCAAGAGTTATACTCCTTGATAACCTTGATAAGGTGCAATAAAATGATCAAAATTTTATGTCAACCCCACACTAAGCTCGACTCCTATGAAAAAAGTGAAGCAAAACTACCAAACTCACCTCAAGGGGTGCATAAAGTTTAATATCTCAAGGGACAAATAAAACTCACCTCAGGGGGTGCATAAACAAAATAGGATAAGGCTAAAAAATCAAGGGGTGTTATATCAACACCACCACAAGAGATTATTTACAAAAATAATAAAGGGGATTTGCTCAATATAGGAAAGTTCACACCTTAGGGAATATCACACATGACATCACCACCAAGAGAGGACAAGTCACATAAAAATAAATTCATGCCTTAGAGAATACTATCCATAGAATTACCACCAAGGGGAATGTAATATGCCAAGAAAGGTCACTTAAAGGCAGAGGTTAGGGTTTCCTTCACAACTAGGGTTTTAAAATTCTCTCCCATTCCACCTTTTCTTTGCACAATTTCAACTTAAGAATATATGAGATCAAAGATAAATAACACGTACAATTTTAAAAAGGTCAAGCACATAGTAGCCACTTGATTTTTTTGAGCAAACCCTAGTTATGTTGAAAATGTTGTAGAGAGAACAATTCACTTGAAAATTTTGAATGCAAATGATAGTAGAGGTTGAGACAATTAAGATGTAGTATTTATTTTCCCTCAATGACTGACAATCTGGATAGTAATAGTCACTTCCACGATTACTCTTGTATGCTTGAGCAAAATGATGACAACTACCCATTCTGAAAGTTTGAATGTAGATCATTTATTTCAACTTGGTGTGACAAGATCAACAACTCTGATTGGTCTAACGATATTTGAAAATAATTTTTTTGCATTAAAAACTTGGATCCAATCAAAACACACTAATTAAGAGAACACTTTCCACCCTAACAAATAATAGGCTATCCATGCCAACATTCTGCAAGCGTGCACTCATGATCTAGGGTCCCACTTTTTTGACATTGTGATCTTGCATTAAACCTTACCTTGAATGAATACAATGGGACTAGGACACATGGCACCAAATTGTAGTAGCACAACACCCAATCAACTCTAACCCCAAGTCTTCATGCTAGCACACAACCAATCAAAAGTTACTTTGTCAGACGATCCACATAGCTAACCTTACAAAGAATTGGGGTTTTCTAGACATATGCTAATATTTCACAGCAAAAAAACACTAGCCTATGGAGCCCATGGGAACATGCTATGCCACCAAGTATCATCCATGTATTAGCCCCATGAAAAACCATATACTTAGGATTTTTTTTTTGATGTTATGGTAGTGGGTGATATCCTTCACTCAAATTTAAATAATAAATGAAAGATAAATAAAAGCAAGTCAGACTTGCTATAAATATTAATTTATTTATCTTGGGGGCCGACTCAAATGAAAATTCACATTGTTTTGTAAATGAGGCTGACGCATATGAAGAGACACATCAGTTTTTATATATTCAGGGCAATGATCATTCATTTGATCATCAATAATTCTTATTTCCATTTGTATTTTTCTCAAGAAGGAGTTCAAACCTAATAATAGATCACCATCTTATCAGTAGACATTCACACCTTATCAACATCAGATATTCACCTATTATCAGCAACAAGTGTTTACCTTTATCAGCAGTAAGAGAGTTCAAGCTATTAACAACAACTCATTATAAGGAGAAGTGTCTCCATTATTTGTTTCAGACTCTACCTTGAGTAAGGCCTGATTGTAAGTAGATTTATGTACTTCTTTTATTTGATTTATAAAGAAAATATTGTTGTTGGGTTTTTCTCCCTCGAGTAGGAGGGTTTTCCCAGGGTAAAAGTGTTGTGTTTATTGGTCATGTGTTGCATTTTACGATTGCTTATATTTCTTATCCTAAAAATAACATGGCATCAAAGCAGGTTTAAGGAAAGACCTGATTAGATTTGAGAAAAATTTGTGGCCTTTGGCCAAATTTGGAATTGCTGAAGGAATCGATTATTTGGGAGAAATCGATATTGGAGTAGTAGCAATTGAAGGAATTCAATTCAAAAGGGAAATTTGGATTCTGTTGGAGAAGTTCAAATTTTGTAGCAGGAAGCCATCCTTCAATCAAATTTTCATCTAGGGTAGATCTTGAAGGAAAGAGGTTGCAAAATATTTCAAACCTAAGGGCAGATCCTTGAAGGTAAATTTGTGTGGAAAAAGAAGATGGTGAGCGGTGTCAAGGTAGAAGATAGGCTTGATGGAGCTTCAAACTTCAACTCTTGGAAACCCAGGGTACTCATTGCATTAGAGGGGAATGATCTTCTTGATTTTGTGGAAAGTGATATGCTCGAGCCTTCTGATGATATTGAGAAAATCCAGTGGAAGAAAAATGGCACGAAGGCTAGAAAGATCATGATAGACTTTGTGATGAATCACCTAGTACTGATCATGTCACGTACTGATTTTTATCAATTATTTAATTGCAATTATTAATCATGAGACTTTCAAGTTTATGTTAGATGATTATTTAAATTGAAATTGAAAGCGAAATTGAAATTTAAATGCAAATGAAATGATTTGAAATTCATTATTATGAAATTCGGGGTTTGTCATTGCTGATAAGAATTTGAGTGCAAGTGAACGCAGGAACAGGTGAACGAGAATGAAGGCGAGAACATTGATCATGTAGAGTCATTTTAGCCATGAGACGTTAATAAGGATGATGGAATCTCATACACCACTTAGTATTTATTAATGTATTTTCGTGATGATTATTATTTGGAAAATTTATTTAAGTTTATCTAGTTGCTCAAATATATGTGAAAATGAATATGTTTGCTTTTTGAAATGGATAGATTGATTTTATTTAAATAATTAATTCTTTATGTAAATCTTTTATTTTTCGTTTAATATAATAATGCTTTTAAATTCTAAATTATTAGAATATCCATATATAGAAGACTTATATATGTTAAAATAAGCATATATATTAAATTTGGTTATTTAAATGGAAATAAGAAATAAATGAAATACGTTTTAAATTTAAAATGAATTGAGAACAGTAGAAAAAAAAAACCTCTCAATTAATTTCGCATGCAATCAAAGAGAGAAACTTGGAGTTATGACCATATTTCTAGAGATCAAGCATAAAAAGTGGATCGAATTTCTGATAACAACTAGCATTCACATGAATTGGGGAAAAAAAGAAGGTAAAATCCATTTTTGGAGAGACAGGCAGATCTAGGCATAAAGGAGAGCTTTTATTGGGATTGATATTTGATTCTACTTATCTCCCATGCGCAAGAAGAGAGGAGGAGTTAGTCAAAAATAAATTTTATTTTATTTCTTCTTGT
This sequence comes from Sequoiadendron giganteum, assembly GCA_007115665.2. Taxonomy (NCBI): domain Eukaryota; kingdom Viridiplantae; phylum Streptophyta; class Pinopsida; order Cupressales; family Cupressaceae; genus Sequoiadendron; species Sequoiadendron giganteum. Next base: position 92,434,043 of record CM021101.1, on the reverse strand, counting down.
TTACCACGCGCTAGTACAACAAAGAGGGAGTATTAATAGAACATAAATCTTCTCTTAGGGGAATGCGTAGCCAGTATAGAGAGGAAAAGTTTAGAACAGAAAAAAAAGATAAGGCACAAAAAATCTGCCTCCATCACATGCGAGTAGAAGGGGAGAGAAAAATCTAAGCAGAGGACAAGTGCAAGGAAGAGGGGCACAATCAACAAAGAAGAGAAGGGAGAATGTAGAAAGGAAAAAGAATAGAGGAGAGTTGTTTTTGGATTTGAGCTTTATTCTGGTAGCACCCAAGCGCGTGTGGAGGAGGAGGCACATGAAGAGAGGGAGTGGAGAGAATAGAAGAACAACTACATGAGTAAATTGACAAAGGAAACAAATAATCATCACCAAATTTAGAGGACATAGAGCAACAAAAAATTGTCAGGCAGATTCAATGAGAACATTATTTACCAAATTCACAATATTAATATGCTTGAGTTTAACCATTTTCTATTATTCATATATGTTAACTTGAACAGAAAATATATCACTGTTTTTATCAAATTTAGAAGAAAGTTAAAACACCAGACTGTATTTTTAATGTAGATAAAAGAACAATCTTGAAACAAAAAACTATAAAGAGACTGTAGATTTCTTTGTTAGAGAATTTTGTTTTAGTATATTTAAAAGATTCAAACAGAAAATAGTATGATTAAGATTTATTTATGTATTTATTAAAGAATCACACAGAAATCATAAAGTTTTAGATTTAGAAATGCTTCAGAAAAATCAAAACTGCCAGAGAGATGAAATTTTCAAAACAAAAAGAACAGAAAAGATAGTGAAATTATTATAGAATTAAACAACTAAATGTTCTCGGTTGAATATTTTTTTTAAAAGGATAAGATTAAATAACTTTTGTGTATTTAAATATGGTTGAAAAATTGAGTGAAAGTTGACAAATCTTTAGGATTGATATTAAATTGCCCCGAAACAAAAGTAAATGTAAGGTTTTTACGTTTTCTAAAAAGATAAGATTTTAGGGCAATATGAAAACCAGAAAAGAAAGAAAATAAAGTAAAGTATAATTACTTGAAATTAAATGAATCAGAAGAGGGTTATATTGAAGAGTAGTTAAATTTCATGACTAAGTGAACCGAAAGAATGTGTGCTCATTTATTCTGGTTTTATATGTACTTAGTTACATACTCGAGATACACCTTCTTTTATTTATTTCAAATATGAACACAATGTTATTTGTGATTTAAAACCTATGAAATTATTGTATTAAAAACCATGTTTGCTTGAAAATAAAAGTGCAGTTAAGATGTTTGTGAAAGATAATTTTAATTTGAATGGAACCATGCATTCTTGATAAATGAATGTACATGACATGTGTTTGGAAAGTTACCTTCCGGGATAGGTGCCGAATATGGGTTATTAGAGAGAGTCGTTTTTCTTTTCCAAAACTACTATTATTTTTCATGCATGGCATTTTACTTGGCCAAGTAACTTAAGGACCATTGAAATAGATGGAATGTAAATAAATGTCTACCATATCCTAGTATCGAACTTGCTTGTTTCTTAAATGAATTAGAAAAATGAAAATGCTTATGGATTTACTAGTTATACTAGGCACGGATCAGATTCCATCCTGCTTGTCTACTTCTTTTTGCTAAGCGATTCGTGTAGGGTCGAGTATTCTTTGAATGACTAAGGAATTCTGGGGAAGCGTAAGCTTCAAGGTTGGGTGGAAAAAGTGCCTGAACCTTGTTCTCATCTTCATGTTTGAAGATAAGCCATTGGATTGAAGATCAAATGAAGATTTCTTCTTATATCTATTATATTTCATTATTGTATGATTATTGTAGAACTTAAGGTGACAGAATGCCTAAGTCTTGAATTGTAAATTTCTTTTACATTGTTTATGTATTATAAATGTTGTGAAAGATGACACGTCCATAAATGTAATTGGAAGTATTCTGAATCTTATTGTAGACTTTAAGTTGATATTTTGGAATCTTTTGGATTAAACAATGTTTTTAAAAAGTTAAGCAACATTTTCAGGGCACTGTACCCTTCACAACGAGCCACTAGGGCCAAAAAGGAACAATACTAAACAACAAACATAAAGGAAAAAAAACACAGAAACAACCCAAAGGCAGCACACCAACTGTAGAGCAACAACCGACAGACAGGCACAGGGAATAACTAACTGGCGTTGTCCCAGTTTTTAATCAAGAGGTCCATCGCCTCATCACCCACCTATTCTTTGTTCTCCTAAATATTTTTCCCCTCCAACTCCTCATTTATAGCACAGGGTGCTCTTGACAAAGTGTCCCAACTTCATGGTGCAGCGGGTTAACCCCCAAAACCTTTTGTCAATAGTGTCCATTCTCTTCACCACATCACACGATTCCACCCCAACATCCATAGTCCCCTGTACCTCTCTAGACTCATCCACCAAGGGATGTATAGAGTGAGAGGCAGGACCATAAATAGGAAGCTTGCTATCCACTGGAGTAAACTGGGGCCTCTCCACATTTTCTTCCTCCTCATCTTTAGATTCTTCTTCCTTGTAACCTTTGCTGTCAGATTGCTCCTCCTCAGAGTCTTCAATAATTAACCTCTTATTGTTGTTCTTGGCTAGCCTCCCGGATCTCCTCCTGGGATTTTCCCTTCCAGTCATCTCCATGGTCCCCACAACTGTATCCCCTCTAGATTCTTTCCTAACAACATTCTTGCCCTTGCCATCCTTAGCAGTCGGGGCCAACATGCATTTCTCCTTACCTTTTTTAGTTGAAGTGGCCTTGTAGGCCGAGTCTGCCTGAGTGGCTTTTAGTTCACAGAGTCCTTCCACCGTGCTGGCATGGGCCTTGCCCAGTCCCCCCTTAAGTTTTTTGGTGGCAAATTTGTCTTTAGGATTCCCCACAATACCCAAATTGGACTTTTGAGGAGGGCTCTTAGACTTGACCGAGGAGATATGCACAGTCGAAACAGGTTCAATGTTCTCAATGCGGACAACTGTGATGGCTTTAGGTAGAGAGAGAGGAAGATGAAAGTGATATAATCTCAGAATAAGCCCCTGATGGAGCTGGAGCGGTGGGAGATCACAGGGGTTTCGGCTGGCCGAATCTTTGCACTTGTCGACAGAGCTTTCAAGGTCCATTAAAAGAAAAAATAGGAAACTGAGCAATATCTTATGTCTTAGGTGATTTAACAAAGGGAAATGGTAAAAGAAATAGGTTTTAAATCTACCTTCCAATGTAACATACTTCATCAGTGCCATGCACACTTGGTCCCAGGGCTTCAGGAGTGCATCCCTCTCAAACCCCGCCTGGTTCCGCACCGAGGCCTCCTCACCTCTGAAAAAGGATTTTAAGCTTTCACGATCTAGTTTATTGGTGTGTTTGGGGTATTTTTTCCTAGAACACAACAAAATTGTAGCCTGCACAATAGCTTCCTCATTGATTTCAAATGATATACCACCAATTAAGACTCGTCGGTCCTTCCACGAATTGGCAAACTGACCCAGTAAGATAGGATCATGGTCGACCAAGCACTCCATAAGAGGAGCAATGCCACCCTCCACACAAATGTGCCAGACCAAAGGGTTGTTCCAAAACTCCTTGTAGTTTTCAGGTTCAGTCCTAACCTGCTCACCACCCATACTACCAACCTGCACAAAAAAACTCAAGAAATTGCAAAAGATACCAATTGCAGCAACCGCGATTAATAATCACAATGTGATAGTTAAGGCAAGGAATACAATGGAGGATAATAAAACCTGCATACAAGTCGCACGCATGAAGGGGAAAATCACCATCGGGAGATTTGACACAAAATTTAATGAAGTTATGATTACTGCCAAGAAGGCAAGAATTGGCGGATATGTAGGGAATGCACAAAAAACCATGCGGAAAGGCCGAATAACTAAAATTAGCAACCATCCAAATGGAGCCAAAGCAGTCTCGCGCTAAACTAACTGGCTTGAAGCCCCTAGAAGGAGGCCATCTCCCATCATGAATAGTCAAATCATTATAAATACATTCACACCACCAGATGCAAGGAGGAGATAAAACAAGAAATCCAACAATCCCCAAGAGAATAGATCACATAGTATGGCTCCATAGATATAATGAAGTCATGTCCTTCCACCTATCCTTCATTAGGTTGCCAAAATTATATTTGTAACCATCTTTTAAGTCCCAACCCCGCCACCTCACCATAACCTTAGAACCCAACCCCATCCACCATGTCCAAAGGACAAACACGTGGATCCTCCTTTCCATGCCCCACACACATAGATATTTTCTAGGAAACCTCCACCTATACTTCATATAAATGTTGACACTCATCCACCATATCCCCAAAGAAATCCAGTGGGCCCCTCATTCAACTCCCATCATCCAAAGATTTAAAATCATTGCAAACCATGGTAGCCTTGTTCCCACGTGATTAAAGCTTGAAATTTTGGCGGAAGCCTTTCCTTTTTCCTCCAACATTTTTTAGAATCCCAGCCCGAGCCTAGATTAGCCAAGGCATCCACCACATGGTTGCCTTCTCTGAAGGTATGAGTCACCTTTTTATCCCTAAATTTGGATAAAAGGAAGCTAACATCCAACAAAATGTCCTTTGTATTCCAACCAATTAATATGTCTTTACTCACAACATCCGTAACCGACTTGGAGTCTCCTTCAATGTGGAGATAAACAATCCCTAGAGAAACAACAATTTTGAGGCCCATTAGCAGTGCACGAGCCTCCACCACTAAAATAGACTAAAACCCAATACCACCAACAAATCCCGCCACCAGAGCTCCCATAGAATCTCTGATAACTCCACCAATACTTGCCCTACCTGGGTTGCCCTTAGCAGCCCCATCAAAATTAAGTTTAAACCATCCTCTATCCGAAGGCTTCCATTTAGTATTTTTTCTAGCTAAAAGTTTTGAATTATCAAAGGAGTTAGCCTTTAAATCCTGGCGCCATTCCTTAACCATTTTTATTTCGTAATCCTTCGGCCCCATCTTTGGGATTTTCCCATTAAAGAGAGAGATATTATCCTGAATGAGCCTAACTCCGATGCCAAACACATCCTTGGGACTCCTCTCAATATTCCTCTCCTTCCATAAACACCATCCCAAGACAGGGGGACCTGCTTCCAAATTTCACCAAGCAGAGGGTGGATAAACAGGCCATACCAACCCAGAATAAATGATAAAAGGTCCTTGCTCATAACCCAAGGGACATCAATAGATTAAACAATGTTAATGAATGGAGTTACAATATTTTATCGAATGGAAATGAATTTATTAAAGGAATTATAGATTATTTGGAATTAAAGAGTTTCGCTCTTTACATTTGTTATCAGAGCCCTAGGTTTGAACACTAGGGTCCTTTGTCCATTACACTAAAGAAACATTCCTTGATGCAGGAATTGTTGATACATAATGGGTTTTAGAGGAAAAGGAGCTGCTGCAAGTAATGAGAATGATAGGTTGGATCAGATTCTCAATCTTTTGAATCAACAAGGTTCCATAATGGATAATCTTGAACAAGAAGTTCGAGGAGTGAGGGAAGGAAAAAACCCTTGGAATGAAATTCCCCAAAATCAGGAGCAACCCACCAATGAAAATCCAAGGGTTGAAGAAATATCAAATCCTTAAGCAAGGATTGAAGGGGAGTTGACAAAAGACTTGAAAAGGGTAGCGTCGTCCAAGTTTGATGGTAAGACCATCGGTGATGGAGCTAAAGCTTGGGTAATTGAAATGGAAAAATATTTTGAGCTTAGGAATATGTCTAATGAGACCAAGGCAGTTTGGGCTGCATATCAACTTACTGGAGAACCTGCTACTTGGTGGGATAATGAGAAAACTGAGAAGAAGCGGTTACCAGGTGGAACTACATGGGAATTATTTTTACAAATTTTTAGGAAGAGATGGCTTCCACAACTGTTCTTTGATAGAAAAATGACAGATTTTCAGAATCTGACACAGGGTGGTTTGATAGTTACTCAGTACTGGGAGAGATTCACTAATCTCCTGAAGTACATACCATAGTGTCAGATGGATGAGAGGTTCCGTATTCAGAAATTCATCCTAGGATTGAGGCCACAGTTTGGAGCTGATGTGGATATTTATAATCCATTGACTATGGATGAGGTCTTTGAGAAGGCCATAAAACAAGATCAAAAGTTGTAACAGGTAGCAAACTACAAAAAGAATGTGAATTCTAAATCTGGATTTGGAAACAGGAAGTTCCAAAATAATAATAGTAATAACTAGAGGGGTAACAACAATCAACAAATAAGGAACCTGAAGAGAGGAACATACTTTGTGGAAAAAGGAGAAGGAAACTATGGTGGAAACAAGAAAGTGAATAATAATAACACCAACTTCTCCAATACCAGGAACATGATAGGTGGTCACCCAGGGCCACGAGGTGGATGTTACAATTGTGGAGGAGATCACTATGCCTCCAATTGCACACAATGTGTAGGAGGTCAGCGAGGAGGTAATGATCGACAAGCACCGCAACACCAGATTCATGTAGCGGTTGACAACCGTCAAGCAGATTTTCAAGCTCCACCTATTTAGATGATAGGTAAGATTTTTGGTCAATCAATTTCCATTTTGATAGATACAGGAGCTACTGAATGCGTTATTGATCCTAAAGTAGTTGCTAAGTTACCTATTAGATCTGGTTATATGTCACATGCATGGATGGTTCAATATGGAAACCGAGCAGAGAAGAGGGTAGATTCATGTCTATCTTGCAACGATTTAGAGCTACCTAATTTCCAAACCCAAGTTAACCTATATGTAGCACCGTTGGGTTCATATGATGTGATCCTAGGGATCAATTGGTTAACTGAGCATAAAGCTATAGTGAACTGTGAGGATAATATTATGAGTTTTCTTGATGATTTTGGACATCCAGTTGAGATTTTTGGATCTCAAGAGCCTCTTGAGTTGAGACATATCTCAGCCATGCAGCTAAAGAAATCACATCAGAAAGGATTTTCCATATATGCTATTTTGGTGAGTGACTTGGATAATGTCCAACAAAGTCTAGAGGACTATCCAGTTCTCAAGGAGTTCTTGGATATCTTTCCTGAAGAAATTATTGAGTTACCACTGAAGAGAGAATTTGATTTCTCGATTGAACTTTTACCTGGATCTGAGTCTCAATCCAAGGCTCCATACAAAATGAATACTACAAAGTTATATGAGCTAAAGGTTCGGGAGTTACTGAAGCAGGGATTTATTAGACCAAGTGTATCCCCATGGGGTGCATTAGTAATCTTCGTGAAGAAGGATGGGACCTTGAGGTTGTGTATTGATTACAGAATGTTGAACAAGGTTACCATTAAGAATAGGTATCCTTTACCTAGGATAGATGAGTTCATAGTTTCATGGGGCTTGCAGGATATTACAGGAAATATGTGGAAGGATTTTCCAAGATAGCAACACCTATTACTTCTCTTTAGATGAAGGGAAGGAAATTTGAGTGGACTGAGAAGTGTGAGGAGGCATTTCAATTTCTAAAATAGAAGTTGACATCGGCACTAGTTTTGACTATACCAGATCCTAATGGGAACTTTATAGTGATTACAGATGCTTCAGGTGAAGGTGTAGGAGTTGTGTTGATGCAGAAAGGGAAAGTGGTTGCATATGAGTCCAGAAAACTAAAACAATATGAATTGAATTATGCACCACATGATCTTGAGCTTGCAGCTATTGTTCATGCATTGCAGATGTGGAGACATTATCTCCTAGGGAAACCATTTGAACTAAAGACAAATCATTTAGGACTTAATTATATATTTACACAACCTAACCTCAATGTGAGACAAAGGAGGTGGCTTGAGTTCCTATGTGAGTATGATTTTGGTATTGAGTATATCAAGGGAAAGGAAAACAGAGTTGCAGATGCTCTTAGCAGGAGAAGACATCTCTCTGCTATGCTGACCACAAGGTCAAATTTGAGACAACAAGTGTTACAACATCTTCCAGTAGATGAGCATTATGAGAGGGTCAAGCAAGCCTTAGAGGCAGATCCTTTAGATCATAGATTTGATGGATATGTGATGGATTATGATGGTATTTTGAGATATCAAGGAAGGATGTATATCCTCGAGGGTGGAGACTTGAGGAGGTTGATTCTAGAGGAAGTACATGATTCACCTTACTCAGGGCATCTAGGAGTTATGAAGATGGTAGTAGAGTTGACGAATTTGTATTTTTGGCCTAAGCTCAAGAAATATGTTATGGAGTATGTGGCTAGATGTTTGGAATTCCAACGAGTCAAGGCTGAGCATGTGCATCCAACAGGACTTTTGTATCCCCGTGATATACCTGAGTATAAGTGGCAAGTAATCAGTATGGATTTTATCCAAGGATTACCTTTGAGCAGGAATAGGCATGATACCATCTTATTAGTCATTGATAAGTTGATGAAGGTTTCACATTTCATACTTGGGAATTTGAAAGATGGATCATTGACACTTGCGAAGAAATTTTTGCAAGAGATATTTTGATTGCATGGTGTACCAGAGACCATTATATCAGATAGGGATACCAAGATGACATCTAGGTTTTGGACAACACTGAATGCAACTTTAGGAACTAAATTGAATTTTAGTTCTGCATATCACCCACAAACTGATGGCCAAACATAGAGGGTCAATTAGGTTGTTGAGGATCTACTAAGGATGTACTGCATGGATCAACAATACAAGTGGGAGGAATATTTGCCTTTGGTTTAGTTTGCTTACAACAACTCATTCCATGCATCTTTGGGTATGACACCTTTTGAGGCACTTTATGGACATAAATGTCGCACACCCATTAGTTGGGATAGGATGGAAGATAGGATCATAATTGGTCCAGATATGCTCAAGAAAATGGATGAGCAAATGAAGTTGATCAAGAGTAGGTTGAAGGAGGCAACTGATAGACAAAAGAGATATGTTGATAGAAACAGGACTTTCAGATAATTTTCTACAGGAGATAAAGTCTTTTTGAGGGTTAAGCCTCATAAGAGCTCTATCTCATTTGGGAAATCATCAAAATTGGCTCCAAGATTTGTAGGACCCTTTGATATACTGGAAGTCATTAATCTAGTTGCTTATAGACTAGCGTTACCACTTGCTCTAGCTCGACTCCATAATGTATTCCATGTTTCTTTATTAAAACCATACCATCCTGATGCATCTCATAGACTTGATTGGTGTTCGTTATAGGTACATGACCCAGGGGTGGTGCTAGTGGATCCCATCTGAATCCTAGATAGGTGTAGCATTAAGCTACATAACAGGGATAGTACTCAGTACAAGGTCCAGTGGGGCCAATATACTAAGGATAGTGCTACATGGGAGGATTCTGAGATGATTTACCGTCATTTTCATCATTTTCTTTCTTAGAGTAGTATTTGCTTAATGCATGAGATACTTGATACTCTGGTTTTTGATTCACATGTTGTGAACTTGGATAGCGTGGATGCTACTATGAATTGTTTATGCTTATGTTTTAAGAATTATGATGTTAGTTATTATTTCATTATGATTGAGATACTATGTTTTAATGATTGAGATAGTATGCTTATTGATTGATTAATAAGACATCGAGACGATGTCTCTTGCAAGAGGGGAAGGATGTCACATACTGATTTTTGTCAATTATTTAATTGCAATTATTAATCATGAGACTTTCAAGTTTATGTTAGATGATTATTTAAATTGAAATTGAAAGTGAAATTGAAATTTAAATGCAAATAAAATGATCTAAAATTCATTATTATGAATTTCGGGGTTTGTCATTACTGATAAGAATTTGAGTGCAAGTGAATGCAGGAACAGGTGAACGCGAATGAAGGCGAGAACATTGATCAGGTAGAGTCGTTTTAGCCATGAGACGTTAATAAGGATGATGGAATCTCACACACCACTTAGTATTTATTAATGTATTTTCGTGATGATTATTATTTAGAAAATTTATTTAAGTTTATCTAATTGCTCAAATATATGTGAAAATGAATATGTTTGCTTTTTGAAATGGATAGATTGATTTTATTTAAATAATTAAGTCTTTATGTAAATATTTTCTTTTTAGTTTAATATAATAATGCTTTTAAATTCTAAATTATTAGAATATCCAATTATAGAAGAATTATAAATGTTAAAATAAGAATATATATTAAATTTGGTTATTTAAATGGAAATAAGAAATAAATGAAATACGTTTTAAATTTGAAATGAATTGAAAACAATAGAAAACAAATGGAAAAAAATTGCCTCTTAATGAATTTCACATGCAATCAAAGCGAGAAACTTGGAGCTATGACCATATTTCTGGAGATCAAGCATAAAAAGTGGATTGAATTTTTGATAACAACTACCATTCGCATGAATTGGGGAAAAAAAATGCAAATCCATTTTTGGAGAGACAGGGAGATCTAGGGATAAAGGAGAGATTTTATTGTGATTGATATTTGATTCTACTTATCTCCCATGCGTAGGAAGAGAGAAGGAGTTTGTGAAAAATAAAGTTTATTTTATTTCTTATTGTTTCCCACGCGACAGTACAACAAAGAGGGAGTTTTAATAGAACAAAAATCTGCTCTTAGGGGAATGCGCAACTAGTATAGAGAGGAAAAGTTTAGAACAGAAAAAAAAAAGTACAAAAAATCTGCCTCCATCACATGCAAGTAGAAGGGGAGAGAAAAATCTAAGCAGAGGACAAGTGCAAGGAAGAGGGGCGCGACTAGCAAAAAGAGAAGGGAGAACGTAGAAAATAAAAAGAATAGAGGAGAGTTGTTTTTGGATTTGAGATTTATTCTGCTATCACCCAAGTGCATGTGGAGGAGAAGGAGGCGCATGAAGAGAGGGAGTGGAGAGAACAGAAGAACAACTATAGGAGAAAATTGACAGAGGAAACAAATAATCATCACCAAATTTAGAGGACACAGAGCAACAAAAAATTGTCAAGTAGATTCAATGAGAAAATTATTTACCAAATTCACAATATTAATATGCTTGAGTTTAACCATTTTCCATTATTCATATATTTTAACTTGAACATAAAACATATCACTGTTTTTATCAAATTTAGAAGAAAATTAAAACACCATACTGTATTTTTAATGTAGATAAAAGAACAATTTTGAAACAAAAAACTATAAAGAGACTATAGATTTCTTTGTTAGAGAATTTTGTTTTAGTATATTTAAAAGATTAAAACACAAAATAGTATGATTAAGATTTATTTCTGTATTTATTAAAGAATCACACAAAAATCATAAAATTTTAGATTTAGAATTGCTTCAGAAAAATAAAAACTGTCAGAGAGATGAAATTTCCAAAACAAAAAGAACAGAAAAGATAGTGAAATTATTACAAAATTAAACAGCTGAATGTTCTTGGTTTAATACAAAATTTAAAAGGATAAGATTAAATAACTTTTGTGTATTTAAATATGCTTGAAACATTGAGCGAAAGCTGACAAATCTTTAGGATTGATATTAAATTGCCCTGAAACAGAAGTAAATGTAAGGTGTTTACATTTTCTAAAAAGATAAGATTTTAGGGAAATATGAAAACCAGAGAAGAAAGAAAATAAAGTAAAGTATAATTACTTGAAATTAAATGAATCAGAAGAGGGTTATATTGAAGAGTAGTTAAATTTCATGAGTAAATGAACCAAAATAATGTGTATTCATTTAGTCTGGTTTTATATGTACTTAGTTACATACTTGAGATACACCTTCTTTTATTTATTTCAAATATGAACATAATGTTATTTGTGATTTAAAACCTGTGAAATTATTGTATTAAAAACCATGTTTTCTTGAAAATAAAAGTGCAGTTAAGATGTTTGTGAAAGATAATTTTAATTTGAATGGAACCATGCATGCTTGATAAATGAATGTGCATGACATGTGTTTGGAAAGTTACCTTCCGGGACGAGTTGCAAATATGGGTTATTAGAGAGCGTAGTTTTGCTTTTACAAAACTACTATTATTTGTCATGCATGACATTTTACTTGGCCAAGTAACTTAAGGACCATTGAAATAGATGGAATGTAAATAACTCTCTACTATATCCTAGTATCGAACTTGCTTGTTTCTTAAATGAATTAGAAAAATGAAAATGCTTGTGGATTTACTAGTTATACTAGGCACGCATCAAATTCCATCCTGCTTGTCGACTTCTTTTTGCTAAGCGATTCGTGCAGGGCTGGGTATTCTTTGAATGAATAAGGAATTTCGAGGAAGTGTAAGCTTCGAGGTTGAGTGGAAAAAGTGCCTGAACCTTGTTCTCATCTTCATGTTTGAAGATAAGCTATTGGATTGAAGATAAAATGAAGATTTCTTCTTATATCTATTATATTTAATTATTGTATGATTATTGTAGAACTTAAGGTGACAAAATGCCTAAGTCTTGAATTGTAAATTTATTTTAAAATTTTTATGTATTATAAATGTTGTGAAAGATGACACGTCCATGCATGTAATTGGAATTATTATGAATCTTATTGTAGTCTTTAAGTCGATATTTTGGAATCTTTTGGATTAAACAATGTTAATAAATGGAGTTGCGATATTTTATAGAATGGAAATGAATTTATTAAAGGAATTATCGATTATTTGGAATTAAAGAGTTTTTCTCTTTACAGATCATCTCCAAGTTGAAGACAACTAAAGAAATGTTTGATACTCTAAAAGGATTGTATGAGATCAACAACACTAGCAAAGCACTTTCTTTGAGACAACTTCACCATGTAAAAATGGCTAAAGATGATTCAGTCATCTCATTCTTTATGAAGATCGTTGATTTGAGAGATTAGTTGAGCACTATTGGGGATATAATTACAGAAAAAGATCTTGTTATGTTGGCACTAAATGGTCTTCCTCAATCTTGGGAACCCTTTATTCAAAGCATTAGTGTGAGATCCAAGTTGCCCAAGTTTGATCATCTTCGAATTGATTTTATTCAAGAAGAGTCTAGGTTGGCTGCAACAGGAATTGGGCAAAACCATCATGATGTAGAAAATTATGTTCTTGCTACGCATACTTCTAGAGATAGAGGCAAAGGAAGAAAGAGAAATAGAGACAGAGAAGCGAATTCTGCCCCAGAACCAAAGAAGAAGGATTTATCTCACATTCAATGCTTCAGGTGTGACAAGTACAATCACTTTCCTTGAGATTGCAAATTAAGGTCTACACAACATGTTTCTTCTACGAAAATTGACATAGGGACATCTCAGAAGGAGCAATGTTCTAAAGTCAATTCAGAAGGTTTCTTATTCTAAAGTCAATCAATTTCTTCGAAGAGGAGGAATTAAATTTCAGAGGGAGTCTGACAAACCAACAGAGGCAACCTTGGACAAGGAGGTTAGGAGGTTGATGTCATACTTGGAGATTCAGAGGGAGTCACATCATCATGAATAATTGTTGTAGTGTATATTTCTCTAAGACGAAGAAATATGAGGTGAAATCCCTTGTAGCGTATATTTCTTTGAGATGAAGAAATAAGAGGTGAAATCCCTTGTAGTGTATATTTCTCTGAGATGGATAAATATGAGGTGAAAGCCCTTGTAGTGTATATTTCTTTGAGATGGAGAAATATGAGGTGAAAGCCCTAGTAGTGTATATTTCTCTAAGACGGAAAAATATGAGGTGAAAGCCCTTAAAGTGTATATTTCTCTAAGACGAAGAAATATTAGGTGAAATCCCTTGTCATGTATATTTCTCTGAGATAGAGAAATATGAGGTGCGAGCCCTTGTTCATCTCTAAGATTGAGGTAAGACGTCATGTTGAGAGACTCCATGATGACATCACATTGAGAGACTTCGTGATGAACTCTTGTACTTCTCTAAGACTGAGATGTGGGTGTATCCATTATGGGTGTCATGTTGAGAGACTCCATGACATGAATATCTAGAAGGATACCTCCCTAGCTAAGAGGGAGTGTTGATGTTATAGCAACAGGTGATATCCTTCGCTCAAATTTAAATAATAAATGAAAGAAATAAAAGCAAGTCAAACTTGTTATAAATATTAATTTATTTATCTTGGGGGCCGACTCAAATGAAAAGTCACATTGTTTTTTAAATGAGGCTGATGCATATGAAGAGACTCCTCAGTTTATATATATTCAAGGAAATGATCATTCATTTGATCATCAATCATTATTATTTCCATTCGTATTTTTTCTCAAGAAGGAGTTCGAACCTAATAGTAGATCACCATCTTATCAGCAAAAAATTGCACCTTATCAACAATAGATATTCGCCTATTATCAACATTAAGTGTTTGCCTTTATCAGAAGCAAGAGAGTTCAAGCTATCTTAACAAAAAATCCATTATAAGGAGAAGTGTCACCATTATTTGTTTCAGACTCAGCCTTGAGTAAGGCCTGATTGTAAGAAGATTTTTGCATTTCTTTTATCTAACATATAAAGAGAATATTGTTGTTGGGTTTTTATCCCTCGAGTACGAGGGTTTTCCCAGGGTAAAAGTGTTGTGTTTATTGTTCATGTGTTGCATTTTCTGATTGCTTAAATTTTTATCCTAAAACTAACAAAATTAAACTAAAAAAAAAAGTCAGTAGCTAGGGAATGTGGCCAATAAATAGACATTGTAAAAGGGTTTAAAGTTATAACTTAAAATTCACAACCGAACCATAACAAATCACCACAAAATATAACAGAAAGGAGGGTCACAACTTAAAGAATCTACTAGGGTTTTAGGGATTTGTCACTTAAACAAAAATATTTCAAGACTATGCAAGACCAAAAGACCCTAAAAAATTAACAAGGTACTACTAGTGGCTCTAATTGGGTATATCTTTTGCTTGGTGTAATTTTGAGAAAAAATAATTTTGGGTTTTAGTTCACAACAACAAATACTATTTGTGTGTCTTTTATATTTTGTAGATAGTGAGAAAATATTGCAAGAATGCTTTCAAAATATCACAACATGGTCATTTTCCCTACAAATGAAGTTTTTGTTTTTACCAAATCACATGTTTTACTTTTTGAATTGAAAAATATTTTTGGGTTTTGTTGGCAAAATCAAAATATTTTGTGGGTATCTATTATTTTTTACGTACAATGAGTATATTTTTAAGAAATCAAATCAGAAGGGTCATGTTTGTTGACTATCGACTAGCTAAATTTAACCCATTTTTCAAATATCCATAACTTGAGCATACTATGTCAAAATTGGAAAAAAGAGATATCGCTAGAGAGTTAGTTTTGAGCACTTTCCAATGGTGTAGGTATCATCATCAAAATTTTCTACCAATTCATTATATTCTTAACCAAAGTCAAATCTTCATTTTTTCTTCCAAGCTCATAAGTTTTTCCTTGTATCTCTGATTTTCACAATTCTTATGGCGTTGGAAAGGTATTTTGGAGCTCTTTAGATACATTGATGCACTTTTTCTAGAATATTCCCCATGTATATTTTATTCAATTTTTCGTGTTTTCACATTTTTGTCAATTTTACTTAGACGTCTTGGCACTAAGAAAGGATTTGTTTGTGTGACATGAATTCACTTGATATTCTTTACATGCACTAAGGTTGTTAGTCTCTAATTGTTTCATTTGAGAATGTATCATGGGTTTTTTGTTCATCCTTCTGTGGTCATCTTGGGAAAGGATAACTATGAGTTAAAAAATGACATCTTGACATATCTTAGGTAGCTTGATCTTTTTTCTTATCTATATGGACTCAAACCATTACTAAGTATTTGGTGTGATGGAAGGAATTACCAACTAAATATGCTAAATGAGAATGATCCAACATCTTGAGGCATCTAAATGTGAATTTCTTGATGGAAAGAAATTTTGGGGAGGGATGATTGTCATGTTCCCTTTTCCATAAGATTCTTGTATGTTCTTAATGCCCATTTTCCATTTATTATAAGATTTGGAAAATAAATTAGGGAGATAACTCTATATTAATTTTGTGTCTTATTTTATGTGTGCCAAAATTATAGGGACCTTTGGGTATTATGTAGTCAAGCTTTATTCCTTTAAGTTTTGTTAGCCAAGGCAGTGTGTGGGTCTCCTATTCCTTTAGGTTTTGTTAGCCAAGTCGGTGTGTGGGTCTCCTTGAAGGGGAACAAATGATATTTCAATTTTTATTTTGGAGGGAAAGTGCTCAATTTCCTATTTAAACCTAAGTGAAAGGTTAGTGACATCATTCAATTTTTATGAAATTATTCCTCAACTAGTTCAAACATCCTATTTGTTTATTATTGGACGTTGGAGGGAAAAAAGCCCTTGATCCTCATAGCCAACCAGTGGATGAAAATCCCTACCAACATTAAGCATTTCCACTCAAGGATCGCATATGATCTTCATTGATTTGTTGTGTTGGGAAACCCTTGTCAATGCTTGTTTGTCTAAGTTAGGCAACTTCCTCTCAACACCTAGGGATTTTAATTTTAAGGTGACTTATGTAGCACCCATTTCTATGATTTTTTTATACTTCTAATAATGATTCCGCTTCTATTATTCTAACAAAATGAATTAACTATAAGTTTGATCTTCTATTGTAAGAAGAGGAATAAATAGTTCTTCATTTACAATTCATTTTTGCATATTTTGTTATTCTTATTAGCTATTAGGATATAATTTATTTAAAATAAGATCTAATCATTGGTATCTCATGAAGAAAAATTAAATTAAAATTTATTAAACATCCCTAATCAAAGATATTACATAAAATAAATAAAAATTAAACAAGGGTACTTAACACACCTTCAATTTCTATTCTAAGCAAAACTAATCATCATTTTATTCCTCCAAAAAAAAAATACATAACCGCACATATAAAAAATGTATCAATAACATCTAAACTATCAGGGATGTCAAACAAGGAGATCAAATAGTAGGTAGAATTACTATGTCAACCTTGTCTACCAATAGACTAATTTTTTCCTTGCAAGGAAAACATTAGAAGAAAAATTTATAGTATCTAATAAATAACAAAAAATACCATCAAATTAATTTGATAAGTGGATAAGGTAGACCTGAATGGTCAACTTTTTTTAAGAAATATTTCCAAAAAAGGTTAGGAACAATCTTATCTCAATATCACCCTATTATTAGTGGAAATTATTAGAGTAAAATGTATTTTCCTAATTAACTATTTAATTAATTAGACCCCTTTTCACACTAGCTATTTAAGATTACTTAGTTGATGTTCTTTTTTGTCCCAAGACCTAGGATGAGGACACATGTCATGATCCAGTTTTATCCTCACCTAAGATTCCATCTAAGGTTTCTTTTTAATTTTTCTTTATTATAAGGGTGATCCCACATAAGTGGTTAACACTTTGGGAGAGGAAGGAAAAATCGATTTTCCACCCTCCCACAAATTTAAGGGGTTAACCCTTTTATGTTGGCAAAAAAATAATAAAAAAGGGGGTTCGAACGAACCTAGGTTCGCTTGAACCCTCGAAATTAGGATTAGAAAAAAAGAAACAGTGCTCGTCATCATTTTCACTCAGTGTTCGAGCGAACCTGCAACGACGAATGAAGTGAGCAAAACCTTGAAAAAGTATGCATCACCCTTCACAGTCCACCACCCTCAGCACCCTCAGCTCTCACGTCACAGGTTGATCATTGGAAATTTATTTTGTGTGTTTGAAATGGTTGCAAAATTTGGGTTTACAGCTACCGATTGCATTTGCTTGAAAGTTTATAAAGCCTTTTCAACAAACCCATTTTGTATGTCAAACAGCTCGTGTGCCTTGTCTATGTTTCCACATTTTGCATACATACAAAATTCCTCTATCCTTTATGTTTTGATGCATGCCAATACCCTGTTCAAATGCTCTCGTGCGACACAAGCTAGGAGGATGGTGGCAATGGTTGTAGAGTCTAGCTTTACAACCACCAATTGCATTTGCTTGAAAGTTTCTAAAGCCTTTTCAACAAATTCGCCGCCTTGGCCATCCATACCCTATTCCAATGCTCCCATTTTTGGTAGTGGAATTCAACTTTACACCCACCAATTGCATTTGCTTGAAAGATTCTAAAACCTTTTCAAAAAATCCATTCACCCGCAACTGCATTTTCTTTAAAGTTTGTAAAATATTTTTAACAAATCTATTTTGTGAATATCCTGCATTTCTTCCTGCAATAGGTGACTTAAGGAAAATTGTTTTCATTTTTAATCTTAGAAAATAGAACAGGGCATTAATACAACAATAGAAAATCATAACAATATCGAAAATAATAATAATAATATGACTTGGAGAAAATTAAAACATGAAAAAATAGATGTAAGGCTAAGGTTTGTTCTAGCTCAACTCACCATCTCAATAATTACAACAATTATAGGTTCTTTGTAAAACAAGGTTTTCAAGGACTTCTTATTTCCTAAAATAGTGATGTCCTACCCATACAATTTTCTAACACTTCACACATTTCCTAATCCCTTTCCACACTCTCAAAGATTCAAAGGCTATAGAAAACAAGGCGTTGCAACTAATTTTATTAATAACACTAACGAATTTCATAATTATTGTAACAACCCCCCTTGGAGCTTTTCACTTGAGCATAACTTTTGATAAGAAAATGTAGACCAATGGTCTAAGTTTCTTTATGTGTTGTAGTGATTACCCTTCCATGGTGAAGAAGGAAAATATAACTTGTGTGTGATAGAGTACAATAAGCAACAATAGGAATATACACATACAAATTAATTTATACACACATAATAAAGAGATTAACATATTATCTATCAATTGATTATGCTAGTGTAATATATTATCATGTGTCCTTCATCGTGCATGGATTTATAACATTCATAAAATATGTGGTATCTAATACCCTCTCTTATGTATTTCACATTTATTTGTCTTCTCCTCAACATTAGATCACCTATTGCAAAAAATGGTATATTTTAACTAAGAAAAGAGAGGAAGAACTTGCCAATAATTGGATGATGCCCAAAAAAATAATTTGTAAAAATACATTCCATGATCTATTGACAAGCTAATCCACAATGTACTAAAACAAAGCACATTATCCATCTCTACATATAGTAGAAATTTAGTCCTTCACAAAGAACATTAGAGTGTATTTCCAAAGGAGACAAGCATTTGGAAAGTTCTTGATTTAAAGTGGATGGATACGGTTGAAACACCACAGTAGAAGTTAAGTGGTGCCTCTAAGAATAAATTATAGAATCCAAAGGAGAAGAAAATCCTCAAAACTTAAAAAAATATAAGTAGAAGAAGGGGATTAAATTATGAATTTAGCCACTAATAATGCACTAAAAAATAAATATTTCAACATGAACCATTGAGGACTAGAGAACAAAATATAATTTTAGAAGGAACCCTAAGATGGAAAAAATTGGAGATTAATGGGATGAAAGATAAGTGATGCAAGTGGAAAATTTAAAAACATATGAAAAACTTAAATTCCTAGAATATTTACTAACCTAAAAGGTATAAAAGAAGTGGTAGAAACCATGCAGATAGAACTAAAAGAAGGATCCAAACCATAGAGGAAAATAAAATATATTAACTTTAAACCTCAATCCATACTATTTTGTATTTTCATTAAGATATTTATGCTAACAATTTAGGTTTTCCTATTGTCACTACATTTGACACTTGGCATCAACTCCTATGTTATTGTTTTATACACATGCACATCATCACCATGCTCAAATAGAAAAAATATTTTTCTATACCCTTTTTATTTGTGACCTATATTGATCTCTCTTTTCTTTTAACTTTTCATATCACATGTACATTACTTGGGAATACACACACTTGTAGGTCCATATTGAAACTATTTATTGTCTTATAACTTGGTGATTCCTTTTACCTAGTAAACCCAAAAATAGTACATGTGCATGTATCTCTATGTAACTAACTTCTAGATTATGGTGGGTTGTATGCTAAATTAGTTTTATGGTATGCATGTCATACATATAACTTGGTAATGTGTGTTTAACTAGTTTAGTCTTAGGTATTAAATAAAAGATGAATCTATCTTTTGTATGGAGGATCACATGAAGTTATTCAAAAGTAATTATGGATATGCAAGTTCCTTATATGTTAGATCAAGTATCAAGTACTAACAAAATTAGTGGTGCAACAAATTCATATTTTATTTGTATTAGATATTTTGGTGGTTGCACGGTTGTAAATGGATTTAATTCCTAGGAAATTAAATTTCACCACTTTTCTATGAGCATCAAGTCATCCTCATCCTCTTCCCATAGAGATAATTTTCCAAACATCTATAGTTGAAAATCCATAGCCAAAACTCAACATACTATCACACCCAGTTGGAATCAACTTAGTCATCCCACTAGCTCTCTAATATACTCAAGTTCATAATTATGTTAAATAACATGTTTGTGATTTTACTATCCACTCTCTTCAATCTTGGTGAAGATTGAGAGAGCTTATCCTTTTTTAAGAAGTGTATATTCACTTGATGGTCCTGCATTCTCTAACTCTTCAAAAAGTAATTTGGCCTTGTATGTGACAAATATAAATTAAGTCTCGAGCCAAAGAAATATTCTTAAGTATTTTTGAACTAGAAGACCTTCCTCCTCTAGGGAGAAATTATCTATGATTTCCTCCTCTTGCTCCAACACCTTTGGTTTTAGTTCTTCCTTTTTATCCACTCATGTTTCTCCTATTAAAAAATAAATAAATAATTTATCCCTTAAGACAATGTTGGACCTCTCATACTTGTCAATAGATATGAGTTACTAGCTACTACTATGAAGGAACTTCCAATGTTGAATAAGGAAGGATTGTCACTCCAAAATAATAAATCAAGGATCTTACTAATGGGTGCTCATTGCACCATGTGTCATTGATAAAATTATGGCTCTCAAAATATTTTCCATCGGACTTTAGAGGCAGGGTGATGGATTCATTATGTGTTAGGTAAAATTAATAATCATTTGAAGATGGGATGTCTTGAAAATAATTTTCTATGAATATTTCAAATAAAGAGGGGATTCTATATCATTATTTAAAAGAATCTCCTACATTTTAAGCTCAAGCCTAGGTATCTAGTCCTTCTTTAACTTCAATCTTTTGGTATCATGTTCATGAGAAAAAATATATTGTGTCTACAAATTATGTTAAACTGGACTTAGAGAAAAAGTAGTTGACATTATCTATCTTAAAAGCACCTTGATTTACTTAACAATATGATTCTAAAAAAGAGATTTAAACTCCTAAAATATCAAAAATATTTCATACTTCCCATTAATAAAATAAATCCAAAAGTACCTATAAAAATCATTATTAAATGATATATACATATTTACCAATGGAGTGGATATATATCCATAGGAACAAACTCATCACTACATGTATTAAAGCTTCAAAATCTCCTTTTCTTTAGTGATTCTAGAAAAAAACACACTTTATTTTATTTTCCCAAGATACAATGCTCTGAAAAGACAATAAAAATAGAATAATCAACAATTCCATCCATAATATTCTTAATTATGTAACTTTTTAGACATTTTACACTTAGGTGACCCATCCTAATATGCCACAACAACCTTGATTTAGATGTAATTACTTTAGCACACTAGAAAAATTGATGCATCCAACCAAATCTAGAGTTCCATGCTACACTCCATTAGTGTACCAAGTTTCCTCATTCTAGCTTGCAATCTTTACCATCAAAACTAACATTTATATTTGAGTTGAAACTATTTTGGACATAAACATAAGTTTCCTTGCCAAAATTGTCTGGTATGTGCAAAACATCTGAGAGACTTGACCTTCCTCTTGCATCCATGAATGAAACCTTTAATTTTCTTGACCATATATCTTCAAGGAAATGTTATCAACAAGACAAACCTTACCTTCATCACATTATATATCCAAGGTAAAACTTGTTATAAGGTGCCTTATGATAAGAAGCACTTGATTCAATCAACCAATAGTCATCACCAATGAAATTAGTCAGAATAAAGGTATCATTATTGTATTCATCATCATTAGAGGATTTACCAAAAGAATCATCTTTATTTTTTAATTTTGAATCCTTCTTGATGTGCCCTTTATTTCCACAATTATAACATTTTACTTTGGATTTTCCAAGATATTTAGTCTAGATCTTTACCCTTAGACTTATAATCTATCCTAATTATTTTTCTCACCTTTCTTCTCCTTAGATCCACCTCTAACAACTAGGTTATCAAAATAAAGTTTCATCCATGGAATTCTTTCTAATTTCCTTTCTTAACAAAATTCATATGATATTCTTGAATTTTAGTGAGATTATTAATATTAATAAATATTATCAATTTTTCCCATGAACCAGGTAAAGAATAATTTTAAAAAATGCACTTGTCCTCTTCATCCATATTTACTACTATCAAGACACATGTTGACTTGTATGTAAATCATATTAAATCTATTCAAGTGATTAGTTATACTGGTTCAAGTAAAACCAGGATAATAAAAATACACAATCTTACATAATACTTGGATATTTACATGGGAAACATTTATGGGAGAAAATTTTCCATCAAAATATTTTTACTTTATATTATTCATTTAATCAAAGATTGAATACAAGAATGCCTTTCCTTTTATTGATTCTTAATCTAAAACATACTTATATAATTTATTTGATGTTTTAAACCAATAATATATAATGTAATTCCATATCTTAGCTATAATTCATGGTTGTGGTAGTGTTTATGTTAAGGAATCTTGTTTCAAAATCAAATCCACACCATCCATAAGTTAGTCAATAGAGAATAAGGCACCTAGAATTAAAAATAATAATTTCAATCACAAAACTAGTAACCCTTAGTTCCTTCAACTTAGTCTAATTCAAGTTTTGTTCCAAGATGAAGAAGAAATCAAGTGGCCCTTTTTAAATATTTTGTTACACACTTGGGCATCCTACATTTTAGTGTACATTTATAGAATGGATGCATTAGAGAAAGTCATTCATCAACATAAAACATATTTATTCCTCCTCTTTAACCAATCATATGTGGAGTTCAATTTTTATCTATAAATATAAAAAAGGTAGAGTGGACCTAGATGGAAAATAATGAGTGTAGTAAAAGAAGCTAGATATTTTGGCATGAATAAATCTTAGGAATCCAATTATATAACCTTTGGTTATCATCCCATCATTTGTGAGTCATTCGTCCCACTTCAGGTTATTAATGGAATAAAGGGGAAAGAATCATTTAAGGAGTTACATGCCACATGATTGTATGATATAGAAATTTTTTCATATAATTTTCAATTATTAAATCATTCATGCTATAAATCCCTTGATTTGAAAATAAACATATTGTCTTGTTTCCTTTATGGTAGAAACATGGTTAGAGAATAAGTTGAGAAGAAACATGTCTTTAATCTAGATACATGTGTGTGCTTTCAAATCTCAAGCTAATTTAGAACTTGTTGTCCCTTGTGATTTATTCATGTGGATCATATATTTAAGATCATTTTATATATTTAAATGTATAGTTAGAAGTTTCTACATTTTGGTGAAATGAGTTCGTGCATGACTTTGTTCATTAAATGTAAATTTAAAGATTTATTAATATTTCAAATTGATTTGCTTGTTGCAAAAACTTGTTTAGTAATAAATTTATCTAGAAATTACATTAAATTTATTGAATGTACGTACATGCACAAGTGAGAACTATTAAATCTAGATATATAGATAGTGTTCATGTTTAATTTGCATTCTATATCATGTGCAAACAAGTGTAAATTTATTTAGAACTATTTTAGATTTCTATTCTCTAGATCTAGATATATTAAACCAAGGTCTTATTCCTGCTTTAGGTACATACATTTCACAATGGAAAATGCACCTATTCCACCTCCAAAAACAATATTTGCACATAATAATAGTGAGATTAGGAGATTGAGAGAGTCATTAATTGATGGTACAGATGCAATAATATATTCAGAAATTTGCATGTCCATTTTACAAAGCTTAGAACAATTAAGAGATAAACTTGGATAGGCTAGTAGTTTTTCCCCTGATAGAGTAGCTACGATTCTTTCCCACATGCGGGAAGAAGTACATGGTGAGGTATCTTATAAACAAATATAGGAGGTTGTGATCAAAGAAATGATTAAAAACACTTCTTTTCCATTCTATCAAAATAGTTGTAAGGTGAAGGGTTACCAGGTCACAAAATGTGTGGATCCTCTTATGGCCCCATTGATATACCCATGATTTATTGTAGCACATGGTAAGTATCCAAACAATGACCAAATTCCATTATATTTTGTTCAACAGTTGTATGATGAGGTCCATTTGGGCCTCAAAGTCAACTACCTAGACATTCCACCATATGTTGGTCAAGGGCGTGGTAGAATTTCTGATAGGCCCACCTATCATCGAGTAGATAGACCAGCCCCAGTGTTTAGGGTATTGGTTGGTGATAGGTCTCCTATTCTAACCCCATCTCTAGCCCCCTTAGCGGACTAGGTTATCATTGCTTCCCAAAAGGAAGCAATTGACAGTGTTGGCGACATTGCAGCCACGACCACTCGGATATCTACTGATCATGTGGGTTAGTATTTGATGTCTCAACGTTCACGATCCATACCATTTACGTCACAAGAAAAAAAAATAGATCCTTTTTAGGGGGTAGGCATCCCTAGACCCACACTGCTCAATGGACTTACAGGAGACATGGCACAGTGGAATACGATTTCTTTGGATGAGGACCTCTTGTAGGCATATTCTTACATCGCATCGGACTATGGGATCCCTATAGACCAGGTCAGAGGTCATTTGGATTGAGGAGTTCATTCACGTCCTAGAGGATCCCATCATTCTCATAACTCTCAGCCTAGTAGTAGAACACATGAGGATCCACCTATGGATCATTCCACTGCTACACAAATTACATGTTTTATGGAGTTGTTGACCGGTCCTGGTTCATCATCAATGCCGTCTCAGTTGCATAGTCCCCTCGACTCCTCATTTTTGGCATAACATGCGACGGACCCTCAGATTGACATGTCGACTAAGCATCTAGTTGATTTGGCAGATACAACTATGGTAGATGACTGTGAGCATCCGATACTAGATGATGTGCATGTTTCAATTATTTTTTAAAAATTATTTTTAAATTTTAGTTTTAACTAGATATTCATGTAATATATATGTATATATATTGTAGATGGACATGCCTCATGTTATTCCGAGCCTTGGTCCAGATCGTGTACATTTTCGCGACTCTATGGATGATTCTACTGGTAGTGGACATGTGAGTTTTAAATTTTTATATATAGACATGTATATGTACATGCATATGTATGTTTAGATCTAGATAGATAAATTTAAAAATACATGTACATTCTTAAAAATAACTTTCATAACATTTATAATACTTTATATGTATTTAACACATTTTGTACATAATTTTATCTACAGGACTCAGCACATCTTTCAGAGAAAGGTTCTCATTCAGATGATTGTTCTATTAGGATTCGATATTCATATTAGGCTGCTCTGAATTTATAAGTTGTTTATGTTCATTATATATGACTTGGGCTACATGTTTTATGACTTAGGCTACATGTTTTATGCTTTATGACTCGGGCTACATGTATTATGTTTTATGACTCAGACTATATGTATTATGTTTTATGACTTGGGCTACATGTTTTATGTTCATTATATATGACTTGGGCTACATTTTTTAGATTTTTGATACATTGTACATTAGATTATGAATGTGATGGTTATGTGAAAATTGTGGTTTAATTAATGAGTTTTGTGGAAATTATGATTATGATGGTCATATAATTTTTGCATTAAATTTTGTACATCATAGAGGGCCCATACTTTTATTTACACATCAAAATTATTGATGAATTTAATCTAAAATAATAAATTTAAAGAGCATTTATACACCATAAATGATCTAATCTATCTTAGAGTTTAATATTTTACTTGAATATAACTTTCCTTCCTCAAAAAAATAACACCTCCTTTTAATAAAGGTGTTTTTTCTAGTGGGTATCAAGCCAAAACCCCACTTTAATTATAGTACTTATAATAGCCAATGAATTTTATAACTTCATTTTTTGAGAGTTGTTGGTGTAAGTAGGTGTGCATGCAAGTGCAAGTTTTAGGTGTAGATTTGAACAAAACTATAGTGTTTAATTTAGCACTCCAAGAGTTTAAACTTCCACAAAAAACACATAATAAATATTTTTATGATTAGATAAATTTTACTCACCTTGGATATATGATAACTATGTTAACCCTCTATTAAACCATAATATATGATCACACATGAATCATTAAAAAGAGTGGGAAGTAGATATCTAAATTAAAGAGGATAATATTAACACAATAAAAACTTATCAAATTGTAATGATCTCTTCCACCAAAATATCTAACAATTTTTTTTCTTTTTCTTAAGAAAGAGTCAAATGAAACTTGAGAACCATATTATAAAGACTTCAGAGAAATAATCATATGTAAAGTACACTTTGTACAGCAAGATAAATGTACCAAAATGTTGGAGAAAATGTCAAAGTAGTATTTAGGGAACATGAATAAGAACTATGGTAAAGAAATAAGTAAATAAACATGCTCTTTTGGGGATCATTGAAACTAACACTAAATTTTTTTCTACTCCCACCATCACTCTTCCAATGACTTTTTTAATAAAAATTAGATACTATAGAATACTCAAATTATGGACCAATAAATTTATTATAAAAAATATTCATTGTTTAAATACTCACCTTTAAATAGATAGTCATATTAAATAGATATAAACATTGCAATTGTTGTAACAAGGTTTGCACATTATGTACATAACATAAAATTAAGCATTGAATTCTTGAATCAATTTATAATAACTTTTCTAGCTATAAGTGGAGATGAAATTTCAAATGAAATCATTTAGATTCTTGAACAAGTACTTAGATTCTATGGAACAAATATATAATTGGAAATATCTACTCAATTTAAGGTTCTCAATGTGTTTCAACCACTAATTTGTGTCCAACCAAATTTAAAACACTTTTCATCAACATATATTATAAGTAACTGAAACAATCCAGAGTTCAAACAAGTTACTATAAGTTCTCATCTTGAACATGTATGTTCATGTACAAGTGAACTTGAAAATCATGGATATAATCTAACCCAAACATTTTGGTTCAACCCGCTCTTGAATAACATGTAATTTTTTTGATGGTCATCACTATCTAGTCTCCATTTTTTTTCGTCCACATGCATGTGGAACTGCATGAAGATGTAGGGCGGTAGCAATTATAAGGTGACTATATTGATATACCTTGTTATCAATTTGATAGTCCATAAAATGAATCCCAAGTTGAAAAACTTTGAATTGTTTTAGATATATTCTTTGCACTACAAAAAAACCTGCACGGTAAACATGAACCTGAGGTAAGACATGTGCACATGTACAAAAAATTTCATCCTCAAGGTTTGTACAATATATATTTAATGTTTTTAAGGTAATGTACACATGTACACAATGTATATATATAATTTTAAATTAAAACTCACCTGTGGGAAATAACATTCCATCGCTTGTTTCAGGTTGTGTTAGCTCATTCCTCTCTTATGTGCAACACAATAAATAATAGCTAACACCTTCTATGTTTCTAGGCTCTACTATGACTGCAAAAACATCTCCTGTACACCAAATTTACACAATAATTTTTAAATTTTTTTTTTTTGTCTCTAAAGTTTAAAGATTATTAATTTTATATAATATTTAAATTGTCTTGAAATCTTTCATCCTCATTTTTGTCATATGTGTCTGAAACGAATAGTGGCATCATATCCCATTTACTAACATATTCAAGTTCTTCGTTGTTGCATGCATGAGAGTTTCCCGCAATGCACTCAGTGCAGAAACAAGAGTAATCCCTCATGTATAATGTCCATCCAGGGTGACTATCTGAACTCATAACACAATGCAAAGATCTTTTTTTTTCTATCCTCTTGCATCCATGCATCGATCTTCTATCCACACCTAGATAAATGTACTTGAAACAAAATTATGTGAATAAACATGTGTGTATATATATATATTTTTTAAATTTAAATAAATTTAATTTTTTGAAAATGTAATTTATACATACCCGATATCTCCCAAAACACTCTATGTGGAATGTTTCGGTTTGTTCTTGAAGATGTGACAAACTCATTTGATGTAAAGTGTTTCTTGCACCATTCAACAACATCACATGCATCGTCTATACCATCTTCTGAATAAATAATTTTATGCTTTCTTAAAGAACTTTTGATGCAAGCTCCTGTGCCATCATGCTCACCCTTTTCATGCCCACTCTCAAAGAAACTCCAAACATGTGGTATGTTGTAAATTTTATGATATCTATAAAGTGCATAAAATGGTCATGATGATTTTAATTATGTTGCACATCCATCTGACCATACAAAATGCTTTTCAAATTTTACACCCCTGCTTCTCAAATTCTCAAAAAAACATTTTGTAAAACAATGTTGTACAAAAAGTGTGTCATACTCTTTATCATCACTACTATAAAAGTGATATTATTTCTTGATGGCCCTTTGTTCATCTGTACTCTCAACACCATCCAATTCCAATTGTGCATGTTGATAACACACATGAACCATAATAGCGACCTGCTTTAAAAAGTAATATTCTGATTGAATCTCTTTTTGATGTATAAAAGAATAATTTTTTGCAAAGTCAACTATTGATAGAACTGTTCCAATTGGGAAAGTATCTCTTAATATTTGAAAATTGATGTGCTTTCCACTTAGCATAAAAGGAATGTTGTATGTATGGTTGTATCAATTTTTGAAAATCTTCCATAAATTTCCCAATAGGTATCTCCTATTCTACATAGTTTAGCCTTGTGGATTCTTTCCCAAAATTTGTTTGAAACTTTACATACTTGTAACTCTTGCAATTTACTCTCTTTGTTAGGTCAACATCTTCGTTTGTTGAAGGAAAGTTAGCCAAATTTCCACATGTTTCATAGGGTCCTTTAATGCATTTTATTTGAAGTCCATTTTCATGATCACATAACAGATCCTTTATGAACAAACTTACCTATTTAGGAGGTGCCTTTTAAAAACCATATCTTTCTTCTCTCATCTTTCAAAACATCTCATAGTAGAGATCAAATTCAATGTGATAACGAAAAATACAAGTTTCAAAAAACTTGTTTATCTTCACATAATATGACTTTAACCTTTCAAACATTGTTTTCCCAATATTTATATGAGGATACATATTACAAAAGTTCATATATATCTTAAACTATGTTATGTCTAGCAAATATTTATTATGTTCTTCATAAATACCAGGTCCAATCATGTGCCTCATAAAATCTCTAGTATTTGATGACAGACAAGTCTGATATTCCAAAACTTGAGATCAAGTTCCTAACAACATCTTCAATCCTGTTAGAATGGGGAGCTCTACACATAATTGCCCAATTTCCTTCAGAACTATTATCCAAAACCTTTCTCTTTTTCTCATATTTTATTAGTATGGTTCTACTATAACCAAATTCAGTGGAAAGTGCTGACATTTTTCTTTTTCTTGATTTTTATTTATTTAAAACAGATGTCAAAATCACCTTTCTTGCAATGGCCTTATCCACCGATCGAGATCCTTTCCCAATGGAATATAAACCTTTTTTAACATTTTTAACAATATATTTTTTTAGTCTCATGTGTTTCCTCTTATTTGATGCATAATGTACACCAAACAATTATGATGACTCTTTTAGCTCATTACGAAGAAGTAAACGTGATAAAAATTGGGTTTTTTCAAGTGTTTGAAGATGATTGAAATGATCATGGATTATTCTATTCACAGATTTAGTCATTGACCTCTTACTCCTATTTTTAGGTTGGTTGGCATAAAATTTCAGTTTCTCCATATCCATTTCAAGTAAATGATCTAAATTTCTATAAGAAATTTGTTTCCCCACCTTTTCAGCTACTTTTATATGCTCATCCATTGGTGTAGAAAGAAGTGATCCCGACCCCTCTCCAACATGCATTGTTTGAACTCGAGCCTCCTCCCTATCTTCAAGGTCCATGTGTTCTTCAACTGATTCGTTTGGTCCAATATCTAGATTGGGTCCTTCTGCTTGAGAACTTCCTGCTTGTTGATCCATTTCTACATGTCACAAAATACTGTGCAAAGAAAGTGAGAGATGATGATATATAAGTGGAGTTGAACATATGAAATCAAATGAAATCAAAGATTCTTGAACTTAAGAATTCCATGGAAAAAATGCAATTGAAAATAGATGATAAGCAATTATTAGGCTTTGAATGAAGAATAGAGGATAAGGGCTATAAGTGGACACTTGAATTGTGGATTACTGGCATGGATTGTGTTAGGAAACTCTTGATGATGAAGGTAGATAGACAGAGGATGAAAGCTTATGCATGGTTGGTATGGAGGATGAGAAGTTTGACTTGGACATGATGTGGACAACTTGACTTGGAGGATACGTAGACTTGTTTGTTTTTGAAATGGTATATATATGCAAGGATTATGTGGGATGATATATATGTATGAAAGGACTATGTGATGTTATCTATGTATACAAGGCTAGGAATTTATAAAAGGAATAGGATGCAATGAAAAGGATATGATTCTAAGATAGGATATATGGGCGGGTGCATGGAAATGGGTAGCCATTTCATGGAAACATTGAAAAAAACTTTTGAAAAGTCATAATGTGAGCGCATTATTGCTTGTTAAAAGCAAAAAAAAAAGAGAAATGTTGTCATTCTTATTTCGACTATTTTTTTCTTCTAGCCGTGGCCAAAACCCCCATATTTCGTGCTTGCGTTCTAGGAGGAGCCATTTAGTAAAATTATTCACCAACAATTGCTATTTCTTCGCAACGATGGTGCCACGACAATGAGGAGGTGTGAGAGGTAAGGATTTTGTGCTTTTTTTTGAATTAGTTAGTTTTAGGTTGACTTTGATATATATTTTTTAAAAATTTTAGGAGATGCAAATCAACCTACAAATCCTCAAGATCCTCAATAGGAAGACCAACCAAATCCTCAAGATCAAAATCAGTCACAACAAAAACCTCCTCCACCAATCACTCAACCCCCTCTTGGAACTCAACAAAATTTAATGAGTGAAATTGAGAACAACAAAAATAAAATTAAGGATTTGATTAGTAGGTTGAGTGATCCAAATGGTTCAACCACAAAAATAATGACCCTAGCAAATTCATTGAAAGATATGTTAAAAAATGTAGATTCAATTAGCAAACAAATAACTCGATGGCAGGGGCGACCCTTTGGTGAAATGGTGGGGCTTCTTTCCTGTAGAGCCAACAACCAAGGTTCAAACCTCATGGGGTTGTTCTCTACCATGTAAAAAATGGAGTGTATTTACCTTGGTGTTAAGGGTAGACTCCTTGGTGAGCTGGTGGGGCTTCTTGATTGTAGTGCCGACAACCAAGGCCCAAACCTTAATATCTTTTGCTTGTATTGGCATGGTGTGATGGTTTATAGATGGCATTGTTGTTCTTGCCACCAAGGTTCAAACTCCATTGGGGTGGTATTTTTGAATGGTTGTATTCCGGTTCATAGCTCCAGTCAAAAGCGTTTACCCCTTGAATAAAAAATAAAAAATAACTAGATGGAAAGATAGGAGGCAAGCGGTTGGGGATTATTATGCAAATAAACTATCATACAAAGATGTAAAGGATTTAAAAATTACAAAAGGTGATTTGTGCTCATTATTCACCGACCCACACACAAATCAAAATCTTACTCTCAATGCGAAGAGGTTTCTTATCCATTGGTGCCACCACCAATAGATTAGGGACCAGTTTTATGATAGGTGGTACATGGTCTTCGATTACCCACCATGCAAAAATTGAGAGGTCCCACAATATTTCCTTAGGAAACTATACAGTGAGTTCATATTGAACAAAATCCCAAATTATTTTGATATGAAGGATTTCTAGGGGAGAGGTGGGGGGTCAACTCAGGATAGAACCGTTGCACAGCCGGATCCTATGCGGCAAGGTAGATGAGCTCTCACTAGGCCACCTCATGATCATGTTGTTATGCCTTTCGTCACAAAGGAAAGTGTTGATGTAGAGACATTGCGGGTGATCAACATTTTGACCCAGAGTGTGATCCATCATTCTAGCCCTATTCTATAGCGCCATCCAGGGGAGTCTTCGAGTGGTGGCCTTCAAACCCATGTGTGTCAATCTTGTGGGGAAACTTGTTCATATGACCCCACCAACACTCAGGAGGCTGCTATGCAGGATTTGTCTGCAGCTATGTAGATGGAGAGGGCAACTGAAATTTTGCATGAGGCATATGGCATTGATAGTTAGGTAAAAGTTAGCAAGTTCATTGAATTTAATTTATTAAATTTTGATTTTGAAATGCAAGATTAACTAAAAATGTTTTATGATTTTAATAAAATTGCAGGGTCACAGTGTTGAGACTGGATATACCGGACGCCCACCTACTTATTTTTGCAGTACACCTATCGTTGGGGTATCTAACTAGTAAACAATTATAAATTTATTACATGTTAATAGCATTGTTTTACGAATGGTAATTTAATATGTGATTTTGGATTTTGAATAGACTAATATTGGAGGTTTCGATGGAACACTTCCTAGAAGCAGTGGATTCACTCAAACCTACACGAAGGTAATAGAATAAAGATTTTAACTAATGAATTGTACTTAATAGATTTGTGTAGTTTATATGCACATCGTTGATTACGTTGAATAATTTATTATTTTATTTTTAGATGTTGCAAGTTGCAACACCTCCAAATGTGACAATGGAAATAGAGATTTGTTTGTCATCTACTATACAATCCTCGATGGCTCTTATAGGGGAGGTATGAGGCAAATTAGTAAATTTCAATTTACATTCATCACGTTATAGATGTTAGTTAGTGAAAAATCAAACCATTATTGATTCACGTAGTTTAATTTCTATTTGTATGGTTTATATAGGGCTTGAGCACGCCTGAGCATGGGCATGAGAATATATCCCTCATGGAGAGAGATCATGAGATGGTGGTAAGTGATTATTTTGTCAAATATATCATTTTTTATAATGTAATTTCTATATATTAATGTCGTTACTTCTTATTGTAACAGTTAAAACTTCACCATGAACTAAACACTAGGAAGAGCAGTAGGAGCACTCCTCGAGCGTAGCAAAAATGAGTGACAGACCTATTTCCATTTGATCAAAAAGCAAAGGGAAAGATTTTATTTCCAGAGCATGAAGAGCAATGACTTTTGATTCCAGAGCCCTTTGTTGTATGCCTACATGGCAGTTTTGTACATATTTTGTATTGGACATATTTGACATTGTATGCCTATATGGAATTCTCGTAAGCCTATATGGCTATTTTGTAAATATATTTCATACTTATATCGACATATATTGATGTATGCCTACATGGCTCTTTGGTTAATACAAATATCTTTTATCGATGGTGTCCATATTTGTATTCTAAATTGATGGTTCAATAGATATGAGTTACGTGTATTCAAGTGTATACTTTATAACTTATTTGTATACTTTGTGACTTACATGTGTTTGAATGTATACTTTGTGGCTTATGTGTTTTCAAGCGTATACCTTGTATTCGTGTATATACTTTGTATTGATCTTTGTATACTATGTATTCGTGTGTATACTTCTTGAGGCTTACATTTTTTTGAGTATTTGTGCTTCCCTTATTGACATGTACATGCTTGACTTATTCACATATATAATTATTAATTGGTTAGCCCTAGCATTGATCATTGTTGTCCTTCATGGTTTGTCTTGAATATTAATTGATTGATGGTAAAAAACTTTATCTAAAAGAAAAAAAATAAATTCAATTGGTATTCCATGAAATGATTCATAAGAATATTCCAATATGTTCTTTATGTGTCACCATCGAAAGATTTATATGTCAATTTTTTTCAATATTATTTCTTGTATCAAAATGGACTCAGGAGAAAGCATGTTATAATTTATAATACAAATAAGAAATGGACTCAACATTTTCCTAGACCTCTGAATAGGTCTATTTAACAAATCAACATGCTCTCAATCACTCTTCGAATTGCAAAGCACCATTGGTGATGCAGAGTGGCTCAACCAAGTTGTGATTTGACACAACTTCTCTCAAATATGCCCACTAAGACTCCAACATACACTTGAATCAACAAGGTAACTCAACTACCCAACCA
Organism: Sequoiadendron giganteum; assembly: GCA_007115665.2. Lineage (NCBI taxonomy): Eukaryota > Viridiplantae > Streptophyta > Pinopsida > Cupressales > Cupressaceae > Sequoiadendron > Sequoiadendron giganteum. The sequence continues at coordinate 92,399,802 of CM021101.1, read as the reverse complement.
TGGAATCTATCAAACCAGACATGATTAGAATTTAGAGAATACTTTGAAACCTCCCAACATGACCAACCCAACTCAAAACAACTCACCTTATGCTTGGGAACCACCTTTGACCTATCGCTTCCAAACTAGGCCTCCTATTCCTTGCAGCCTAACCAACTAGGAAAGTCAACACAAGAACCAATCAAAAGGCATTAACCAGACCAAGGAAACTAGTTCTAGGCATCGTATACCAATTCCCGCAAGTCTTCAAAGGCCCATGTATTGACAACAAAAGACAAAGACATGACAAGCCAAAACAAAATACTACAAGGTAGGCCCAATTAGGCTACTCCACACAAGGAATCAAGTACCTTGGTTCAACCCAACATCCCTCAACCACAAAAAGGTTCTCACAATATTTTCCAACACAAATCAAATTCTCCCAAGCACCCTTGTCACAAAACACTTATTAAAACAATCAAAAATCAGATTTTACACAAAATCAGGCCTATCACATAAAGATGTCAAGCCTAGAATGCCAAAGATATCTCTCCCACCTTCAAGCCATTCTATGAAACCAATATGGAATAAAAATATACATGGTACTCTAACTGATCCACACCCTCAACTAACTAAAAACCAACTTTCAAAACAAGTAATCGTTACATTTCAAATTTGTTGCTTTAAGCAACTTACAAATTTGTAACTTTAGACTCCTCCAACCTAATGAATACAACTAATGACCTCTAAAACCAAAAAAATGGATTGGAAATAGCTTTATTACATCAAAAAAACTCCATTCTTTCACACTCATATACAAATTCACAAATTTTCCCTCAAAGGCTAAAACGACAACTTCTAGTGCAAGATTGAAATTTTCACATTTTTTTATCATTAGACCCAAAAGTCACCCTAAAACAAACCTAATGGTCTTAATTGACCTTATTCAAGACAAAGCATGCTCAAAATACCCACAACAACCTATTGAACAACCTATTCACCATAAGATAATCACTAAAACCACTAAACTAGACCTTCTTTATCAAATGGAGGAACAAGGTGCTTTGCACAAATGATCATACACTTTTTGTGTGGAATAATCAGACTTCTCAACCATTGTTTGTATGTTTCTTTTTTTCCATTGTTTTGCATGTAGTCATAAGGGATCAAGTTGGTTGAATGCAAATCAGATCAATTATGCATGTTTGGGTGCGAAAGAGGACCATTCCTAGCGTAAACCTACCTATCAAGATGCGTTGAAGCAGTTAGTTTGGTCACACGAATTGCAAAATGAAAGTTGCACCACTTTACAACTTTACACTGCTTCCATTTGACACTTTTTCCATCAAGTGAAAATTTGTTGCATAGGAAAACCACTCCGAGATAACCAAAACCGAGAGAGATTTTTGTGGAGGGGCCCAAAGCGATCTTGTAGGATCAAACAAGAATTTTCTAAGCATCACGATATCTAAGTAATAGCATGATGAAGTTTGCATCCATTTAGCACTTTGGACCCTTAAGGGATCGATCCGGTTGAACGTACCTTAGAGTGATTTCACGTGTTTGGGTGAAAAAGAGGACCATGCCTAGCGTAAACATACCTATTCATATGCGTTGGAACAGTCTGCTTGGTCACACGAGTTGCAAAATGAAATTTGCACCACTTTGCAACTTTGCACTGCTTGCATTTGACGCTTTTTCCATCAAGTGAAAATCAGCCGCCATGAGAAAACCACTCTCAGATAGCCAAAACTGAGAGAAGCTTTTGTATAGGGGCCCAACACAATCTTGTAGGACTAGACGAGAAGTTTCTAAGCATCATGGTATTCGAATAATAGCATGTTGAAGTTTGCAACCAATTTGCACTTTGGACCCTTAAGGGATCGATTCGGTTGAGCATACGTCAGAGCGATTTTGTGTGTTTGGGTGTGAAAGAGGACCATTCCTAGCATAAAAATACTTATTCATATGCATTGGAATAGTTTTCCTGGTCAATGAGTTGCAGAATGAAAGTTGTACCACTTTGCAACTTTGCACAACTTGAATTTAACATTTTTTCCATCAAGTGAAAATCTGCCGCCACGGGAAAACCACTCTGAGATAGAAAAAATTGAGAGAGGTTTTTGAAGAGGGGCCCAACTTGATCTTTTAGGATTAGATGAGAATTTTCTAAGCATCATGGTATCCGAGTAATAGCATGCTGAAGTTTGCAGCCATTTAGCACTTTGGACCCTTAAGGGATCGATCCGGTTGAACGTACCTCAGAGCGGTTCCATGTGTTTGGGTGCGAAAGAGGACCATACCTAGCATAAAAATACCTATTCGGACACGTTGGAATAGTTTTCTTGGTCACATGAGTTGCAAAGGAAAAGTTGCACCACTTTACAATTTTGCATTGCTTGCATTTGACGCTTTTTCCATCAAGTGAAAATCTATCGTCACGGGAAAAGCACTCTGAGATAGCCAAAACTGAGAGAGGTTTTTGAAGAGGAGCCCGAAAAAATCCTGTGCGATTAGATGAGAAGTTTCTAAGTGTCACGGTTTCTTAATAATAGCATGCTAAAGTTTGCATCCATTTTGCACTTTAGATCCTTAAGGGATCGATCCGATTGAACGTACCTCAGAGCGATTCCGCGTGTTTGGGTGCAAAAGAGGACCATTCCTAATGTAAAAATAACTATTTAGATATGTTGGAATAGTCCACTTGGTCACATGAGTTGCAGAGCGAAAGTTGTACCACTTTGCAACTTTACACTCCTTGCATTTGACACTTTTTCCATCAAGTGAAAATTCGCCGCCACAAGAAAACCACTCGTAGATAGCAAAAATCGAGAGAGGTTTTTGTAGAGGGGCCCAACACGATCTTGTAGGATTAGACAAGAATTTTCTAAGAATCATGATATCCAGGTAACAACATGTTGAAGTTTGTAGCCATTTAGCACTTTGGACTCTTAAGGGATCGATTCGATTGAACATAGCTCGGAGCGATTCCGCGTGTTTGGGTGCAAAAGAAGACCATGCCTAGCATAAAAATACCTATTCGGATGCATTGGAATAGTCTGCTTGGTCACACAAGTTGCAGAACAAAAGTGAACTTGCACCACTTTGCAACTTTGCATTGCTTGCATTTGACGCTTTTTCCATCAAGTGAAAATCCACCGCCACGGGAATACCACTCTGCGATAGCTAAAACCGAGAGAGGTTTTTGTAGAGGGGCCCAACGCGATCCAATGGGATCAAATGATAAGTTTCTAAGTGAAAGGGAATAATTTTTATGGGGTTTGTGTTGCTGCCCCTGTAGATTTTGATGGAAAAGGGCATGAAAAATGAGGTTTCACCCTAGGGTTTGATAAAATATTGCATGTAGAGGTTGGGTGATTGTATTTTGAGTTTGTGTAGGTGTTTTTAAGAAGGTCTAAGGCATTGGCATGTTCTTCTCAGGTGTGGAACCATTCCTTTCAATAAACCCTCCTTATACTAACATAAAATAACGTTTTTGGTTTGGCATGGTGGAGTCAGTTTGTCTTGAGAAAAATTGCGGATTTGAGGGTTTGGATACATGATAATTGCCTCCCCAACAATTTAAGGGGCTTGTTGAATGTTTAAAGGTATGTTCCTTTGTAAATTAGGCCTAGTTAGCCTAATGAGGACAACGAAGAAGGTCATTTTTGATGCACATGTTTGAATACAATCACTATTGATTTTGAAGTATGTGTTGTAACTCAATAATATATATCTAGATCAGTCATTTTTTTGTGAAGTCATTTGAATTTTTTTCCTCAAAACACCACTTGGAGCCACACTTTTCACTTGAAAATTCATCATAAAACCCTTTAGCAACAACTCTACTTTTGTTTCTTGAATTCCCTTGCACAAATAAACACACACACACCTAAAAAATCCTAATACTAACTTACTCCACTGATCTAAACTATCAAATTCAGTGGAGTAGTCATTATTGTTTTACAAAGCAAGTTGAGAAAAAATAGTTCAAACTAATGATAAACTCAGTGGATACCCTCCTAAATAGATTCAAATGAAATATACTTCACTATTCTACCTTAAAAACCAAGATTCAAGGCCTTAAACTACTGTACAGGCCGTACAAGTTAATGAACAACTGAAAAAACTCATAAAATCACTAAAATAGGGACTTTATTGATTGCAAAAATTCAAGAATATAAAATATCTCTATTTTGCTCGACCTTACATGCTTTATATCACTTCTCTAATCACCTAATGACCTCTTTGAGACTTTGAATACATTACATATGTCCTTTACATGACCTTTTTCACATTGTTTACATTTCAAAATTCAAATTTTGCAAATTTGCGTATTGAAGGCATTTACAGAACAAGGTGCTACTGCCCCAAACATGAACTCCAAAATTATAATATTTGAGTAAATCTTACTACAAGTTAATATCATTACAACTCCTTAGGTACTTCATTCTCATAGATCTTTTACAATGTCACTCATACATTCAAGATTCTCTTTAAATGTCTACATCATAGGTGCTCATTATGAGACAAATATCAATTGAGTAACTTGAGATTCCCTCGCTAAGCTTCACATGCTATTTTATAATGGCTTGAAATCAGAATTGAGATTTGTCAAGATTGTAAAAATAAGGATGTTGTATTTCTTTTTTGGTTGAGATTCTCTTTGATGGCTCATAAATTAACATTTTCTACAACGAGAGATCAATCAATTTTTAGTAGTTTACTTACAAATACACAAAGTAAAAGAGAAAAAGAAAGAGCATCCAAAATGGAAATGAAATAAAAAATAGATGGAAGGTACTTAAAGATAGGCATGCAGGTCTCACAACTTAGCCACTCCTGGTCATACATCTTCACTGGGAATTCCAACATACCTATTGCACACAACACCTCTCATGAATAGAGTAAGTTGAAATTTCAGATGCTCTTATAATGTCTACATCATAGCTGCTCATGATAAGGTTAACTTCAAATGAATAACTTAAAATTCCCTCACCAAGATTTGCACACACTTTTCTAATGGCTTAAAATCATGATTGAGATTTGTCAAGATCATCAAAATAAGGATGTTGGATTGCTTTTCTGGCTAACATTCTCTTGGGTGGCTCATATATCTGCATTTTTTGCAAGGGGACAGCAATCACTATTTAGTAGGTTACTTACAAATAGGCAAAGTAAAAGAAGATGATAGCATTGGCATCAAAAAAATTAATGTGCATACAAGTATAAATTAATAAGAACCAATGTGCATATACTTACAAATTAATCCAATGAACCATGTGGGTCTGCTTAACTCTTTATTGTGTCAAGTATTGCCTCATGGTCAGACTCATGGACCTTCCACAAGGTCTTGTTCAAAGGTATACCCCCATATTTGGTCAAATGAACATTGGATGCCATGACAAGGTTCGATTAATGAAGAATCTTACGATGCATGTCAAAGTCCTGAAACAACCAATGTTTAACACTTGAATGTGGGTACCTTCTAAGCCATGTTCTAGTAACCACAACTGAGCCTATAGGGTATTTGATGTTTTCTCCATCTATAACTATAGCCTCCAATTTATATTTGGCCTCAACACAATGACACAAGTAATAGTTTGTTCCCTCTTCATTGTCTTCATTTGCAATAACTACATAAACATGCCCTGCATTGATATGTGCAGCAAATCTCTTAAAACTAGTCAACATTACGAATACAGTATAAAGTAAGATAACGATATGGAATTTCAATAACTAAGCAAGTAGATATATCAGCTGGTTGAAGTAGATCTGATATGTGGTCAAATTTGACTGATGAGTCCATTTGTGTCAATTCCAATGCTATCAGAGGGTGATACGTGTGAAGTGGGCTAAGATAAATTTTCAACCATTTTTCAACCCACTCCCCTGAATCACAATCATTCCAGGATTGCATTGTAGATGAAGAACAAAATCATGCCATCTTTCATGTATCAATACTCCATGAACTTGCATTTGAGGTAAGGAAAGAGTGTACCTCACTCGATCGTGTTAGTGTACAATAGTCCTCATATGGTGCAATGTTAGTATCATCCATCAACCAAAAAAATCTATGAACTGAAGACGTACCTTCATTATGTGGATCCATCGAAGCATTACACCACTCAATGATTGATTTTGCATCTATCAAATTTGCACTGTCTTTATAATTTAACTCTTCTCATGATAATTCTCTTTTCACACATGCTCCTACACCATCATGCTCCCCCTTTCCATGTTTGGCCTCACAAAATTTCCACATATGTTGAACACCTATAATGACATGCATCCTGCACAACTAGTAGAATATGCACGAGTTCTTGAACTATGCTACACAGTTATCTAACCATATTATATGTCGGTCGTATGCTATGCCCCTCTGAGCCAAACCACTATAGAACATCTATAAGCAACCTTGCACAAACTTTGGAGAATGTATGCGATCATCACTAATGTAAAAGTGGTACTCAATCAATACCTTCCTTTGGTCATATGTACTATCAGATGCATGAATGAATGCTATTTGCACAAATATCAAAACCTTTGTGGAGTTGTAATACTATGATTGCACCTCACGCTGTGGCTGTAGAGTGTAGTTCTCTGCAAAGTCAACCACTGATACTATGCTTCCAACTAGAAAGGTGTCCTTGCATAGCTTGAATTATGTGTCCAACTTCCGGGCTCTATGGGAATGCATTGCATACTCAGACAATATATTGTCATGAAACATGGACATAAACTGGTACACTGGAATCTTCTCAATAACCAAATCATACCTTTTTTCTTGAGACCCATCTTTTGTAGCATATGCCACTGTTTTATACTTCGCAAACTCTACTAGTTTCTATCCCACCTCATCTATGCTTTCCATATGTTGACATACTGGCATACGCTAGAAGCCACCGCAAGACTCGCATGAACCATCCAAGCATGATGTCCTATAGAATATTTGGCCATCCTCTATTTCACATAATTTTTTTGATAAGAACTCTCTTGAATATTTTGGTGGGGCTTCTATGCCACAATCCTGCAAAACATCGTTAGTATGCAAATATAAACATATAGAATGATAAACATCATAATGGTTAGAGAATTCAATATGTAGTCTACAACAAAAAGTAGTGCATGTTTGATTTATCTTGACATAAAAAGGTTTAAGAATTTAAAAAAATCTTTGAGAAATACTAATTTGAGGATAATCATTTTCAAATTTACGAAAAAATTGGGTTTGAGTCATATCCAAAAAATGCTTTGGATGTGGCTCACGATTCTGACTACCGATTCTCCTTCTTACCACATCCCTTTGATTCAAAGATGGCCTTGTGTTATTCTTCCAATACTCTACAATTAGTGTTCTCAAGGCTTCAACAAATTCTTTATCATTTCATGACAGTCTCCCCGAGAATGCCCATAATTCATTTGAATCTGTGCCCTCAATTATTTGCCGCCTTTGAATGGCTCTTGATAAAAAATTTCTACTAATTCGCGTTTGTTCACTCGTCTTTCTAAAGAGACAATCTCTCTTTGTTTGAAATCTTACCAAAGTCGATGTAATGACATGTTGAGTGACATTACTATCCTTTGAGCATGAGGTCTTACCCACACTCTCATAAGCATCCATTAGATTCTTCACAATAGTGTCTTCACTCGATGCATTTGATGTTCTCAACCCAAGAATCTTCATGATGTTCCTATACTTTACACCCCGCATCATTTCAACAAATAGTTGACATCTTGCGGTCTCATTTAGCCTTTCAAAGAATCGTTCCCAAATCTTATCAACATATCTTCTACAAGTGCGTGTTGAAATCTTACCTTCCATGTTCCGCAAAATCTCGTCATCAATCCTAATCAAATACTTTGGCTTTCTACACAAAATTCTAGGTGTTATCCTAGGTACATACATCTCAACATTAGGAACTTCATCAATATTTTGATTGAGGTGGGCTATATTGCATACCTTCAATTGAGGGTGGAGAAGAAGACATACCTTCTTCATCAAATCCTAGTGATGATGTACTCCCAACTTGAGATGTGTTGGATGGTGTCCAACAATATTCACTTGCGGTAGATGGTGTCCATTCATATTCACTTGTGCTAGATGGTGTCCCTCCGTATTCGCTTGTGCTTAATGGCGTCCCTTCATATTCACTTGTCGTAGAGGGTGTGTCTCCAACTACGGTATTTGAATATGTCTTATGACGATGCTTTCACATTCGTGTCTTTTGTGCTGCCAATCCCTTTTCTCTTTTTCATGGTTGAGGTTCCTCTCCAATTGGGTTTTTTTCGTCAATCGTTTCCAATTTCTTCTTTTCACGATATGCCACCACCTGAAATCTCTCCTTTTCTTTGAAGGTTTCATTCTCTTCGTCTGTTAGTTTCCTCTTTTTCTATTTCTTCGGCATGGAGAATAATTTTATCTGTAGCATGGTAATGAGATGAATATTAGTTCCTAAAAATCTATCCATTCAAGTTAATCAAAATATATTTCATTCAATGCTTCATAAAGAATACTTACAATCATCCTCTACAAGAGTTAACCTAGCATAGATAAAGGTGACATGATTTTTTTCAATCCAGAATGCCTTAAAGAAATGTGGTAATGTGGCATGCCATGATTGCAAGATAGGATCAAAATGGAAGCATGGAAAAGCATACAAAACATTGATGCAAAGACTGATTTAGAATATTTTAAGGAATATAATCAATAAATAGGTGAGGGAATGTTGTTTGTGTGCAGGGGAGGTCTAAAAGGGTATTGGGCATGAAGCCCTAGAGTAAAATTTTGAGTTTTCCATGAGATTTTGAGTGGTTTTGATATGCTAAAGTGTGTTTTGCGTTGGGGAAGCATGGTTTCTTGTTGAATTGTGTTTTTTCAGACCATTTTAGACCTGTTTGAATTATTCATAACATTGTGTGAGGGTTGGATGAGTGTTTTTCAATATACCACTAGTTTCTTGGGTAAAAAGGAGGGTTTTTGGTGCATGTGAAGATGGGTAAAAGAAATTTTCTTGTTTTTTTTGAGTCTAAGATAATGATCTATGTTAAATAAGGTCTATGAGACCACTATTTATATTTTTTTAGTTCTTTTGAGTCATTCTAGGTGTTTAGGGGGGAGATGTGGCTTGACATTTGCAAAAAATTGCATTTTTGGCAACGTTGTCAAGAGATAAGTTAGCTAAGAAGTTACAAAAATAGTTACATAATAATGTAGATGTCAAATGTGTTTAGGAGTCTGGAAGAGCATGGGTTTGGTTAGTGGAGTGATGCACTAGGCTGGCTAGAGCACATTTCTATGTGAAAGTGAATAACCATGATGTTGATTCTGAAAAATAATGAGTGTAATGGCATTGTGAGTGTTTGATAAGATTTTGTAGAGGTATTGGAAGGTGTTTGGACCCTTGGGAGGAATGGGAGAGGCTTAGAGTTGTGAAATCCTTGAAAACCCTTATTTTTGCTTGTGTTTTAGAGGGTTTCTTGGGATAGTAGGGTAATGACCTTGTGTGGGAAAAGTAATCATGAAATTGGTGGTTTGGTATCATGAAAATTGACATATAAAAAATCTAGATATGACTCTTTTAAGACACTTTCCTCAAAATGACAAATTTAGGGCCCAAATTAACCAATTTTACAAAGGGACCCCTCAAGAACCCACCACCAGCCCTCCACGACCAAAAAAATTATTTCCTTAGGTTTAAAAACTAACAATAATCAAGGTTCAAGGACCCCAAGTACTCATTCCATCAACAAATTTCAAAACAATCTCTAGAACCTAGGAAACAAGGGTTTTTAGACCTCCTTACTGAAACTCTACCTTCCACAACTTACCAATTCAAACCAACTTCCTAGAAACCTCTGTATAGGTCCCCCCAAAATTAAGTAACCCTCATCTTCCCTTTTGCAATGTTGCACCCCTCTTTCTTAGGTTTGCACCATTGTTTTCTTTGAGAAAATAGGGTATTACACCTTAAACCAACATCATTCATGAGGAAAATTTAAAATTGTTCTTCTCTACTCCTAAGAACATCCTAAGTTCATCCTAAATGGTCACCCCACTGAGTCATAGAGAAAAATAGTTGGGATGCCAAATAAGACATTAAATTGCCCTCAAACCCTTGACTATCCAAGAACTCGGTTTCTAAACATTTATGAATTCCAAGCACAAATTTTAATGAAAACCTCTTCAAAGGGAGAAAAATGAAATTAGGAGCATTAATTTATGTAATAATATCAATTTCACACCATTACTAAGCTTGTACAACCCGTATAGGGTCAACAAACACACAAAAAGCAATGAGATCTTCACAAAAATAGTGTAAATGCAAATTTCTTTCTTATTCAAACTCCACCAACCTCTTGAAAAAGGCCATACAAGGTTTTTAAACACAATTTTAGGCCCTTATCCAATTGATCCACTTCCATAACCAACCTATAACCACCTATAAACTACCAAGACCTTCATTTGTCTTAAAAATTGCTAACATTGACAACTTTTGCTAAATAAGCAACATTATGCAATTTTTTTTGTCCAAGACACCTAAGACCACTCAAACACCTTTATTTCACCCCTAATAAAAATTCTACACTCTTTTATTTCACTTCCATTTACAATTTGAATAATTTGCCTTCAAAGATTATATGGCAAAATTCACAATTTTCTAAAGCAAGAGTGCATACTTGCACATTTGATTACCAAACTCAGAAAATCCCTAAATACATGAAATATTGGTCTATTTAGACCTTATTTTCAATAAAATCTATGAAACATCATCTAAAAAATATTGAACTCACCCAAAGACCTTAAGACAAACTGTCACCAAAGTAGATTTTGAAACATGGTTGTAGGTGCCCCTACACCACGTGTTTGGAACACTGCTAGGGGAAGCATGCTCAAATGATGATTTTTGATGAGATATTTGGAATGTTTATTTGGTTTATTTAAATTAATAACATGTTGATTATAGTGTCTTGGATGTCTAGATAAAGGTTGGTAGTTACCTTCCATGATTTGTTGTTATTTTGCCATGTAAGTTACAACATTGAGTTCTTGAATTAGTGAATCATGAACGAATTGAATGGTTTTGAGTTTCCAATCAGGTTTATGCTATGTTACAATCAATTTTATGATGGTTAATCTATTTTTGAGTCTGACAAAGAGTTGAATCCAAGTTCTAATGTTTTGTGGAAATATGAAATCAAGTGAAATTGAAGGATTTTGATGAAAAGATGACTAAGTTTGTTGGTTGATCTTCTTCAATTTAAGTTAGGGTCAGAAGTACCCTTGATGATTTTCAGATCCTGGTAGATGCTCTACATCAAGTTTAAAATGGTAATTGGCAGGTGTATATAATTGTGTAATTGAAAATGTGCATTGACAACCTCAAGTTATAATGACAAACAAATAATGATCAACATGGAATATGCAAAGTAGAAAAAATGATAGCAAGCCAAAATAGAATGAAATAAAATATGTAAATACTTCACACACCTAAGAAGCCAGACTTTCAAATGGAGGAGTTCAGCCCAATTATGTAGCCTTAGCTTCTTCTTTCTTCAAACTCCACAACAATTTGACTTTTTCAAAAGCTTGTTCCCCTCCAAATTTCAATTGTATATCATTTTTCAATGGAATAAAAACTTGAATTGATATTATATGTCTTTCAACGTGGAAAATATGCTATTTCATGCAAAGGTGGTAGAAAGATCATGGAAAAGGTGGTGTAATGTGAAAAATATGTTTGTACACTTCACAACATCATCAAAATGCTACTTTTTGTCAGAGCATGCACATAACCAGGAGAATATGCAAACTGTGGGCCTTGACATCATGGGTATATTGAGTTTTTTTATCATTTTTAGTGGAATTCAAAACACGCTCGCTTTATAACATGAGTGTGTTATTTCTTGCTAAAATGGTAACATCTCTACTTCTTCAAAACGTGCACATGTTATATGAAATATGGTTTTTTTTAATATACGTGTGTGTGTGTGAGAGAGAGAGAGAGGTAGAGGGAGAGTGGGAGAGAAAGAGAGAGTGGGAGAGAAAGAGGGACGAAGAGGTAGAGAGGGATGGAGAGGGAGAGGGGGAGAAAGAGATAGTGGAAGATATGGAGATAGAGAGGGAGGGAGAGAGGGGGAGTGTGGGAGAAAGAGAGAGTGGGAGAAGGGGAGA